>JAQFVV010000013.1:11804757-12404757 GCA_028023455.1 Epiperipatus broadwayi
TATATTGTAACCAGTGGATAATAATTAAATAATTGGCAGCATGTTCCTCAGGTTTGAGAATTAAAAAAAAAACTATTATTTAATTAATTGGGAAAATAAAATTTAATTTTCCAATTCATATTTTTTATGGGTCTTTATTTAACTAAATACTTTAAGTCCAACATTATAATAAGGGAATTCTCAAAGATTAAATATATTTAAGTTTTTTTTTTTTTCAAAAAAAAGAAGAAAGAAAAACAAAATAAGATTTTAATACGTCTATAAATTTTGTTTTTAATTAATCAGAGTTGTTTTTCCTCTTTATGTGTATTTAATGGGGGAAAAAATCAAATCAGTGCAATTTACAGATTATCTTGTTGTTTTTTGCAAGATTTGGCTTTTCATTATAAAGGAATGATAAGAATTTTATGTTGTTAAATTTAAGTTCTTGTTTTCAAATTCTATGATTAAAGAGATAATTGATTGAGCAATTGTTTTTATGAAATTTTATT
The DNA here is from genome assembly GCA_028023455.1 of Epiperipatus broadwayi. NCBI lineage: Eukaryota > Metazoa > Onychophora > Udeonychophora > Euonychophora > Peripatidae > Epiperipatus > Epiperipatus broadwayi. The sequence continues at coordinate 11,805,249 of JAQFVV010000013.1, forward strand.
TGATTGGTTGTCATGAAAATGATAATGTAAGAGACAGATTGTAATTGGCTTGTGGCCAAGATTGTCCTAGATAAAAAATATGTGGGGGTGTGAATAAGTGATAATACCCAAAGTATCTTCAGAATTCATTGTTAACTTAACAGTTGGAGAAAGCAGTCAAATCTTAATACTACTGCTGATAGAAGAAAGTATTCCTAACTTAGCTGTTGAAAAAAAAGCAGTGAAGTTTTAATCCAGCTACTGAAAAGAAAGAAGCAGAATCTTTTACCAACCTACGGTGTAACAGCAGGAATCTGAACCAAGCTATTGAATATAATAGAAGTTTTTAATTCAGCTTTTAGTATACTATGAGTTTAGCACTAAAAATGGTTTGTACAATGAAAACCATGTGCTATGTTCAGCAAAAAGCTAGGCATCACCTTCCTCCATGTAACCTATCTTCACTGGAAAAAAATGTAGGGAAATTAAAAACCCCTTTAAGCAGTTTGTAACCTGGCCTTCAACCAAGAGCATGAAAAGTCTCTGCCTACTTGTGTCTCATCTGGAAATGCAAGAGGAAAAAACAAATGGACAAAAATTGCTATCTTCATTTACGTGGATTTGCTACAGACTCAGAAAATGACAAATTTAATCAGGCATATGTTTAGAAGCCTTCAAGATGAAACTCCATTAGAAAAAACTGAAATTGCAACTGGAAAAGCCTCCATAACAAGAAAGTCATGGCTATAGGCATTATTTTTTATGTGTGCATAGTATATTTTTTATTAAAAGAAAATCTGTTTTTGTTTCATAAATGTAATTTTTTTTTTTAATTTCCCCTCTGGGTAGAATCAAAGATTGCTATCTTTGATTTTTTTTTTTAATGTTTAACAAACTCTTAGTTATTTTTAAAGAAAGAACCTAATGAATTGAAAGTTTATCCATTAATAAAAATTACTCGATAGCTTAATATAATTTTATCAAACTCTATATTTATTTATTTTTTATGATGAAATGGATATTTGAAATTATCTACTATCATGTCATTTTTTTGTTAATTAGATATTAAATGTTTTTTTGTTAAAAAATGTTCTTTCTAATCTTAATTATTTTATTCTATCCAATTTCTGCTTCATGAAATGTTGTGTGTATGTAACCTTATATCATGACAGCATATATTCTAAGATTTAGTTTTTTTTATGATTCCAATAAAGCTATTTATTTATAAGTAATGGAAGCTCATGGTTTGTTTAAGGTTATTTGTAATAAGTTGATTTATTTATTTATTTCTCTCTCACAGTAATAAATCATAGAGTTCTTGCTTCCTGAACTAGATTTGTGCATAACAGCTATATGGGATAGGGGGGTTATATTTAATGTATGGGCATCCAGATGATGATAATAACTTCTGAGTTGGCATGAAGAGGATATTCTTCAAAATCCATGCGCTACCTTTTATTTAATTTGGTCTCTATTAAAAATTAAGTTTATAGTTGGCCAGTACATTAATGCTACTAAGTGGCCAGAGCATTGATGATGATAAGCATGTTTCAATATCCCAGCATTATTTTTTTGGTTGTAATCTTATGGATTAGCACTTAAGTTGGTGCATCCAAATTATGTTTCTATAATTGCCGCATGCTGGCAAAGGCTCAAGACTCATTTCCAATCCACTCACAAGATTGACTGTTGATTTATTGTATTGATTTATTTAAGTGTTGATCATTCATGATGATGAATGATTTATTTGAGTATTACTTACTTTTACTTATTGATAATGCTGGTTGATGATTAATTACATTTATAGCTGCTTTGAGGAGTAACTGGCAAATTTCACAGAGATATCTACATTCTTCAATATCTCTGAACTTCAATCTCTATACATTATTATTTTAACTATATCTTAAATATTATAATTGATTTCATTATTTATTATCATCAAATTTTAATTTTATATTTTGTTTACTTGGGATTGATGATGATTTTGCCATCACCCCAGGTATGACCACCCTGGATCACATCACATCCCATTACAATATATATATATATAAGGAATCATGAATGCACCGGATTTATTTAATGCATTTATAATGCATGTTTCACAAAGATTATATCTCAGAATTAATATTAATGCATATTATAATTAAAAGCAGAATTGCAGTGGAAATATGTAACATGAATGATATTGATAAAGAACAGGAGAAAAAGAAATGATGTGGATAGAAGAGAAATAGAAAAAAAATATAGAGGAGAGATAGATAAGAGAAAAAAGAGTGAGAAAAAGAGAGTTAGCAAATTTTGTACAATTAATATTATTTTAAATAATAAAAAATTATGTTTTCCTCTTGTCTGCTCTACATTTTCTTTTTATGTTTTTTTTTAATTATTTAAAATTATTTTTAATTTAAAAATCATAAAAGAATATTCAATTAAACATTTTATATGGAAAAAAATAGTTCTTTTATCGTTAATCAATTTCATTTTTTATTCATACGTCCAATATTTATTTATTTCCAGTATATTTCAAGATAATTCAATCTGTATAAATTATTTACTAATATAAAGTAGATATTAAATGATAATGTGCTTTATTTAATAACAATGATCAGATATTATGTTTTCTTAAATAAATTTAATTTGTATAGTAGTTAAATCCAAACTCAATAGAAAAAAAAATTGAAAAAATTTGAGCAATTTGATTCAGTAGTTAATTATGGATTAGAATGAATGGTTATTTGCAATTATATTTTATTCAGAAATTAAAACTATGACAGTAATTTGTTTCTCAACAGACTGCATTTTATTTCAGTGCAGGATTCCATTTAACAGATGAAAGAGAAAAAAACTAAATAGATTTAGCAAAAGAAAATGGTTATACATATATAATATAGGATGTACCAGATCATTTACATAGGATTAATGTATACTTTATATTTTACATGTAATAATATACCTGAACAATAATAAAGACTGGCTCCAAATAAATTCTCCATCACATCATTAACTCAAGAGTTGGATTATTACAGCTACTCCAAAGTTTAAGAATCATGATGCATATAAGACCCTAAAATTATCCTGGGATCCAACTCAATAATTTTCAAGATGTGATGTACTATAGCTTCTCTTTAAATGGAGTCAGGAATCTCTCAGCAATTATACCCGAAAAACCTGTTAGCCACTTTATTTTCCATTCCCTACTCTAAGTTTTCCCATATTCTGCTCCATCCCATTTCCACAATATAATCTTTGTCAACTCTATGGCCTTTATATCTAAATCCCTCCTATCTTTCCCCAAACCCAGCATAAAAAACAATAATCCACTTTCTGTATAATCACTTTTTTCATATTTATTCTTCCATAACTTCATTATTTGTACTTTTTCTGTTTTCAAACATTTATATTCAATTAACAGATGCCTAATATTTTCTATTTCTTCCTTACACAATTTACAGACTAAATCACCCATATTTTCCTATTTGCATATTAGCTTATTCTGCTTCAGCTCTGCCATCTATTGCCAAATTCCTAATTGGTAAAAATATAATAAGCACTGTATTTATCATCTAGTAATTCCTCATGTAACTATGAGGAATAAAAAAAACAAGTGTCTTAAAAGTGTCAATGGAGCAAAATATAGTTTGCTCTTTAGCCAAAATCTATATATAAATCATAAAATGGACTTTTGAGAAAATCAAATGATAAGATAAAAAAACTTCTATCTTTAAAATAAGGCAGTAGTGAGCTACAAAAGGTATCTTCACTGATTGTCCATCAAAATAAAAGTTGCTACTCTAGAAATTATTATTTTAGTAAATGCCATCATACCTGTGAAAATTTTGTTTTGTGTTTATATGCTCCTTCAGCAGGTATACAGTCAAAAAAAAATTTTAAACCTATTTTTATTACGTTTTTTGAAAATAAAGCATTTTTTACAAATTATTTTTATTTAAGCATTTTTACATTAACATCAAATTAATGTAATGTCAATCGCATCTCAAATTGTATAGTTTCATTATTTAGAACAAAAAACATATAGAGATTTAGGTGTCAGTTGGACTATTATTATCATCTGATATTAATACTTAATGTCTTAAGAAAAATACAAGTTTTATTTAAACTTTTTCAAGTGTTAGTAATATCACTCAGATTAAGATTAACACAAGGTTTCAAATGATATGATTCACCTATCTCCACTGACATGTGACCAGGAGAATTGAACCTGGTTAGCCTCATGGATATTGAATTTTAAGATAGCACTCCAATCAACTGAACTATTCTGCCAAAGGCAACAGTCAGTAGAAATTTCATATACTTACCTGTGGGAATCCCGATTTCTCTACTGTTTCTTAAGAGCAAGATTAATTAGTAGCTTCCAGGTATCATGTATTATAAACTATATTGACTTATGGGGGTTATGTGCCCTTATCATGTGAGTAGATTCTTTGAATATTCTTCTTAGTACCTTTTCCTCTCTGTCTAATATTTTTGTATTTTCACGGTATTTGAATGCATCCATTTTCTTTTTTTTTAATCATCAGTTTATGCTATTTCAATCATATTTCAAAGGGGTGACTGGTTTCACCAATAAATATCCTTCCACATTTGCATAGTATTTAATATATTCAGTTTGTGTTTCTCAGCATTTCATGTTTAGATTCTGTAGATATTAGAATTTGTCATAGTGTGATATAGCTTTGGAAAGTGGTTCTGATCTTATATTAATTGCAGATTTTCTTATTAATTAGATACTCTATTGTATAACCATACATTACTGAAAAAAATCAGACTAACTAAAGAATCAGACAAACTAGTTTTTTTTTTCTTTTGATGTCTTTTTTGTTGCCATTCAAGATTTTCTCAATAACAGCTCATGCATAGCCATTCATTGTGACAGTTTATTCTATGTAGATAATCTTCATCATTTTCCAAATCACTAATTTTGAACAATCTTCTTTTGTTCTGTTGTGATAGTATGAATTCATGTTTTGTGTTTCTTATGTGACTAGATGTATATGCTATATAGTTCATAAGTGTGTAGGTTTTCTGTAAACTGTTTTTTTTTCCATGAGGAACACAAAAACATCTAAGGATGTGAGTTTTTGCTCTTGTTCTGATTCTGATATGAATTTAAATGAAGGGGATATGATGATATATGACCAGAATGTTTTTAATAATGCTTTAAGGTGTGGCCACATGACAAATGTATAATCAAACTTTAGATAAATATGGAATAATATTAATAACTGTGGTTACAAGTTCTTACATGTAAACGTTACTAATGAAAAATGACAATGGTGAACCCAAGACCATCCTTTGATTTTGTTAGAAGAATTCTGTGTTCCATAAAAGTTTGTTAGTGTTATACAGAATATTAATACTTTCATTATACCATCAATAAATAGGAAGAGTTGTTCTGGTTTGTATCCTATTATTGTCATTTAATCTTTTCTTTATAACAGACAATGCTCACCACAGGGAACATTTAACTTTCCACATAAAAAATTATCAATCTGTCAATTTTTTTAATTTTTACGTTCTTGATTAATTTTACAAAGTGTTTAGAATCCCAGACAAAGGACTGTACCAAAAGACTAATAACTTTGAGAAATATTGACATGTTTTGGCAATATAAATTTCTAGAATTAACAAAAGGTCTTAATAGAATATGATTCTTATGGATTTTAGATACACCACATAAGACAAAAAAAATTTAAAAACAATGTTAATTTATGTTTTTCTAAATCACAGAAGTACCTACAACACTTTCTGAGTAATGCTTGAAGCTTTGTTTCTGTACATAGTAACAAATGTTTTGCCATTTTTTTGTACTGGCCTTCTGTGAGAAACTATTACACTTTGTTCCCATAATCAGGTGTATTCATTACAACTGCAGCAATGCTATTGTCATTAGAGAGGATAAAAATAATACCACAAATGCTATCATCACAAACCTTCAGACAAACACTAAATATAAATTTTGGTTTCTATTTAGAAAAAAAAACACTAAATACCTTAAAGTAATATAAATTTACTTTATCTCAGTTTTTTTAAATGAAAAAGATACAAGTAAATTGAATTTCAGTCCTACAATAAATGGGATACTACTAGAAAATTTATTTTTTCAAGGGTTTGTATCTCAAGGTAATTGATTTTTTTGTCATAAATACAGATTGCTTTTGACAATAATGGGATCCTTGGTAAATAAATGCAAAAGTTAATGATGTGTCAAAGTATAAAACACAGAAATAGTTTTCATTGCAACTAAAGTTAAAAAGTAATATTTTTATTTTATAGGAACTCATAAATAGCAGATGTTCAGATTTCAGCTTCTACATAAATTATATGATATCAATCTTAATTGACAGATACTTAGCAAAGGCAAAAAAAAAAATATACAAGATAGAACATTTATATCAGCACATTACTATGCCATCCAATATCACTATTTCTTGACATTATTAGCTTTATTTATTTAAATTTTGTTTTGATAAATTGTTTTAATCGTGGGTGTATAATTCATGTTTAAAGAAACTATTTCATTGTAAAAATTACTTCTATATTGGGCTTTTACACTAATTTAAACATAGTAAACACAACCAAGATGTAATAAAATGCCATCTATAAAATTAAATATATTTAATGGGGCAATAAACCTAAAGCATGTGCGGTTGAAAATGCGAAGGTAGAGACACCGCACATGCTTTAGGTTTATTGCCTTAATAAATATTACTTACGTAATCAATGTGCATTAAATAAATGTATAAAATTAAATATAATATATATATAAAATTTAAAAAAAAAAAATTTAAAACAAAATTGAAATAGACAACTCACTATAAATAAAAATATTATTTAATATATCAATCCGGCTTTCATTCCTTAATGGAACCTTTTCAAGATGTTTCTTTTTTACAAATCACAAGACCAATTACCCTACAGGAACTCCCCCAATGGGTATTATTTACATTACATTACAATAAATATTAAAATACTGTAACAGGAACTGCGTTTGAGCCATGTTACAAGATAAAGGGATTCTAGATAGCCACATATATATATATATAGATAGATGTGGTAATTAGCTGTATATATTTGACTGAGTCAAAATGAGTGAATAAATTAACCAAGATAGGCTTAAAGGGAATTTTTGTACTCATTTGTTTTAGCGAAGTATGTGCATATATATGTTATTAAAAAATCAAATGTATAAAAAGAATTTTCTAGAAAAGCGTATAATGTATATATATATTTTTTATGTGTATAATTTTGTTTTATTTAATAAAAATAAAATATGTCGATGATGAAAAATGAAAACAAATGTTAATCTATAGAATGCTTTTACTGTATGTATTGTGTAAAGTTATTTTTAAAAGTTCCTAATTAAATTTTTAAAATAAAGAACAAATTGCTAAAAGCTTGTAAAAAAAAATGAGAAGACAAAAGAAGCTGGATCTGAGACAGCAGTGTACTGGACTACAGAGATCACATAGGATAATAGTAAAAATATCAGACATTTTGAGGAATCATGGGAAGTATTGCATCAGAAAAAGGAGATAGAACTTGCTAAAAAAAAAGAAAGAAAAAGATAAAAAGAAAAATCAAGAGACCAGATTATTGTTATTATGACTATCTTTTGACTACTATGTATTAATATTCAAAGTAATTGACTTATGATACTGGAAGAAAAATATATGCCAGCTAACATGAGTATATTGGAGTAAAATCCTAAATGTCCTGGGCTTTTATCCCACCATTCCACAAAGGAAACAAAAGATGATATATGATCCTGTCATCATTCGAAGTTAAAATCCCTATCCATACACATTCGTCTTATCAAATCTTATGATTTCACCAGAAAGTTTAAAAGCAAAGACATCCTTTTGGACAAACTTTATGGCCATAGTTTTTACTAAGTAAGTTTACTCTCTGTGTACATATGAGTAATCTAATTGCTCCAGGTATTAAAAGTAATATACATGTTATTTTAATTTATAGTAGTATGAGTTATAAATCATATATTTACAGTTTGTAATTTCTTTGTGTTTAAGTCATGTAAATAATACTCAAGATAAAGTAATTAATTTATGTATTAAATAGTCCAACATATTAAAAAGATCATTGTTCCAATATCTTTACGATCCAATATCTTTACGATTAGTAGAAAATAACCATCACAATAAAATAAAATTATTCCAATTACAATAATAAATAACATAATATTAACACATTTAATCACCAATTCAAAATTATATACTTTTTATATATCTTATACATAAAAAATTCATAGCCTTAAATACTATTCTAGTATACATAGAACATAACAATACAACCCATTTAATAATATCGCTATTAATATGATTAAAACGAAATTTCATTCTTACTTAATAATGCACTCAACACAATCATTTTAGGAAAAACCCTCTTAGAAGGGAAAATCCTTTAAAAAATAATAACCATAAAAAATTACTTATTAAATCAAGAAACATAAATATTTAACATATCTAATCCCTTTTAAATAAAAAATAATTATACCTAAATAATAAAATAAAATATATAATAAACTACACAAACATTATCTCTTATTGTAATAACAATAATTATTCATCCAACATGTCCAACTGAAGAATATGCTAATAATCTTCACATTATTATCTGATTAAACCCTATAAACTTTCCAACTATAATTCTAATAATTACCCTAAATATCAAACATATTCTTAAATTTAATAAATATTTTATACTATATATTAATCCAAATTTTTATACAATTATTATTAAAAAAGCATTTATCCATCTTAAACTCTCTAAACACCAGGAAATGGAAAATGAAATGGAGCTGTACCAATTTTTAACATTATTGATATTAAAAACATATCCTATTATATTATAATAATATTATCTTACCATTATTATTGATCTTAAAAAAATCCAATTAATAAAATTACTGACCTGAAAACTTGAACAATAAAATACTTAAGGTTCTTTGACTAACATTTTCTCTTCCTATTGCTAATAAAAGAATAATATATATTTCTAAACTAAGCCAAATAAAAATTCATGAACCTCTACTTATTTCAATTATTGATCTAAAAAATTTTAAAATATAAAATATTAAAAAATAAGTAATACTAAAATAAGTTTAAAAAACTAAAAGCCCTTCAAAACTTTAATTATACTATCTTCAATTTAAAAATATTTTTTCAAATTAGTAATGAGATTAGACTTCCTCAGACTATAAGCTTAACTTCTACTATTTTCCTCTCAAGAGCTGAGCTGTTACTGCTGTTCTCTTTCCAACAGCTGGACCAAGATTGATTGTTGCTGATTAAACACTGAAGTCTATTGTCTTTCCCACACCAATATCTTAATTCTTTGAATAATTTTATAAAACATCCAATCACATAACTATCTCAGAAATGTCAGCATTAAACCTAAACCAATTGATTCTTTTTTATAAAAAGATAATTTCTCTTTTTTATAACCAATTAAAAATTTCAGGCATGCACTTACTATTAAAAAATTCCTCTGTACTTATTTTTTCTTTTTAATTATTAGAAATAGGATCTTTTAATTTTGCAAATTTTAAAGAGATAGGAGAGAAAAAATCAACTTTAATTAATTAAAAATGCCCATTTACAAAAAATAAATAAATGAGGAAATGGATATTCTTTTATTTATTAACAGAAAGTATTTAAAAAAAAGTCAATCGAATTTTATCCTTTTTAATATATATATTAATTTCATTAATTAAACAATTGGTAACTATAATTTAGATTTTTTTGTTAATTATTTTTCTTTACATTTTAATTTATATAATTTTTAATAAAAGTGTATCAAAGGTATGTGTAAATACTATATAATGCTAAAACATTTGTTTAATGCATAAGTGTCTTAAATGTCATACATGGCTTACCTTGGGAGCAAAATAAATAATTAAAAAATGTTTAAGATGTTCACATTATATTACAAGAAAAAAGAAAATCTGATGACAGTAAACCTTTCAAACCTATGCTTTTGTTGGCTATTTTATATTATCTTCTTCACAGATTTGCATTTAAAGATTAAAGGAATAATGTACATATATAAAATATTGTTCAACTTGATAGAAAGTTGATAATAATTTAGAACCAAATTAATAAAATGTACAGCTTCAACCTAGTTTTCAATCCTTAACAGTTGATTCCTCAGGCATCATATTGAATTTTTTAAAAAAAGTGACCTGAGACACAATAACTTCAGTTTTAATTATGTTAGAGCAAAAATATTTACTTCAATAGAAACTAGAAAAACTACAGAAAACAATAAGTCTAAGACAAATTAGTGATAACCATTTAAAAAATAAAGAAAAAAAATTGAACATCTGACATAATTATTATTTTATTGTTCATTCATAATTTCTAATTTATTATTAAGTTTAAATTACATCTTCATTGATAATTTATTTGTATTCCCCACAAAATTATCTTTCAAACCATATAACACTTCTTACATGAGATGATGCATAACTTCAGAATCTTCAAAAGTATTCGCATAAGAATTATTCATTTTTATCTTGTACCCCAAAAGTTGACAAATCTCAAAGGCATCTATAAGAAAAAGATTCATCCTAATAAAAGATACAAAACAAATCATTTCCAGAAGGTGGATATGAATTTGTTATCATAGCAATTAGCTTCTTGTCCATCTAAAACTACAAATTTTAAGTTACTGTCTGTATCACTGATGAGTTTCATCTCTTCATTTTATATTTTTTGTATACATCAATGATATTTATATTCTTTAAGCACACCAGTAATGCTATCTTATTATACTTATTGGCCCCTCAGAAGTATAATTTATTTGCATATAGCTCATTTGCTAGCTATAGACTTGAAAATAATGTGATACAAGATATCGCAAAACTACTGACTCCACAGTATGAGTATCAAGGCATAGGCAAAAAACAGAGTTTGATTCTTTGCTTGCATACAATTCCATGTGATATATCCATAACCATTGTGGCTAGCACTATACACATACCACTTGAAATCTCTCTTTATTGGTTTTAACTATTTATATTTTCACATAGTACTATGCCCAGAAAATTTTGTGATTACTTTATCAACTGCAACCTTTCTGTACATTAGGTTATCAGTTTTTAAAATTTATATTGCACTGCTCTATATATGTAAATCATTTCTTATTATACAAACATGATGCAAGAACAAATACAAACACACTAATACAAATATAAACATATACCTTTTGAGAATCATTACACACAAAAACTTTTGTTATATTTGAATTTATATACTGTATAATAAAGAATATAAATGATTTAATATTATATATTTTATGTAGTAAACACATACCAATACAAATGCAAACAAATTAATATATCATTTATCTAATAATTTTAAAAAAATTTAAATATTAAAAATTAAAATTAATAACTTACAATATTCCATGATTACATTTATGTCACATTGAAGGCCTTCATATCCAAATTATCAGCATATTTTTAATCCATTATATCAGGGTTATAAGGCTGATAAAGATTTTCTGCCTTTATCGCCTTGTGTAAAATAGTAAATTGACCCGAAAATAAAAAAAAAAAAATTCATCTAATTTTAAAAATAATTGTAAAAAATTCAAATTTTATCTGAGATCAATGTAATATGTATCATTCAAAAAGTAATAGGAAGGAGGATTTCTGTTGACATCATGGTTATAGTTTTTGCATAATTTAAAAAAGAAAACAAAATTTCAACCAATAAGCTGAAGTGAACAGTTGACCCATTCCAATCACTCAAGCCATTAAGGAAAAATCATATATATATATATAATTAAATACTTGCATGTTTTCAGATTGATGTAAACAAAGAAAATTGTGAGATTATAGCCATATAAACAATCAAAAATAATTTTATCTTTGGTGTTTAATTACTAATTGATAGTCCTGAGGCTAAACAACATTTCTTTACAAAGCGAAGATAGTTTTTTTGTTCTGAGTTTACTTAAAAGAAAAAATATCTTTCACTTCTAACCTCAGCTATTATAAGAATTTAATTACAGAATAGATAATTTTTATATATTGAGAATTCAAAGGGCATATCTTCTTTTGACATTCTGTAAATAATAATTTACTTCCCACAGAGAATTGTATAAGATAAATTAAATATTTTAATTGATTTATTATGATGCAAAGAAAGAAAATTGGGGGTTACATCCATAAGAAACAACCAGAAATAACTTTAGCCATGATAATATAAGAAATCCATCAATTATATATATATTATAACATCAAGCTGACTATGCCATACTAAAAGATTGCATATGTATATAATAACATGTTTAGTGTCTCATGTATAGTGTACAATTTGTAATGGGAAATATAATATGATATATTAAACCTTGGCTTAACTTCAAATATTTAATCAAAATAAAATTACACCAAATACTTGATTTTAAATTTACAGATGATGATCAAACAAAGCACTGTAAATAATTATTCTATTACAATACCTTTTCAATGTGCTGGTTACCTTTACAGATAAATAATCTAATCTTAAACAATTAGTAAAAGGTTACATATTCATATTTTATGCTAGTAAGAGTCATAGTACTAGGCATCACTTTCGAAATAAAAAAACTAACCTACAGATGTGATCCTAATCTTTTTGAAATTTTAATTAATTCTTCCTTTTTATAATTTTGGGGTTCTAGATAGTATAAAGTATATATTGAGAATAATGATTGCATTTACTGATTATTCTTAACTAATTAATTATAAATGAAAAAATAAAAATATATGTGAAATAAAAATAAGTTGAGAATAGACTGAGTTAACAAATTAATAAAATATGAATTAATATCAAATGAAATGGAAGATATGCTATAATTGTTTATGTCTATATTGCATGGTTTGATTGCATATATTCAGCAGATATATATAAAAGGCACTTGAATTCAGACTTTCAAGCTCTTTACAGCTATCCACTCCATCTTATACAACCAATACACATGACCACATACATTTGAAAAAGATAATTAGACAATATACATGTGTTTAAATGTTATATATATATTGTAACCTTTTAATTAGGTCCCTGTAATTAATAATTCCAAAATTTTAAATGATGATACATTTGGCAACAAAGGCTTACTAAAGTGGCTTTCAATAGAGATTGCTTTGAATGTACTGGGAAATTTGCTTGAGTGGAGATAAGATTTCAAACCCAGTCTAGGCTCTGACTAGACTAAAATAACAATTTAAAAGTATTATTATTGTTTGGTAGATAAATACATTGCTATTTTATTAGTTTTGAATAGCAATTGAAATAAATAAATAATTAAATCAAATTGTTAAAGTCTTATAAAATAAATCATTATAGTAAATTATTTAAGCATATTTTTTTTAGTACTAAACACCAAGCTGTCTTAGGTAATAATGGGTAGTTATTAAAAATGAAGACAGAGGGGGTAATACTAATTATGCACACCAAAATTATTGGCTAATTCACTCCCAGAGTGCAATATAATAAAAACTATATATGTTCTAACATAGTTGTAGGGAGGTGGACTAATTAAGAAAAACAAGAACCAAGTAAACACAAACCTCAGCTCTGATTTAAAATAAGAAAAAAAATTAAAAATCAACAAAATTCTGAAATCTAATTGTATGGAAGTAGAATACCTTGCTGTCTAAAGATGTTTGAATAAGAAATCTTAAAAACCTTGCTATATTTTAAGCCATTTCCACGACTGCATATTTCCTAGGATTCACACTGGAGAAGGAAGTTAAAACCATGGAGATAAGTTTTTATTTGAATAAGTACTGCTTTAAACCCAGGAAAATTCAAGCAAAAGTAAGCCTTTGCTTTTATGTTATGTATATTTTTAAAATATCTTCTTTGGAAATGACACGCAAATCATTTACAAGTAGACTAAAAAAATTGATAATGTTTATATTTCACGCGCTAGTCTTGTTATCCAGTAGAACAAGATTGTGCTTATAAAGTAAAAATATCAAGAAAAAAATAATAATAATTCGAAATGATTTTAAAACAAGTGTTATATATGGTATATAGTAAATAAATTTAAAAGTCATTTTGAAATAATCTAACTTTTAATAAAGTAAATATGAAAATATTTTTGTAATGTTATTCTCTATAGTCTGTGTATTTTTATCGCGGGAACCCATGTAATGAAAGAAATAGTCAATTACTAGTTGATTAAAATGCTAAATATGTCAACGTGATAATTGGATAAATTCGTCTTAATATTAGTAAACAGTTATTATTTTGCCAATGGAGATATAATAAATAAATGTTTGCTTTTAATGTCTTATTGAAAAATATACGTCGTAATAATATTTACGGTTTTAAAAAAAAAAAAGTCCTACTACTTAAATATTGATACACATATATGGATTGCCATGCTGAGAGGAATAAAATTCACAAAGAGTTTTAAAAGAAAAAGGAAAGATAAATATACTAAGTAATAAAAATTCCACTAATTTTTCAGGGAAAAATTATCTTGATTTAAACGTAAATAAATGATTTTGTTATATGTCATTTGAAATGCTTACCGAATAAATCAATAAAGATTTTAATAAGTTGGTTTTGAAGTTTGTTTTGAATTATCTAGAGCAAATTAGATAAATTTATCTTTTTAAATCTGCTACAATTAGAAACGTGGATGTTAATTGCCTGATGAATTATCGCCACAGAAACTCTCAAATAATTTCTACTTTTGTATAAGTGTTGAATTTTGTTCTATTATAAATACAACAGGATAACAAAATATATATGCTTAATCTAGACTGATTGCTCATCCTAATAACCATTTATATTATTCTAACTCACCAGGATAAATAACTTGGAACAGAGTATAAAAGTTAATGGATAAAAATGTACACTTATTTTTTTTTATTACTGCTGTGTTACATATTACTTATGTAATGTGTTGTTTGGGGAAATTTATTTTAAAACGTATATGTTTTGGTTTTGGCATGAAAAATAAATATATATATATATATTGGATTAAAGAAAAAGAAAAATGTGTAAAATATACACATCTATTTTATGTATATTTTTTTTTAGTTAAGGGAAAACCGGAAAATAGATATATAGCGTTTATCTAGAGAGTGATAAAATATTTGCTTCTCTCATAGTTTAAAACTAATGTTAAGATATATTAATAAAAAGGTAAATGTACAGACATTTTATCAAAAATATCTATATTGGCATGACTGAATTATTTTCTGATATAAAAGAAAATTTGATATAAACCTTTTTCATTTTTTAATTTGCTATAGAAGTGAACGTGTCCACTTTGAATACAAATACAGGTTTGATCTTTATTGTTTAAATCCGCTGTGCTCTCTTTAATAAAAATATAGTTGTCATTCTAAAATGATTAACGATCATTGGACATAGGTATTTTGGTTTTGGCTGCTAATACATTAATGAGTTTACATTATAAAATGGAATATGTAGATTATCACTGTTATTGTTGGTATTGTTTTTATCTTGCTATAATTTGAGAATGACTAGTGACAGTTTTTAGTTAATGGGATGTTCCAATAAAATGGCATCCAATATATTAATATTTAGATGGAGCATAGGCTGATGGAGTGTCGCCTATGTCAGTCATGAGAGAAAAGATGGTAGAGTTTGAGCAGTAATTAAGGCTCATTGGTATAAATAATCCTAAAAAGAAAGGATATCTATGGTTTGAATTCTAGTCTTTTCATGGTGAGGCAAGGCCTACACACATACGTATACCCATAGAGAGGTATAGAATCAGCCATATATTATTACACAACTGTCATGTTGTTTTATAAAGTCTCCCATCTTAGGGTTAAATTCCTCATGATAATATAGAGATAGTTTTTTTTTTCCACCGTGTATGGTGAAGTGTAACAGGTCAAAATCATATGGCAAGTATAAAACAGTGTTAAAGTTAGAAACATTGATCTAGCATAGTGTTTTCTTAATTAAAATGGTGTTTATGATGTTGGAGGATCATCATCAGTTGTTGACAGACCAAGCCAGAATCTAGTTGTAATTGTAGAATTTAAAATGTAAAAGTAAGAGATGCACACTGGCAGAATGGATTCATTTTTTATCAGATAATGATGTGACAATAAAATTGTAAGATCAGTTATGTATTCAAGGGTTGAGCTGTGGACATAGGTAATGCTTAATGAGATCTAGGTGTCTTTGATTTTTGAATGTTTAATCATATTCATTTAATGCACTAAACTTATTCATTTCAAAGTTAAATAAGTTAGTAATTGCACAGAATGTGATAATTGCCCTTATCATATTCTGATAAAAGATAGGGCTTTGGGATAATGCAATACTTTATAATGTTGGAATTCTAAATTTAAACTTTGTGCATATCCTAGAGTTCTAAATATACTGCTATTATGTAATTTAAGTGCTAGTGCAGCTTAAATAGGTTTTAGTATCTGATTCTTAAAAATATGCCAAAGTGTAACAAATGATATTTTGAACATTATTTTCTATTTGGTTGTATCATTTGCTGAGTATATGGTCAAGGGGATAATAAGTATTTGTCCCATCCATAAATTATTTTAACAGATTAGTTTTATTTCATGCCATATCTGTAAATTAAAATTTTGTACATAGTGTAAATAAAGTTTGTTGTATTTAAAAATTTATGTAGTTGCATGAAGTCTTATTGCTAATTACCACATCTATACACTATTATTGTTATTGCTATCAACCTATCAGAAGATAAATTTGAAATCATCATCAACCAATATAGTACTAGTAACTATATTATGCTATATTATAATGGTTTTGGTCAGTCTTATAATTTATTAGTACATCTAATGCATCATCACACAATAATTAAAATGTTGATAACTTGTAGTACAGATTGTTTTAAACAATATATTAAAAGATAAACATAGTCTTGATTTGATTGATTTAGTTAGATCTGCAGAGCTATCGTTCACTGATCTTGATCACATTGTTTATAATTATTTAGGAAAAGGAATTTGGTAAGTTATTGATTTTTAATTAGATAAAAGTCATTCCCAGTCATAAATTTTAAAGCTGATATTAGTTATAAAGTTTATTTAGAACTGCTAAGTATAATTCTTAATTTAAGTTATATTGAGAGCTATTAGGTACATTATGTTTGGGTAGTGGTAAAATCCCTCGTACTGACCCAAATATAGTTTATATAATGATTTTGAGTGTTTGAACCCTGAGAAGAATTAGTTGTTAAGTTTTAAGATCGAATTTAAGTTTGTAATAAAGTTATATCTTGTTAATTATTATAGTTGAACTTAAAATAGATTACTTTCACTGTTTTATGAAAGTTAGCTAAGCTTTAATATGTAAATTACTTATTTTGGCATAAGATGTATAGTTTGTTTTAACTTCATGATAGATATTCTGGTTGTGTCAAGCTTGAAATCCTTATTTTTTATTTAGCTTATCTTTTTACCATTGAATACCATATTAGTTTATAATTTAAGATTTCAGCCTCCATCATTAACATTTTTCTTCAATTTCATCTTGATCAATTCTTTTAGTTATTCATTCTCATTTGACATTAATTCACTATCATAATTGATTAATCTTACATTAACTTTTATTCTCTTATCATCTTCACTATTCATTAACTATTATTCTATCATCCTCTTAATCATTCATTATTCTCATACATATTCATTCTTTTCTCTTCACTCTTAGATTCCTTTCATTCCCCTATTCCATTATTACTTCTTTCCATCATCCATTAGTCATCTACATCATAATTTATTTATCATTTCATGTATAAGCTTAATTTCATAATCACTCAAGACATATAATTATTAGTTATTTTATTAATTTGCTGAATATCAAAGTTAACTCATCTCATTTTGTTTGTGTGGATTTCAAAGCTGGTTTGACCAGAAGATTTATCTTTATTAGTCGCCTTGTGATCTTCTTTAGATTGACAGTTTCATGCTAGTTTTATTCAATCCAGGAATCATTTCGTTAGTTTTGCATTTTTTTGTTTCTTCATGCTTATATTATTGATCGTGTGAGTATGTTAGGTTCCATAAGAAAATTTAATCACTAAAATGTGCGGTATGATTCATTGGTGACCAGCTAGATCAGGAAGCTAGGTTACAGATGCGATTATGGCACTTGCCAACATGACATAACTGTTAGTAGATGAAAGCTGGCTGTTGCCAAGTTACAGTTATGATTATGCTGACCAAGGTGGATGGCATGATGATTGGCTGTAGTTATGGTACAGTAGTGATTATGGTGCCTAAAACATGTGATATGATTCATTTATAGTACAGCGGTCTTTGGGAGAAGGTTACTATATATATATTATTTTCTAGTTAAACGTAAGTCTTATTTTTACTTTATCTCACTATTATCAATAACAAGTAATTACATGATGAATAAACATCTCATCACTGAGAAAAAAAAAAGTAATTACAATTAACTAAATAGAGTTTTGGCAATGTAGTATAATAACTGCTTTGGATTCATCCATTTTACAATTTATAAGTTTAAATATATATATATATGCTAAAGTTAAAAGAAAAAAAACTGATTTATCAATTTCTCATATAAAATTTCAATTTATCCAGCAAAAGGTGAGAAAGCTCCAAAATTTCACACACACACACGCACGCACACACACACCCCAACACACACCCACATAAAACTGATATTATAGAAAAATATACAAAATAGAATACATTAAAACAAATATAATAAAACAGGATTTAAAACAGTTCTACAATAACTATATTATGATAATTACAACTGAGATTACATTTAGTTAATAGTTCATTTAAAATTATGTATGCATGCATGAAATTTCTATATGTTTATAACTCATAAACGTAAAATTAGTAAATAAAGTTATTTTGTTTAGTATTACAATTCAAACAAAAAGACATTTATTAGAATGAATATATTAAAATAAAATATCTGAAAACTCAAAAGAGACATTATAAATTATTTAATTGTTAAAAATAAATCACTGTAGAAATTTTTTTTTAAATAATTCAAATTAAGATACAATATTAAAGATTTAATATTATTATTATTACGATTATTTCTTTCATTCATTTTATCCAATATCCGGAAATTTACCACTCAAAATAAACTCAGACAATTTATGATCGACTGCTATTCAGTATCACCATAACAATAGACAATTTTTCCCTGGAAAACTTAAAACACATTAAGAACCGTGGATAATAATAACTAGGCTATAAATGTGACTTTTTGACAAAATCAAATCAGTTTTTATAAAACTATAGTGTATCCAAAATCCAATTGAATATTGTATTCTCCAGAATGGCCCGAGTAGAAACAAATTCACTCTGGGCATTTTGCTTCACTAATAAAAAGTATCTTTTTCTTCAACTTATAGCTTTCGTTCTATATATATATGACATCAACCTGTAAGCGGTCTATATCTAGGTACATATGTCACTTGAAATTTATTCCCATTGTAGCTTTTGTAACTCACTGATGCAACTTTATATTCTCGATCAATAAAGTTTTATATATATATATGTCATAGCATCGACCGGGACGCAAACCCACAACCGTCTGCAGCCAACTACTTGCTTGCAAGGCTGCTGTGATGACCTCTCGGCTAAAAAATAAAATGGATAAACAACAAGGATTATCACTAAACACTGTTTTAAAAAATATATAATTTACTGTCTTAATAGAATTTTAATTTTACTGTTTTAATAGAATTTTGGAAAATTGCTTATGGGATACTCATTATAGCATCAATCAAGTCATTTGTCTCTTCAAAATAATTTTGCCTAACTTTTTTGAAAACTATATATGTGGATTACCTTGCTGTAGATTGCTGAAAGTTAAAACTTTATACCAGATGAAGCTAAATCAATATATAAATTCGCAGCTTTAGAGAAAATGCTTAACTCTTAATGAAAATCAATGAAGTTAATTTGATCTATAGATTATTTATTTGGTAGGTCTAATAAATTATTAAAACAGCCTGAACTATATAGCAAAATAAATTAAGTGTGCTTAAACCAAAGGATTACTAATCTACTTCCTTTAAAATATGTGATTAATGCCAACCATAAGCATATTAGTCTACAAGTGTTTCTCTAAAGGATTAAACTGCTCTCTTCACATAAAACTACAATTCAAAGTCAGTCCTATAATAATGGATTTGTGATTATGAATTCCATAATATGAAAATATAATAATCATCATAAATTACCAACATTTTAAAATCGATTAATATGCTAATTGTACAATCTGGAATAGAATTACTAAATGTGTTTTATTAAATTTCTTAAAATCATTATATTAAATGTTACTAAGGATTTAAACTTATGAAAGCAATTACCCTATGCTATTTAATGTTACTTCTTAGATTAAAGTACTGTCAGCAAATTATAAATGCTAGAATACACTGCAGAGTGTAAATATTTCCACAGAATAATTGTCAACATTTCATGAAAATAGGATTATGTATTTGAAGAATCACTTAAATAAACTTTGTTTATAATTGTTGAATTATTTAGTTTATAGTTATTATTAATGTAATAATAAATAAATAATAAAGTTCTCAAGATAAGGCTGAGATATGAAGGGACAGTAAAATTATTAATGATATTGAGTATGAATGTAATATATGTGATTTACATTTTATACTGGAATCAGATTGCTTTTAGTTAAATGAACTTATAAACTTCAGTAAACCCATTTATGTTTGATTGATTTTTATGTTTTATTAGTCCTTGAATTTAGCCTCAGATTAATAGGTACTAAATATTCTGAGTAGATGATCACATCAGTAAGGAACAGCTTTCTGTATAGTGTCTATGAATTGTATAATTTGAAATGCTGTACTATACAATAAAACAATTTTATAGTATAAACAAACTAAATCATATTTGTTAGTACAAATATACATCTAACTAATTATTTAAACTAAATATAAGAAGCATAGCCAGCCATCCTAGTAAAATATATGAATATCATCATGAATGAAGCTATGTATTTTGTATAGTGTTTGGAGTACTAAGTAAAAAATTTTTTACTCCAAATGAGTTAAAGAACTATCCAACTTTTATAGAAAAAGATTGACAATCTATTAATTATTATTATAAAAATAATTAAGGACATTGTAGAACATTCTTACTCTTCTGAAAGATAGATTAGAATTTGACTTACTATCATTCAATCCTCTCCAATAGAGTGCCATGTCTTTGCAGCACTTTAGAATTACACACATAATCATAACCCAGGATTAGCTTATTCGTGAAAAACAAACAATATTAATCTATTAAAATTATTATAAAATTTATTTTTAAATTGCATTTATTATTTGCTTGTTATTTTGTTTATATACTTGTTAATTATAATAAAGCAATTATTATATTTAAATACATCTGTTTGTCATTACTGAAATCATTTTCTTTAAATATTGTTGAAATAAAAGGTCATACTTCCAAGCTATTAAATTACATATTCCTTTATTAAATTTATATATATCATTTATTATTCTATTGCTATCCGAAAGTCAAATTAATAGGATAGGATGATGCATAATAAAATTCCCTTTAATATTCAACATACCTAGAATAACAATAAACTTTAAATCTATACATCTTTTAATTGAATGATTAAGATTTTGTTAATAACTCTGAGAATTAATTAATTAAACATTATATTTAACTTAGAATTGAGAAATGAGAGACTATTAATTATAAATGCATACTAATTTGTTTCAAAGTATTTCTTTACATAAAAGATATCTTAACAGAAAATATGCATTTAAGAATACAGTAAGATTATTACCATACAACTATAAGAATACTCTGAGAAAATTAGTTCTTAAATTGTAATGCATTATTAAATCCTGAATAGTTATATTTATTTTATATGGAAAAAAAACATTCACTCTTTTTAATTTACTTTTCTTAAATATACAACCAATATTAAAAGCACTCCACATAAAATTCATTCATTTCAAGCAGTCGTTTTTTACTCCTATCTGATTGTGACTTGAACTTTGGGTTATAATATATTGTACCAGTCAGAATTGTATGTTCATCTAACAAGAATTAGCATTTAAGCAAAAGTACCTAGAGTTCAATCATATACGAGATACACAGGTCAGGGATATTCATGAACTCTGCCCTATTGCCCACTTCCCAAGTCTATCCCATTACAAACAACATTTCTGACGATAGCAGCCTACCTTTCAATTATCTCCGGCCCATAGGGTCAGCAGAGACACAAGAGACCTAATGCTTAACTAAATGATAGCGTAACATAATAACAGATGTGCACGCATGAACCAATAAAATCTCCAAAAGATAGATTAAATATGAATTTATTTAGCATGATATTAATAATAAGAATCGATTAATATGTGAATAGCTGGATATAGAGATTTACAATAAGTTAAAACCTTTAATATACAAAGAATACTCGATCTAGGTTTCACTTACGGTCCCTTAGGCATTCCATATTAACCTTAATAACATATCTTAAGGGTTGATGGATATGCATTACTAAACATACATGGTAAGAAATTAATTATTTAAACCGATGCGGCTTAATATGCTAATACAATTTAACGGGTTTCTATTATTCACGCTATGACATTTTTAAATCATTAAAACTATGACAGACTGCAATAGCCATACATGGGCTTTTAGAATGAATATTTATAAGATTTCAAGTTACATAGAATATAACAAAATTCAATAATTGTAAGTGGGCTTTTATTATACCTATTACATAGTAAATGAACTAGCGAGCTTGGATTACACCTGGATTTCATTCGAGTTACATTGACAATAGATTAATTATTTTGGGACCTTATGAGATGATTCACCACTTATGATTTACGAAAAGAATAAGGAAAAGCATAACTATTTCGACATTGTCACATGACTCGACCTTTATAGTTTTTATTAATAGTTAATTATTAACGTATTTAATAGCGATCAAACGAAGGGTGGACAGCACTAATAAGCGATAATATATAATAAGGCAAATTAAATTTACATTATAACGAGAACTTGGGATAGCTTAGGAAAATCATATCATCATAGCTTACAGGCATCTAAAATATATGAGGAAGGATGAACAATAGCGTGCAGACCAGATGACACTGTTTGAGAGGATGAGAATCTTCATCAACTTGAGGACGAAGAATATAGGCTTAACTGCACTTGTGACAGATAGCATCCAAGGAGGTGGTCAGCAAGATACCATGGTTCCGATTTGTCGAATGTTAACCCATAGCAGCGCTTACACAACCAGCACAATCTGTGGGAATTGGGCCTCCACACTCCGCCGAGAAATGTGCTTTATGGATTCCAATAATGGGAGAAAGTATGATAAAGCAACTTTTGATTTATGAACGCTATCATCGGGACACGTTGCGAAGGCTTTCAGGTTTGTCTTAACCCTGATTTATCTGGCCTAAAATAGTAATTAAGCCTAGCGTAATGAATTAATTATGTGCAAGCAATCCCAAAAAGGGGGCATACAATTTACTTAAAGAACTTATCTGACACATTACTAATAGAATATAAGAATTAAGAATCCCTTCGTTAAACGCATATTAACACGCCCGAGAAATTAATTACTTAAATTATCGTTAGGTGACGGGCTACTTATATAATGAATCATCACTTAAAATGAGGATCTGAATTTAATTTATTTAATACGGAACTTCTATAATATTGATCAATAGCGTGAAATAATAGTAAATAATTTAGTTTAAATAGCATTATATGGCATAATATTAATTAATAAAACATAGTTTAGGAGTACTTCTCAATCGGGCGAATTTTATAGTGTAGTAAGAAAACTTACGTTTACGGTTAAATATTCCCTAATGGCGGAATAGCAAAAATAAAATAAGATTGATTCACCAGATTGAGTTATTAGCATATTAAAATTGGTATGATTTGCATATTATTAAATAAAAAAATTTGCCGCATTTAAAATAAAAATACAATAAGAGTGAAAACCTAGCATTAGAGTTTAGAAAGTAAAATACAATTTAAATATAAAAGCAAAAAGAAATCAAAAAGAAGGTCATGTTTAAGCAATTAATCGGTTTAGCATTACCGATGGAAAAATAAGCAATTACATTTTGAAATTATAAGGATTACAAAACTAGAGATATTTAAAAAGATATACATTAAGTGATTGGAATTAACATTATCGAAGGTTGAAGTTTACTTTTTATGATTAAGAGGATTATTAAGATGAAAGCATTAGAGTTCATTTTGCAGCAGGGAATTATCTTTCTTTCAGATGACTTCACGGCCGTATGTACACATGTTGGTTCCATGTTTTACGAAATATAGTTAATTTAGCAGTATTTTGACAAAATTGGAGTTTCAGTCCATTCCTTATGTAATATACAGTTCATTTTGGCAGTAGTTTGGACATGATGGCTTACGAGTACTTTGGCATTGGTTAGATCTTGGAAAGATCAGGGAAGCAAATCTAAATTCTACTCACTCACCATTTTACGTTTCTAAGTGACGTAACTTCCCCCAGCAACAGCGTTAGAAAATAACATGTAGGTCTCTTTTAGTTAGGAAATGCGGTGGTATTTATACTCGTTTGTGACTGCCTTTGGGTAATCCCCGGATGTATGTTAACGGTTACAATGATATAGCAAATTTTGAAGGATGAGCGAGATCAAGTTCGAGAGAGCTGGTCTTAATCTATTTTAGGCTGAAAATAGACCTGCGGAACAAATGTTAAGTAACGTGAAATTTAAATAAACCTGTATTAGAATAAAAACAGATTCTTTCTGAATTTGGAATACGGTAAGTCTTTTGTTTAATACATTTGCATTGCACTCTCGAACTTTCTCCCTATTAAAATAGATATGAATAAAAGTATACATAATACAACACTCGTAATTATTAAGTTTTATCTGTTACATACACATACGCATGATTGTTTACGGTAATAGAAATATATAATTTATATGTATATTAATTTTAGATGAATGTAAAGTTCACAAAGACATAAACAATCATGTGCATCAGTATACCTTCACTCCCTAGTGGTTTATGATTAAATGATTGGGTTTGAACACGTTTGGAGGTTTCAAACATCACCAGAAAGTGAAGTCAAATGTGTGCAACAGATTTGAGTGCTTCAATATATATAAATTGAACATTCCAAACACTTTTGGTAATCAACTTTTTTTCTTGAATTAGAAAGTCTATTGCTAATATACAATAGGTTTACATTTCTATAAAGTTTTTCTAGTAATGCCATTGCAAGTCAGTTTTGCTAATTTATTGATACTCAGGGCATTAAAGCCTCTTAACTCCATGCATGGGTAATATACTCTTAATATAGCAGGTAACAGACTACAATTTATGGTTCCATATTAGTTCTTGGAAGTTATCCATTTACCTGGTATAACATGGCTAGAAAGCAATGGTCTGATGCATGACTGGTGGTTCTTAGCTACTTGTTTTGAAAAAGCTCTATATATAAATTTGATTTATGATTATTTAAATGGGAATATACAGATAAGAATTCTTCCACGCTCTTTACTTCTGTAGATTAGAAGATATTTTCTATTAAAGCAGACAGAATTTACTATTACAATTAGCTAAGAAATACTGCTGATATCGGTTTTACTCATGCGAGCTTGCTATCTGTTTTTCAAAAACATCTCTGATGTCTGATCATCTTGTTTTACAAATCCTTAATTATTTATCACTTAAATGATCAAATTGTAGCTTTTACTATTTTTACTTTTACACAAATTAAAAATTTATAATTGGAAAGTATTTCTTTTACATTACAGCTTGACAAAACTGAATTTTCTGTGCAATAAATTTGGACTAAAAATTATTATTTTCACCATCAAGTTTCATCTATCCTTCCTGAAAAAAAATTATATATCTCTAGAACAACTGATTAACTTCCCCAGAATATCTTCTCATGCATTGGACTAGAGGTTCCAGATGGAAGTTAGAAATTGCAATATCACTTTTTATTTAACAATTTCTGCCACTCAGATGATATAAAAAGTATGCAATGATTCAAAATAAAAACCTTTGGATTTTCATTTTTTTAAATTTCTAAAATGCAAATTGTGTTCATTGTATTGACTAGTTGGCCTGAATATGTGGCAATAATTTTTGAGAAATACATTGAATGTTAATTCAAGTTTCTCACCATCCTGAAAAAGAAATGGCCTATAAAATATATATATATATGGCAGATATTTTATATGTTATCTATGGAGTAACTGAATCTAAAAAGCCCACACATACCTAACAACTATTTTCTCCACCCCATAATACGCATGCAAAATAGTGAGTGTATATAATAAGTGAGTTATGCATAACAAGTAATATCACTATACTGCTCGTATTTCTTCAGCCTAGTAGTGAAGACCTTCAACTTTTAATTTATATTCTTTTTCCTCATGTTATCTTTAAAGACTTGGACTGTTGTATACTCTTCCACAATTTAAGTTATTTTGCTGCAACCTGGGACATTTTGTTTTGCCAAGGGCATGTTGCGAATTAGTTTCCAGCAACTCATCTATGGATAGTCCTATAGTTGTGATATGTATACTTTTTCTAATTTTGTTCTCATCCCAGTACATTTTTTACCTTAAGTCTATCATATCATAAACATCCATCAGTCTAGAAATCAGACGAATCTCTCTCTGGACACATTTTTGAAATACATAGTGCATTTATTTTTTGCAAGTGATTAACTTTAATTTCATTTAAAACTTTATTTTTCTGGATATACTTTTCACTCCATATATCTTGAACCAGATTCATTTAAAGGACTTATTCTTGCTGATTTGAATTCCTTTTATAATAACTTTAAATTTATATTTTTAATATTACAGGGAAAGGGCCGGTCCTTCAAGCAGAGAAGAAAATGCCATCAATAGCAGATACAATCAATGATACCAACAATCAGACCAAACTATGCAAAGCATAACACAATCACATTTCCAGACCATGGACTATCTTGACTACTAGATTCAAATGCCTGCCACTCAAAGCATTTTTATTTATTTCCAAAATAAAACCTCAGGTGCCAGCTAATCCTAATTTATAATTAGCATGCCTGGACAACAGGTAAACACAATCCCCAGCACTTAAAATATCACATGACTAGCTCACACTCTGTCTCAGGGTTCAGCATATTTCTTAACACATAAAATAACTCTAAACTAATTTATTGGTGATGCAATGAAAAGAGAGTAAGAGAAAATAGACAAAATAACAATTACGGCAAATATTAACATTTAATTATTTACACACACATTTATTTAACATAATATAAAATAACATAATAAATCTTACATAAGAAAAATATAAATGACTTTAGGCTACAGTTATAATAGTCTGTTAATTAAAGTTCATTCATTTAAAATAAAGAGTCTAGACTGTGATCAAAATATATTTTAAAATATCTTTATCTAGGTTTTCATGATTGTCAGTTTCCAACCGGGTGGCTTTTTGTTCTCCATCGATGGTTCCAGGGCTTGTTTTCCTTTCTTTGGGTTGACAATAAGAGGGAGAGTTGTGGCAGTATTTACTTACAATCTAGGCATTGTTCTGGGCATTGGTTCAGGCGTAGTTCAGTTGGTTTTCTTTTTGTTGACTGTGGCCTAAAGGCCAGCTGAATATTCAAAAGATGTCTAGCAATGCATATTGCTAAATCTGCGACTTTTGCACAGATATTGACCGCTGCAGTAATTGACTGGCTTACTACTGCATTCCGAATATCTGGATCTCTGGTTGTTTGGATTCTGCATTCTGTCCGAACTGATGAATGATCTAGAAAATTGCAGCCCTGACTATATAGCAATAACATGAACCCAACTAATAACAAATTAATGACTGAAATAACTTGATCACAAAATGCAGACCAGACTGTATAACAATAGAGCGAATGATGTTATATATTTTTTTCTCTCTTATTGTTTTAATTTCTTATCATTATTTTAATTCTGATATTAACTTGAAATCTGTCTTTTAATTAATTTTATGTTTCTTTAATTAACTGATTTTTACATTTGCCTTAATCTTAATCTGTTCAGATTCATTTAAATGATCTTGATAAGATAGTTTAGTTTTTTTTTAATTAATATAAATTAATCAGTAATATTAAAAACAAATTAATTACATTTTTCAAAAATTTATAAACATTTTTTACAGACTAAATTTTAGTCCAATTTCTTATTGGCTTATTTTATTTTCTTTACAAAGGGAGAGAGGAAAAAAAGTTTTAACTTTTCTTTAATTCTATTAAACATTTCTCTCCCCCCCCCTCCTGCTAAGAAGTTTTATTCTAAAAGAAGAATTTGAGGCAGTATTTTTATTTTTTAAATTTTTGTTTAAAAAAAAAAAATCTTTAAGCCACTTAGAATTTATTTTTATCTTAATTTTTTTAATAAAAATTACGGTCATGTAACACTGTTCATTTGAGATACAATATATTTCAAACATTTCATCACAACATTCTGAAACATAAAGCCAAAAACATGTGAAAAAGATAAATGATTCCAAGTTGTTCATTTAGTGCTGAATCAACCCTCATCAATTAGCCCAGATCACAATATCCCCGTGGATAGTTGAGAGTTGTATGAAAGTCTGAGTTCAAATCCCTATATATAATATATTCGAGTGCAGGTATGAAAAAGCCTGTACTGTAGAAAAAAAGGGTAATAGTATGACTACTGAACCCTACTGCTTGATGGCGTTTTTCACACAACGCACATCAATATACCGTTTTAGCGGCCTAACTTACGGCCAACACTACAACAGTGTTGTTTAGAACCGTAACAGGCCACCTAGAGAATGATGTATCCTACAATTATGTAACAAAATATTATGCTCATTGACTTGCGACCGTATTCCTCAAAAGAGCAAAATTCAACTCTTGTTATAGTCTGATTTGATGGTGGCCATATTTGAAAAATGCGAAACTATCAAAAAATTCATAGGGGAAAAATTTAGAGAAAGCGTAGTGGATTTAGTATTACATATTAAGAATTGTCAGGCTATCACGCATGCTTCCCCATTTTTTAAACTGCACACAATCTGAAAAGATTAGGGTTTTCAGAAGAGTTACGCGTGAATCCGTGCGAGAACAGTAAATGTCGGCACAGCAAGTGTTCAAAATTGTTTGAAGGGGAGTGAATTGCCGGCCACAGAAGTTGACGCTGTTGTGTTTTTCCAGAAAGAAAACAAACAACCTTATAGATGTGAAGCTATGCGTTTGCTGGAGGAGCATGGTTTTAGTCAACTACAGGATCTAGGAAATTCCGTTGCCACTTCTGCAAGCCTACCTAGGATCTGCGCAAGAAGCATGGTTTTAATCAACTACAGGATCTGGGGAATTCCGTTGCCACTTCTGCAAGCATACCTGGGGTCTGCATAAGGGAAGTTGGTTGTATGGCTCCAAAATCTTGTTATTTACAGCTTTGTGGCTCATCTCCTATTGGAGTCAAACAAACCGCAATTCCCCACCCCTCTAAAAAAATGTTTTTTTTTTTTTAAATGAACTGTTTAATTAAGGATTTTTCAAAAAGGCAAAAAATAAAGGAAGAACTTTTCATTATCATATAAAGGTTTTTGTAGCGTAATTTTTTTTTAAAAAAAAAAAAAACCCTCATAATAAGAAAATAAAAGACGATAATTAAAAATCAAATCAACTCCCCTCCACACTCTAAAAACCAACTGTTGGTTTATTAAAAATGAATTGATTAATAAGGCTTTCCAAAAAAAGCTCAAAATCAATAAAAAGTCAATAATTTAAAAGCAAACCCCAATAATTCGTATATTTTGTTAATCTATCTCTTTGTATATATTCTATATTTGAACACATATAATATTAATATGCAAAGTTTCCAGTATATCGGCAAAAGATCCTAAAAGAGGAGAATTAAAATTCAAACCAATCCCCCCCCCCTCTACCCTCTAAAAACCAACTGTTGGTTTATTAATTTAAACTGAATTGTTTAAGGCTTTAAAAAAAAAAGCTCAAAATCCAAAAAAGACGATAATTTAAAAGCAAACCAACCCCCCTCTACCATCTAAAAACAAAGTGGTGTTTGTTTATTAAAAAGGCAAAAAAAAAACATACAAGTTTTATGTACAGAAAGGGGTAAAAAGAAATTTTTTTACCGAAGTATTATGTAAAGAAACCGATAATTCAAAATCAAAACAAAAAAAAAAGCTCAAAATCAAAAAAAAAGTCAATAATTTAAAAGCAAACCAACCCCCTCCCCCGCCCCACACACACCATATAAAAACAAAGTGTTTGTTTATTAAAAATGCTAAAAAAAATATATATATATATATATGAGTTTTAAAGTGAAAAAATTTTTTTTTTATATCGTATTATTCCGTAAAGAAACCGTGGCCCGTGAATCATTATATTGATGTGCATTGGGCGAAAAAGAGCAACATCAAATGGTAGGGTTCAGTATTCATACTATTACTGAAAAAAAAATTCATATATTAAAATTTTGATGATATTATTGTTACTGTTGTTGTTGCTTTTATTATTGTTGTTGTTGTATAGTAGGTAAACATTATCTTTGGAATAAATGTATGTCTCCTCAACCCCTTTTCACTAGGATACCATTCATTTGATTAACAACTTATCAGTAAAATAAAAGACTGATAAATCTAATACTAAGAATATTTATAATGAACCTTGAGATCTTAATATCACAAATCAATAATAAGAAGAAACTAAATTTTATGTAAAAGAAATTACTGTGAAAAGAAAAGCAGTGGCATTAATAGACAAATAAGATTTAAAAACCATAGTACCTGTGAAGTATATGATTATATATTGGAGGAGGGGGAATAAAAAAAATTTATTATGAGAAAGAGATTATATTATAACCTAACTATTCCGTGGTGTATGCTGTAAATATTGAGAGTTTTTGTAATTTGTAAAAGTGAGTTGACGATTCACCTGTTAAAATTTATTTTAATTATAATTAAAATATTTATAATGTTTAACAATTATTATCATTGTTATTATTTCCCATGTGGTTCTTTTTAGTATTGGCATAGATCATATTAACAGAGAACCCTGAGCTTAGCCCATTTTTGTTAATTGTACCTGTCACTTTTGAGATTATAATATATATATATATAAAGTTAAATCACAATAAGTGTACATGTATTGACATTTTTTTCTATAAAAAAAAAATCCTTATTATGTTACTAAAAGATTTACCTAGTCTGTATTTAATATTTAAATACAAGTGTACTATATATACTTTTAATCTAGATGTAATTAGAGGTGATTTGAACTCAGACTTTCAAACTCCTTTAGTCATCAACTTTATCTTATACAACTGATACACATGACTATATACATGTGAAAAAGATAAGTGATTTCAAATAAAGCATTTCATGATGAAGCAATACCTATCAGTTGGTTTGTTTATATTAAGATAGCAATTCTTCAAGTCTGTCCATTAAAGTTTGAACAATTGCTATCTTAGTATAAACTGAGCATTGATTATATATGTGTGTGGAAAATGATGATCTGGACCAACAAATCTATATATTGCAGATCATTTATTTTTTTCACATGTGTATCATTTGTATAAGATGAAGTTGATGACTAAATCCCCTCTAATTACATCAAGTCTGAATTTGAAAAAATAGATGCTTGTTATGTTATTCAAAGCTTGTCAGAGAGATATTTTATACCATTTCAAGAACTATATTATTGAGATTATTAATTCATTAATACAATTTAAATTTATTTTACAGTTATGTTGCAATTAAAAAAAAATCTTACTTACTCTTTGTTATCTTCATCCCAGTGAGATTGAAACATGACTCGAAAATGTTCACATCTTTAAAAAATAATAAATATTTTGATCAATACATAATATTACCCTATAATATGTATAATTAAAAATTGGTATTTATTAGTAATGGAGAACCACCTATGAACCGAAATATAAATTAAATCTAAAATATAATTATTTTCCTTTATAAAGATTAATATTGAAACACAATTACAATATATATATATACTTAACCTAGATATAATTAAAGAAGATTTGAACCCGGACTTTCAAGCTATCTACAGTCATCTACTCTACCCAATATAACCGATACACATGACCACATACATTCGAAAAAGATAAATAATCTCCCATATCCATATTTCATGCTAATCAGCATTCAGCAATTGGTCCGAATCATAATCTCCCACAAAATAAGTATAATCAGTGCTCAGTTTTATATTAAAATAGAAAATCTACAAAGACTGAAGCTTGTCCTTTAGTGTTTGTACATTTGCCATCATAATATAAAACTGACCACTGATTATATATGTGTGTGGGAAATGATGATGCAGACCAACTGATGAGTGCTGGTTTGGCATGAAATATGTATATTGGAGATCATTTACCTTTTTCACATGTATGTAATCATATGTGTCAGTTATATTGGATAGAGTGGATGACTGTAGGGAGCTTGAGAGACTGGATTCAAATCCCCTTTTAATTACATCTAGGATAAATGGGTCAGATTGACTTGCAGTCAACATGGGTATGACTATAATATTAGCATCATCAAAAACTTTGAACATTCCATCATCAGATTTTCAGTGATATGAATGGCTGAAGAGTTGGAGAGGATTGAAGGAAGAGAATTGAAGCCTGCCCATTAAAGTTTGTAGATTTGTTATCTTAATATAAAACCGAGCACTGATTATATATATATGTATGGGAGATGATAATCCGGACAAACTGATGAGTGCTGGTTCAGTACAAAATACATTTCATGGAGATCATTTATCTTTTTCACATGAATGTTGTCATGTGGATCAGTTATATTGGATAGAGTGGATGACTGTAGGGAGGTTGAAAATCTGTGTTCAAACCCCCTTTAATTTTTTAAAGATTTGTAAATTTTTAAGATTACAATGGAATGGAATCAAGTACAAAAGACTAATAGTGTTCTAGTTAAATACAAAGGTCAATGCTCATTTCCCAAAACTCAGTAATAACTACATTTATATATATATATCAGCATTTTATTTTCAAGTTTTAAAGGTATTATCCAAATCATTTATTGTCAAATGTAAGTCTGTAAAAAGGATGCAGTTACGGTTTTAGCACAAATTTGATGAGAAAGTTCAAAACCATTAATCTTGTTATATTTTCAATAATTAAATGTTTTAGAAACAAAAATATTTTAAAAAATAAGACCTTCAACTTCTTCATACAGACTGAAATAGCTTTATCTAATATTTAAATTTTATATCTGGCTTAGAAATATGAGTGCAGAAAGTCAGACATATAGATGTATATGTGTGAACATTAGTGGTAAATCCTTTAAAAATATTAAATGAAAAAAAAAAAACTGTGCTATTATTATAGAATAGATTTTTGTAGAAATATTCAAGTTCATTTATTTAAATATAATTTAAAATCATAAAATATGGGTTCCTGTATCTGACAATAAAATTATTCTATTGTAGAGAATTCAAACACTCTTCAGCTATTGACTCTATCTCATACAACCGATACATATTACCACACATGTGAAAAAGATAAATGATCTCTAAGATATGTATTTCATGCTGAACCAGCACTCATTAATTGGTCCAATCTCTCACACATACATATAATCAGTGCTCATTTTATATTAAGATACCAAATCTTTAAACTCTAATGGACAGGCTTCAATCTATTCTACTCTCCAATTCTTCAGCCATTCATACCATTGAAAATCTGATGATGGAATGCCCAAATTCATTGTTGATGCCAATATTATTGTGATGCCTATGTTGGCCTTTAGTCCCCCTGACCCCTCATGTATAGAACTTTGTCCATTTAAATACACAGAAAAAGGATGTGGCTGCATTCAACTAAATAAGCACAAACAGTAAAAATACAAGAGTGTATACCCTTCCTTTAAATTCCAATTATAGATATCAAAAAAAGTTATTCTTTAGCTAATCATATTTGGCAGAGGCAAGTAAAATCTAACAGACAAAATGTTTTTTTTTTTTTTTTTTTGCTAAACTTAAATAGAACTTCTAAAAAGAGTAGATTAAAAATATCAGTGGTCAATTTAATAAATCTTTGTGTAATTTTCAGTATGCATATATTGTAATAGAATGAAAATGTGCTAGTCTCTTTCATTTACTAGTTCTACAGATTTGGGCAACATTTGTAATAGAATGAAAATGAACCATGAAAGAATGGTCCTGATTTAATAATGTCCCATGAATTGCAATGACATTTGTAATACAATAAAACTGTAACGTAATTGTTAATTATCATTCATAACGAATTGGAAATAAAAACAACAATAACAGAACATACTGTTCTATAAATAATAATATGTCTAGATTGAACTAACAATTTGCAACAGAATAAAATGATGATAAAGGATGAGGAAGATAAATTTTAGTATTCTCCATGAACTGAGACACCATTCATAATAATATAAACCTATCCTAAATGTCATGAATGAATAAAAATAATGATCTTAATATATTCTACCAATTCAAAAGCTATTTGTAACAAAATGAAAATAATAAAAATAAAAAATAAAAACTTTAGTATAATCTGCAAACTTAAAACACAAATTGTAAATATCCCATAGCTGATCATTAATGGTAACTGAATAAAATGAAAATAATGCTAATAAAACGACATTGAAGACAATACTAATAAAGTAATAATATCTTAAAACGTAATATGCCCTTATTAAATATATCAATTGTAATAAAATGACATACTTAAAAATGATAAAAGATTATGCTAACCTACAAATTTATGTATATTAATCTATTCTTAATAAAATATATAAAACTTTCTCTTTTAAAACTTTGTAAATTCATAAACTCAAATTGTAATAAACGAAATATCTCCATACTAAACTATAATAAAATACAATACAGAAGATTGATTAACTTAGTATATCACCACCTTTGCAAACTTATAATAATATAACATAAAATCGACTCTTTAATTAATCTTAAAATTTAAAATATCCAATGATGACAACCTGAACTAAATAAAAAATTCTTATTTGACACTTACGCAAATACTATTAACAAATCACTGCTAATTATCTTTCAAACCAATAAAGCAAAATTGCAAAATTTTAAATCGTAATTACCTTAATATGTCTAATAGTAATAACAATCTATTATAATCAAATGTCGATATCAAAACTTAATATTTAAATCAAATTTACGGTCTGTGACGATGAGCTTTTAAATGTATTAAAACATTATTTTACTTAAATGAACTACAAATACCAATTTCGATATTTACTATTACCAGCTTTATAATATAACAAGATTACCATCTTTATAACTAAATACTAATTTGATATAATATTCACCCAATAAGTAAGACTAAAGAAATATGCAAGTATAACTGCTTTTATTTGTCTTAAATAATTGTTATATTTGCAATTTATAAATTATCGAATCAGTTAAAATATAAATTTCTATCCTAACATAACTGTTACATATAACTAATAAAAAAATTGAAATACATGTTTAATTACCTATTAGATATATAATAATTTCAAATTAAGTAATTTGTTACTTCATAAAAATGTACATTTAGTCTAAATGATATATTAAATTTAATAAAAAGAGAATAATATATGATTGTTTAAACACCAATTCCATGGCTTAATTTCCAGACTGTTTAATGATTACTTATAATAAATTATGCTGTGTAAATCAATATATGAATATTATCTTGTCAAAATATTATTAGTCAATAGATTTGCATTATAGAATTGAATGACAATTTAAGTAAGTTTATTTCTTTTAAATAATTTAAAGTTTATTAATTAACAATATATATATATATATAACAGGTATAAAAAAATAAGCATTTAAAAAAATACATAATCTAATTAATTACGATAGAATGACAGCCTGTTAAGCTAATTGCGCAGACGCTGTGAGAATGTTATTAATAAATGAATACCTTCGAACAACCACATGATATAGTATTTGTATAAGAGTAGGAACTATATCATGTGGTTGTTCGAAGGTATTCATTTATTAATAACATTCTCACAGCGTCTGCGCAATTAGCTTAACCTTTTAACCGCTAATTTTATTATTGGTTGTATCAGATAAAAATCAAATCTTTTAATTGGCCAACTCACAAACTAAAGACAAAGCCTATTGTTAAAACATATTCGCCTATAATATTAAATTCAACTCAGATACGTTTATAAAAAGTATATTATTAATTTTTCAGGTTATGAAGAGAACGAAAGTTCTTTCAAAAATAAATTGCTATTTATTTATTCTAAAATATTCAATATCGGCAACATAAAAGCTATAATATAAACAAAAAGATCGACTTTTACGTTATAGAAAAGTAAATATTTCTTTTTACTACATCTTCAATATTTTTACTAAAATCTTCAATATTTTTCGAAAATAATTTTGTTTTTTTATTATTCTCTCTGATAATAATTTTTAATTTCCATAAATATAATTTTATAATAATTTAAATCGTATTCGAAATGAAAATCTCAGCGTTTTTCTTTATTTTCTTTGATCAGGCAGTTTCTTTGTTCTTTCCAGCCAATCAGAATGTCTTTTTCGGCTGAGAGCATGCTAAGAACCAATCACAAATAATGTTCCTTCTTTGTTTAGGTTTAAATGCGTTTTTTTTTTACTTGTAAAATAAATCGGAAGATGGCACCATCTTACAGAACTTTTAAAAACGAATTCAATACGTGTTTAACGAATATTTTCGTATAAAAACTGGCTGAGTTAGAGTGATGTAGATGTCGACGAGGAGCCTCGTAAGAGGCGGGGAAAAAGTTAACAGGCTGTCATTCTATCGTAATTATAATCGCACGCAAGACGTTATAAAATAAATGCTTATTCATGTATATAATCTAATTAAATAAAATATGTGATTGTACATCAAAATTCACCTATAAATGTATAATCAATAATATGTATACCTATGTGACATGAGTCATGTTGGTGAACATATACATCCTTGAAATATAAGAAATTTAACTCTCTTATATTCCATGCATATAAAACAAATGATTATTTAATTTAAGATATAATAACCAGTTTTATTGAAAAATATTATACAATCATATACATAGATAAAAAAAAATACATATTAGCATATGACCTGATCAATCATCCTCCAGTATGACACTTCTAATTATTAGCACAGATCCAATGTCTATTCCTTGAATTATAATTTGATGATATTTTATGTTTCAACAATAAACTTTATTAATTAAAAATGTGTTACATAGATTACAAATGTTGTTGTTTTAAAAAACCCCAAATTTTATTCATACCTCAATAACAAGATTGAGTGAACGGGATTACAAAACCAACAATGAGACAATTTGAATGAGATTACATTAATCTTAGGCATCCGGTTGCACAGTGACTACAAAATGTTGACCTGCCCACTCGGATCACAGTGCATACATTCGATAGAAATTGGAATTGTTTTCTAATTAACATAAAAAACAATATGGTAATATATATGGTTACAAAGTTTATTGGCAGTCAAGGTCAACTAAAGGTGGACCGAATCAACTGGTTATTAAAACAAGCATTTTTCTTAGTATCATAGTACAAGGTGAACTAA
This sequence comes from Epiperipatus broadwayi, assembly GCA_028023455.1. NCBI lineage: Eukaryota > Metazoa > Onychophora > Udeonychophora > Euonychophora > Peripatidae > Epiperipatus > Epiperipatus broadwayi. The sequence goes on from JAQFVV010000013.1 coordinate 11,842,893, forward strand.
TGATTTTGTTAGACCAACACTAATCCAATAGGAGTGATTTTATGTCAATTTAAGGGGTCCGGATCCGCAGTGACTACAAACTATCAACCTGCCCATCTAGGTTACCATGTGTATATCCAATAGGGTTTGGTATTAACTTTGGTAGATATTTCAATAAAAGGTAAAGTTCGTTGTTACAAAGTTTAAAAAGCAATCCCGATCAACTAAAAGAAGACCGAGTCAAAGAGTTATTAATTTGATTACATGTCCGTAAGATTAATTGAAATTAAATTGGTGAGGTTGAACCTCCAATAGTTCTAATTTGGTTATTTAGTTTATTCTGACACTGTCCCCTCTTTTATCAATTGTCTTTGGTAGCAAGTAACTAGAAAAGGGACATTTTTCCAAAATTAATTTGTCCCATGTTTGTGCCAGGATTGGCAGGTTTTTTTGTCATGGTCTCTGGCCTCATTAAGCAGGTTATAAAAGAGCCCTTCAATAGAGTAGTATATTCCTTTTTTGAAATTGAGATTACCAGATGGAAATCACTTTGGCTAACATAACATTTGAAATGTCATTGTGATTTTTTGTAGAGCCTGGAACCATAGTTTGTTCCATGTTTCACAGCTCTCTAGAATGTGGGAAACCATCTCTTTCTGCTTTATTGCACATCAGACATATGAGGTCAATTTTGTACCCTTGCTTGTGACAGACAAACGCCGTGGTGGGAAGAGCCCAAAAGACAATCTTAATTAAAAAGTCCACAAGGGTAGGTCCCAGCTTCCACCTCTTCATCAGTCTTGGGAACTGTAAAATTCCAATTGGAAGACTGGTTTCAACTTTCAAATCATTGGTATGTGCTAGCCCATAAATTTCCCAATAATGCAATTTTTCCTTAAAAAGAAAACTGGAGGCCACAATATTTTTGATCACCATAGTCATCTGCTCTTGAAGCCATAATTTTCCCTTTCTTGGGGGAGGTTGGTCAGTTGGATCAACCTCTGGAAATGAAAGCGGACATTCCATCTCCGGGTTACCATGAAACAACTTCAATAAGACATTGTAAGCATGTTGTATTAAAAAAAGGGAAATTGAGTGTAACCCAAGTCCATTTTGTGACTTGGGCTTCTGAAGGAGGTTAAGGCTGATGACAGGTGCTCCCCCTCCTCAGCACAATCTCCTACATTGAGTTTCCATCTTTTGGATAAACCTTTTGGTTGGGTAGGTTATTTTTGGCAGGACAATTACATTTAGAAGTGCGACTTCCCCAAGAGAGAAAGGTGAACTCTAGATAATGAGGTTATTGTTTTGTCAACCTTTGAGAGCAAGGTTTTCTCAAGTTCCTTTCTCATAATGGAGGGGGAAAGAAAAGAGATGGAACCCAGGAAACTTCTAAGCAGGGCCCTAAATCTCTCCTGGATTTGTTTCCCAGTTTTGATTGACCACATAGCCAATTTCTCCTCATGATTTCTCCTCATAGTTGATCACATGTACAGGAGAAGATGGCATGGCCAATTGTGGTGCAACTCGACTACACTGGAGCTTTCGACTGCATCGGGGTTGAAATGCTGCTTGGTACACTGGAGAAACTCCAAGTGCCTCATGCATACCTCCAAATGATTGAGAACCTTTTTCAAAATAGACAAGTGTTTCTCTCTTTGGATGGTTGAGGGACTCCAGGATTTCAGCCCAGTATGTTCAGACATATCCTTGTTTTGCACATTAAAATTTCACTACAGAAGTGTGTAAACAGTCAGTTAATTATGAAATACTTCAATCGCATGATTTCAATAAATATAAAAAAAAATTAAAGTAAAAATAAGAACATTTGATTACTTGAATTAAACATACCCTCACACTATACCGTAAAAAAGTGTGAAGTGTGCGATTTGGCATAAATAATTTACTGCAATGCGACAAAGTGGTCTGTAATGTGTATTACAGAATTGTTGAATTATATGTAAACACGGCTATGAAATGTTACCACATAAATGGCATTTTCATGTGTTTTAGCACATAAATTGCACCATCCCGCAGCATGGATGTCTATAAAACAACTACCTAAAAATATTTTTGAATGTTATATATCTAGCTTTAAATTTACTATATTTTCAACAAATGGAGAAAAAAATTTCTATGTCAGCAGAACTGTATCCTGTTGAACAATGAACTCAGCAGAATGAATGACATTTAATTATTTAAATTTTGGTAAACTATAATATTTAAACAGCATTAAACTGTTGCACATGTGCTTTGCAGATTTTAACTATAAATGACTGAATATTAACACTTCAAACACATGATAAAATCTTTGGAAAAGATAAAGTGGCCTCTATCTTTTCGAACCCAAACGTTTTTGTATGGACAAATCTTAAGTGTTTGAAAGTGAAAGCGTGAAGATATTAAATAATCACTTTAAATTACTTTTACATGCTTGAATGAATGACGCTAGTGAAATTTATTAGAATTCATGATACGTCATTCTTATTTGAAATTAAATATATGTAAATAAATCAATTATTTTATATAGTGCGATGTTTATAAACTGTAATATTTAACCCTTTGACAACCAGAACGACTTTTGTACGACTTGTCTAGAAATTTCTATTTTGAGCTGAGTTTACGCGTAAACGGTAAACGTCACACATACGCGCAATACGTCATTCTTTGCGCCATTTCAATATCTACCTGAAACTCTAAGAATTTTTTCTGTACGACAATTTTTAGATTTTTTATGAATATTTTTAGCAAAGTGTACCTAAAATTTTTTTTTTTTTTTTGATTTTTCTCATTTTATTTATCGTAAAAAAGTTATTCCAGAATTGTTGGATCAATTACTGAAGATTTTATTGTGATTTTCCGTTGAAGTTGTCCGTGATTCTGGGCTCTCTTCTCAAATTACGTTTTTGGATAACGTTCAAGGGTATGTAATTACTTTTTTTATATATTTTTTTTTATAAATTATAATATTTTATATTTACTAAAACAAATAAATATGTTATATAATAATAAATTATAATATTTTCGATGTAATGAAACAAATAAACGTTTTTTGATAACATTCGCGAGTATGTAATTACTTTTATATATATATATTTTTTATAAATTATAATATTTTCTATTTACTGAAACAAATAAATATGTTATATAATAATAAATTATAATATTTTCGATGTACTGAAATAAATAAATATGCTATAGAATAATAAATTATAATATTTTCAAATAAATATGCTGTAGAATGGAAAAAAAGTTGGGGACTGGGGTATCTGTCACTGCGTGAGCTAATGCATTTTTTGGCATGATTATAAATATGAATATTGTATCATGCATGACCAAGTTTGAATTTATGGACGAATTATTGCATGAGTGCTAAAGTTATGACCCTCAATTGATTTGTGTCAATTTTAGGCAAGTAATATAGGATATTGTATAAATTTTCTGGCTTCTTCAATCTATCCAGTTATTGTTACAGTGCCATGTATTTGAACTCAGCCTTTCTTCATATTTTTTATGCAAAATAATAAATATATTTATATACAAGTTCATGCTACACAACTGGAATTTCATGTAATATAGGATATTTATACACACTTTCTGGTTTCATCAATCCATCCATTCTGTATTATAGTGCCATGTATTTGAACTCAGCCTTTCTTCATATCTTTTATGCAAAATAATAAATATATTTATATACAAGTTTATGCTACACAACTGGAATTTCATGTAATATAGGATATTTTATACACGGTTTCTGACTTCATCAATCCATCCACTCTGTGTTATAGTGCCATGTATTTGAACTTAGCCTTTCTTCCACACATGTAATCATTGTTAATAATAATAAAAAATTATCTTTATTGATTTATTTTTATTCATTTTATTTTTATGAGTTTATTTATTTATTTTTGAATTACACTGTTCTATTACTTTTTCTCCACTAAAAACCATTCATATTTTTACAGATAATTTACAAAACTGAACATATCTGGCTGTGGAATGAAAATGGATCACAGCAAGTCAGCTGTTTTAGTAATTTTCTCAGGGAAAAATTACCTCAGGTAAGACTTCCAATACATCATTTTTTTTGTAAATTTGTGAGGAATGTGAAGAAGCTGTTTATGAAAGTGTCATTTTATCATTTGAATTTCAAAATTTAGGATTTGTGAATCAGTGTAAAAACAAACATTCTTAAATCTGTTATAAATATTATTTTTTTTAACTTTTTCTTTATGAAATGATTATTTTAACAGCTTCATTATATTCTTTCATATATGTACTTGCTTTTACAACATTATTTTTATATATTTATTACATTCAAACACAAAATATCTAAGTTATTAGAGTTAGGGTAAATTTTTTTAAAAATTAAAGATGGCCGCCTGGTTTTCAAAGGGTTAAACAGCATTAAACTGTTGCACATGTGCTTTGCAGATTTTAACTATAAATGACTGAATACTAACACTTCAAACACATGATAAAGTCTTAGGAAAAGATAGAGTGGCCTCTATGTATAATTTTAAATTATAATTTCATACTTTTGTAATTTACTATGCATTTTATTTATTTATACTATACACTTATATCTGATATATTTTATGCATTATTTATCAACTGTAATATCCAGAATTTGCTATTTATAATTCTCCCATTTTAAAATGTTGCTTTGTCCCCTAATGTGGGTAATTTATCTATTTGAATGAATGTGCTTATGCATAACCAGTGAAGATGTATTATTTTATTGTTAATTTCAGGATGTGTTTTATTAGAGATTTAGCAAATAATTTTATTATCGGTTTTATACAAGTTAATAATTATATTTGTTTAGAAGATTGCAGCATTATCCTCTCTTGTTTTATTGTTTATGCTTATCTTGCCATTATATTTTCCAAGAGATGGCAGCATTGCCTCTCTCTTGTGGGTATTTATTTTGCTAGCACATTTATTTTTATAAAGAGATTTAGCTGTGTCTCTCTCTTATTATAGTATTTTCCATGAATGATATTTGTCATGCTTCATATATAGCATGTTTTATTTAATGTAGCCCCTGTTGGCCATAATACCTTTGGTGGTTCACTCTCATTTTTCCCCCATATATCATCATTAAATTCAGTGCATTACGTATCTTTTCCTCAGATGTATTATATTGTGTACATCATTGTGGAACCATATACAGTGGACCACCATGACTATTATTGTTTTGGCAATTAATATTATTTGTTTTTAAAGAACATAATTTTCTCTTTGTTTGCACTTTTGAATACTCTGAGTATAGGTTAGAGATGGTTCTGATGTGTAGAATTTTCTTGCTATGCTTTGCCAGTATTACAGAACATAAAACCAATAGTCATTTATTTAAAAATTTAAAATTATATTTATAGGCCTAAATAAGTAAAATACATCACTTCTAGCATCAATTCATCACTGGATTGGTAAATCATTTTGTGGAATACTTCATTCAATTATATTTCATTTTAAAAATGGAATTGAAGCAAACATTTCTTTCAATAATTTTTATAAGTGATGCTTATGAAGCAATATAGAAAAGGTCTATGTTAACATTTCCTGTTCACTTCATTACATTATTTTTTTCTATTTTGCAAGGTTCAAATGTTATTTCTCTTTTATCCTCTTTGTTAATATTTAATCTACATTTCCAATAAATATATATACTGTTCTCATCCACATATTTAATGTTATTCCTTTATTATAAATGTATTATTTTCATAAATAATGAGAAAGATGAATAGGATAAAACAGTTGTCCCACTAATCCTGAGCATAAATTAACACACATTGCCTTTTGATAGCTTTGCAAATGCCCAACACTAATAAGAAATCAACTCAAATATGTTGTCAAAGGTTGATGTTAAAAAAATATACTGAATTGGAAGAATACTGTTACAATGAATTACTAACATGCTAAAAAAATATTGATCAAGAACATATTATTTATAAAAATGTAATATGACTGCCTAACTTGGGGCAAATGTCCCAAAAATTACCAATGATGGCTGATATGATGAAAATTGATTATGTTAATCAACACAATTATGAATATTATGGGCACCGCTTTTTGGAGATTGCACAAAAATGGCAAATTAAAAATGTAGTTTGGATTATGAAAATAATCAATACACTTCTGAATCATCTCATTCTGAAGATGGATTATGAAAATAATCAATACACTTCTGAATCATCTCATTCTGAAGATGGAGCTCCAACAAATTCAACTACATTATTAACCATAATAATCAAGAAACAAAATGAGCAAAAAAAAAAAAAAAAAAGCTGTTTCAAGATATTTTTTCTCTAATGAGCAGTTTTAAGATGTTATATATAATTTTAAGCTTATAAATAGTATTTCCAACAATTTAACACATTATTTACCTTCAGATATTAAAGTATAATTCATTATATCCCATTTAAATAATAATTAAAATTATAAATATTTGTATCAAAATGGGTCTGTCAGTTCAATCTGTTGATAGAAGCTTTATCAATTCTCAAAAAAAAAATTGAAAAATAAAAGAAAATCAGAGACTGAATGATTCTAAATTCTAACATTTATTTCTCTTTTTTCGTAAAATATAATCTAATTTTGATTCCATAATTTGTGATTCTACACAAACTGAGAGACTTTTTAAAAAAAAGCCATCATGGTTATTAATTTACTCATGAACTTATTTATAAATGCATGAAATGTCATCCTAAAGTGCATACTTGTGGCAGGAGTATAGGTATACTGGTTTTAATTAACATTATAATAAAATAAGTTTAACAGAGAGAATATGCAATTGGGAAAGGAAGATAATAAAATTAACTTGCCCACAAAAGTTTTACAGATGTCTATTAATATACATTCCTCTATGTACAAAAGTTTAAATATCTCATAAATTATACATTACTTCTGAATTTCAGTTTATCAACTTACCTTATTTTTAAAATCGATTTGTGGACATGAATGCATTTTCCTTCCACAAGAAATTTCAAGTCGTTTGTTGTCTAAAAACAATAAGAGAATATTTAAATATTGAGAATGATTACACAACATATACAAAAAAATAATATAATGCACTCATAAGTGTATGTTTTTTATAAAGTTTATTTTTAATAAATGACTATTTCAAAATATCTAATACATAACTCCTCTATTATAAAATTACTTCCTTTATATTATTCAGTAGCAGCATTTATCACCACTATCTCTACATCATTTTATTTAAACATTGATTAAATAAACAGACACAAAAATTCAATCATTTTTGTATAGTTGTTTATTATGACTAAATGAAAACCAATTAGCAAGAAATCAGTGAAAGATATTTCTATCCTGTCCTCTAGTGCTTTATTGATTACTCAATGTCATAAAACCATAAATACGGATAAATAATTCTAATTCAATTAAATTTGCAATATATAATAGAAGTGATGTATTGTATTTGAAGCAAAAAAAAAACATAATGATTGCATTGTGAATTTTTTTTGTAATATTATGTATTGAAAAGTTATGAAAATTCCTTATTCTACATCACTGAGGCCATCTTTGTACGCCAGAATAATCAATAATACCATTTACTAAATCGATATTAATAACTATCCCATCTATAGTCAGGTTTAAGACCTTCATCAATAAAAAGTTTTGTCAAGGATCTAAAGCTTCTAATTTTCTGGATTTAATGCAACTTTTATCCTGAACCATCTTTTACTTGTATTTTATTGAGAGAAAGAGAAAGAGAGAGATGGAGAGATGAAAAAAAAGGACAGATGGTTGAAGAAGTCATTAGATGAAAAGCTGAAGTGACAGATAGTTGGATGACAAGATAAAAAATAGACATATGGATAGATATATGGAAAAATATATGCATAGATGAATATAAGTGGAATGATGAAGAGATGAAAAGATAGTTGGATAGATAGACAAATAGATCAAAAATATATAGGAAGGTAGATACAAACAAAAAAAAAGATAATTATCTAGATAAAAAAATGTAAATAGATAGATAGGTAGAGACAGATAAACATAGATAGATATTGAACTGATATGATGTTAGAAGACAGGCAGAGAAATACTGAATTGGCATCACATTTATGTTGTACATATAAATGTAAAAACTATAAATATCCGTTATAAATATACTCTATGAAAGTTCCAAATAATTTTAATGGTAAAAACAATAAAAATATGTATTTTAATTAATCAGTAGCGCTTTCAATTATGTAGTAACACTTATCAACTATAAAGTAAGATGGAAGTTTAATATCTCATGATTTTCCATGAGCGGTATTTGCTGCATGTCTTTATTATATTATCTTTGAATCTATTTATCAATATTGTTTCCTGAATTTTTCTCTTTTTATGATTTCTTTCTTCCATTAATATTTTTGTATCATTTACATTAAAAGTGAATTTAAAATTATTAAAAATTTTTCATGGTCGAAGAATACTGAGGCAGTATAATAAATAAATATATGGAAAAAAACCATATATATGAAAAGATAGCTGGATAGATAAATGAATAAAAAATAGATAAATGAAGAGATAAATAGATAGGTGAAAAACACATGGGTGTATGGATAGATGTAGATGGAGAGAGGATTTCTGAAGGTTATAAGCCAGAAACTAATATAGAGATATTGAATAGGATAGCACTCAATATGGAATAAATAAATGATACTATTTAGTGTCCATTAATAAAAGTCAGAAATTAGTGTGGCTATGAATAAGATAGCAGTAAACATGGATTTAATAAGCACTATAACTTTATAATTCCTGACTATTCAGACTTACAATACATGGCAGCAATGGAATAGAAATGGGGAGTTTTCACTTATAAAGCATTGAATGTAAGCTAGTCATTTGATATTCTGATAATGGTTACTTAATAATTTTCCCTCCTTTAATCATCATCATTTTCAACTAATATAAATCCAATGCAAGATGAAATTCCAAGTTTAATGCAGTTTCTCCAATCCTTAGCTTGTCTTCTCCACATTACACTCACAAACTTTCTTATTTCATCTATCCATTGCATAAATGGTCTGGGTTTTTTTTTTTTATCTTTTACAATCTCTTGGGATTCAATTTAAATTTCAGCAATCAATCAATTATAATCTCCTCTGGCAATACATCCAGTCCAGCTCCAATTCAGTCACTTATTTTTTTTTAATAATATAAGTGATATTTATTAGTTATCTCACTCATTATTTCATTTATGATTTCTTTTTGCTATTCCCAATATATATCTCTTCATACTTCATTGAGAAGTCTAAAATCTTTATATTTGTTCTTCTATTCAGGATCCAAGTCTCAATCTTTAAACAAAAACTAGTAAAATACAATACATATATCAAAAACCTTCCTACTCAAAAACTTAGGCACATTCTCTTTAATACTATATTTTTATTATTATTTCTATCAAAAACAATCCATTCAAGATTAATTTTATGATTAATCTCATGCCGTATGTTTCCATTTTTAGTAATAATCTGATCAAAATATTTGTAATTTATAAGTTCTAATATAATATGATTATCAATCTTTATTTTCTTATTCTGAAAAAATCCATTTAAAAAAAAGTACATTTCGTATAATAATATATATACTTTTTTTTAATGAAAATCTGTAAAGAATTTTCTCTTATAAAACTGTTTATTGGATTTTATTATGTATAAAATTGTTTAAAAGTATTTATGATTGTTATCACTTTGTTGGAGATCTGGTAAAGATGATTAATAGTTTTAGCTGTTTCCCAAAGCTCAGGGTGTTAATTTGATTGTAAAAGTTTAATATTTTCAGTTGCAGAATTAACTACTGAGATAAATGAATGTGTACTAATTATTAAACCATCCTAATAATTATGTTTGTTATATATATATAGTTAGGCAGTTTTTATGTTATTGTTTCTCATATTAAGTACCATTAAATTTTAATATTAATTACATTGAAGTCTGATTCAGTATTACTCTTTGTTCCTATGTTATTTTGTATTTTATCTCAAAACAATTGTTTGAATTCAAGCTCTTTCACTAAAATAAAATCTGAGGTTGTAATTATAGAAACTAGAAGACTGCAATGTGAAAGTAAAACATTAGGTCTTTTAGATGCTAAAAGATAGCACAATCTACATGATTTCTCATTTATATGAAAAGCAAAAGTAAGCCAAAATCAATAAGTAGTTTTTTCCTTAAGTGCTAATTTGGAGGGTGGCCATAATGATCAGTAAACCTCAGATTTATTTTTAATGGCCCAATCTGAAGTATAAGTCTTATCAATTAATTTGTCACATACTTTTCTCATCAACAGAGATATAGTATACACATTTTCTTATCTGTGATATATTTGTTACCCTAACCCTTATTTATTGCAATATATATGAAAAGAGTCATGGTGAAATGATTGACCCACCTGTCTATCAGAACATATCTAGATCAAGTTTTACTTGGAGATTCTAAACAAGCTTTTGATATTTTTCATAACTCTAACTCATAATAAACTCAGCCAGCTATCAAATTATTGACCAATAAGTGAATATGTACCTATTATTAATTTGAAAGAAAACTCTCATCACTCTATATTTGTCTACATTTGCAAATATTATATACTTAATTTTAATGTGTAACAATGTTTTAAAAATTATAATCAATCAATTAGAATGAAACATATAAACTTTTTAAATTAAATTATCATCTAAAATAAATTCATAAGTATTAAATATAAAAATTTACTGACCTGATCATCAAATGATAATTGGATACTTTCAGACACAGAAATAGGATTGGATGAATCTATAAAGAAAGTAGTTCTTAAAAATAAATTTTCTGATGATAAGCATTGACTATATATATATAAACAATAATATGTATATTTGTATATATGTATAAAGATTCGGCCCAAATGCAGAATTAAGCATTTATAGAATAAGCTATTATGAAAATGAGTTAACATTTAATCATCATCAATTGTAGGCCTCTGCTTACCATGCATATGACATAAATTTGATATCATTATTTTTAATAAATTTCATTACAGACTTTAATTTAGTCTGATGTTTACTAACATTATAAAATTAATATTATATAGTAAATGTGTGATATTAAATGATTACAGAGTATAAGTGATATATATATATATTATTAAAAATCATTAATTCCTAATTTGGTTTACCATTGTAAAAGTAAAAAAAAAAAAAATACACATCTCATAGAATCATAGTGGATTAAGATTTTATTTCTATTATGATACTAACCAAAATAAAAAAATTTTTGCTACAGTATGTAAGGAAAGCAATAGTAGAATCATCTTCAGTGAACATTTCAAAGGTCACTGCATGATTCATATATTCCTTAAGTTTTCTAATAAATCGGTGATCATAATTTTATGTCATTGCTTCCTATTCCTGTGCAAGTTGTTAAGTTTTTCTAACTTCCTTATATATACAGATAGTAAAACTAATAAATTTTAACAGTAATAATATATTTATGAAAACTATAACAAACCACAGAAATACTTTCAGTTAATTTTTTAATCTTCTTCAACCAAAATCATTTAAATTCAAATTTAATGAAACTAAATGTCATAAAGTTATATTCTAAAATTCCTGAATTTTAACTTTCTCAAATTGTCAATTAATTATAGATATCTTATTTCTGTTTATAAAAATTGCCTCCTTAATTTTTCTTTTATTATGGTTTTTTTCTTCCTGAAGAATGTTAGCATTTTCAAAATCAAAATTGAAGGTAAACTCACGTTTTTTTCATGATTAAAAAAAAAAAAAAAATAGAAACGGTTACTAAATCATTATTACTCTTATTTTTATACATTCCTGGAATAATTTATGTTCTTTCAACCTTTCCTCAAGATTACATTTCTATTCACCTATATATGAAACCATACCCTTAAATAAAATTTGATAAATAGTATTATTTTTTTGTTTATACGTTATATATATATTAAAAATTAAGTTTGAGTATTTGACTCATATGGAATAGAAATCCATCTTTTATCATTAATTTTCAGCTCCTTTAAAGTAATATTTCCTTTTAAATTGATATAAAGTGCAATAAATTTGTCAAACAGTATAACTAACTTCAATCAATTCTTTTATAAACATCTCAATATTTTATGATTTATCACAATTTTTCATTGCAAAATAAAAAAGATGTAAGACTTGACATTTTATGCATAATTAGTATTATTGACTTATAATATATAGAACCTCTTTCTTCCAATTGTTTGATTACAAATACTCAATGGCTAATATATAAATTTGTAATTTACATATTCCACTTTCATGACAATGCTATACAAGTCTTTTTTGTTTATCATGTGATGTTATTAGCAATAAAAGATGCCTCTTTATATTTTTCTTTTCCAATCTTTGTTTACAAATCAACTACAATGAGTCTAATTGCAAAGCAATTTACTATGGGGAATCACATGCTAACAGGACCACTAGGCTGGTATAGCATCAATACATATATTCTCATGCAAAGAAAGATCCAAATATAAAGTTAGTGTTCCTGGATCATGAAATGGAACCTAAACAATTGTAGAATCAACATAACAGAGGGAAAAAACTTTTGACATTTAAATTAAAATCTTATTCATCGGCCATTTATTCACACATTAAATTAATTAACCATGACATCAATTTTAATAAAATACATATTCTGCCAAAAATTAAATAATATGATCAGAGATTGCTAAAGGAAGCTATAGAGATATTTAAAAGACCTAAGGGTATGAATTAAAAAAAAATTAACAATATTCGGAAAAAGCTATTGGAAGATAAAATATTTTTTAAAACTTCTCAACCAATAGAATTTGAGAATGAGGAGAAAATAACAAAGGAAAAAATAACAATTTTAAATCTCACCATACACATTCTTAAGGTTTAAGAAAGAAGATACTCTGAGGAAAATATTTGTTATTGAACTGAAATGTCTTTTTATTACATGGAAACTCCTGGAGAAAATACTATGAATTCATTTATCTGTGAACATATTAGAATTAATATATACATGTATGTGTGTATAATGATTTTAGGAGCAATACAATTAATTTTTTTGTTTTTTATCAGTGCACCCCTCATCTCAATTCTACCATATCACCAGTGCAGAAAGTCAGACCATTTTTTCTCTCTCACACACAATGCATCATGATATTTCAAGGTGAAAAAAAGGTGTCAAGACCTAATCTTCTCTAGACTATCTCTCTCACAAATTACAGAATGATTTTTATGCACTTTTAACATCTTATGAAAATATAAAGAATCACCCTATTATAGATACATATTTTAAATTTCTGTAACTTTTATTATCCATCCCTCAATCTACCACATTACAACCATCCATCAGCATATAAATTAGAGCATCCTCTTTCATTATGCATATATTTCTTAACAATCCTTTACTCCTCAAGTAAGCAAGCATTATAAGAACTTGAGTTTCTACACTCTTATTGACAGTTGAATAACCTTCTCTACACATCTCTCACACAAAACTGGAAACAATGTGTTTCATGACCACAGTGCATAAAATATTCATTATTCAGTTACTATACCATGTGAAAAAATTTACAAATCATTCAGAATAAAATATACTTTTCATTTATAAAAGATTGCCTAATTTAAAGTATTACAGAGATTAGACAAAACAACAAGAACACCTATTACATTAGCATTGTAATTTTAAATTGTGCATCAAAGCAATAAATATACCAATGAAATCTCTTTTTTTTACTTTTACAGATAGAATTCTAAAAAGATGATTGACAAATAATTTCATATACATAAGAAAAGAAATATCAGATCAAACAGCTGTATCCAAAACTGCTAAACTATTTGTTTTTCAAGATTAATCAATCTCAACAACAACAACAAAAAAATGCATTCACTAACAAAAAATTAAAAATAAACCAATAAAATAAAAAATCAGTATTTAACAAAATAATGAACAATAGAATTAAGAAATTCAAAATACAAAAAATCATAACAAATATCAACAAATATTTGAACATTCCAGAGATTAATAACAATTTATCTAAGCATCATAAGCATTTTATTTATGGATAAGCTTCCATTTCAAACCCATTCTTATTTATGGAAAATGCTAGAAAATCACAAGCAAACAATGGATGATTTGAAGCAAAAATATAACTGTCATCTCATTATTTACATTTTTCTCATTGAAAAATTTCTACCTGAAGATTTCCAACTGAAGTCTAACAATTGGATTTTATCTTTTACCAAATAATTATATACATATGGAAAAAAAGATAAATGATCTCCAATACAGTGTTTCGTGCTGCACCAGCACTCATCAGTTGTTCCAAATCATCATTTCCCACATATATATAATCACATGTGTGTGATCATGTGTATCAGTTGTATGATTATAGAGTGGATAGCTGAAGAGAGCTTGAAAGTCTATATTACATTTAGACTCTATATAAAATATATTTCTACACACATCACACATATATATCATACAGTGCCAATATCATTTCCAGATGACACTGCTACAATTCATATAATTATTAGTGTAAAGACATAACTGTCATCTTATACATCTCCATACTTTATCCAATCATCTGACCTAAATATTACTACAGGCTCTCTTAAACAATAAATAAGAGATGGATATTCTCTGCCAATATAACCTGAGACTTTTTCTTTAAGAAATATAGCTTCTTATTTCCATGAATATTTATTTAAATGTTAGGCGTTGATGCTATTTGATGCTCTATATCATATTAATAAAAGTATCACATGTATCCCCATTATTTTATCCAGTCCATGTTTATATTATGAATGAGTATACAAAATGTTAAATAATAGTGACATTTGTGTACATATATCCTAGAAATGTGCACACTGTTAAACTGGAAATGATATAAAAATTAATTACTCAAACAAAATGTAACAAACCAGCCAATTAATGTTTAAAGTGTTGAATTTGTATTTGTTCTCAACTCTGCCTTGGATTATTTCACCATAATGTTTAAATGTTTTCTATTGTAAAATTACATGCCAATTATTTCATGCTTTAAAATCTAGTACTGAATTTGATATTTATATGCAAAAGGCTCTGTATATTACATTGAAAATACTAGTTCTAGGCTCAAAGACAGAGGTATTAAAGTCATGAACAATTGTCCTGAAACCCCTGCTCATCTATCTATTTCAATATAATTTTAAAATATATAAGTGCATGTTTTTTTTAATGTTATAAAAGTAGTTACATAAATATATACACACACACTCTTCTAATTACATAAATTAAGCATTCTAAGACTTCTTACTTAAGTCAAACTTAACGTCAAAATTTCTATTCAAGTGCATGATCACCATTAATCACAATGTATAGATTATCAAAATATTGTTTTTAATTAACAAATAAAATCAAGTATTACAATAAATGATAAATATATCTATAGCATGAAGCAAACAAAAATTGAAGACTGCACTGACTAATACAAATCTTTTACATGTTGTATATACTAGAAATTTTAGTTGAAGTCCAGATTTATATATATGTAAATTCTACTTTATTTTATACTGAAACTAATTAAAATGTATAGTGAAACCATATTAATAATAATGATTTGTTTCTCTCTTTGTTCAATTTATAACCTAATGAAAAACATTTTTTTTTATGATACTGTTAAGCATATTCCATTGACTGATTTTTGCCTAAGGATTCTTCTAGACAGTTATTGGCAACCCCTGACTCTTAATGATATTTACTTCATGGTTTTTTGTTTCATTATTTTCTCTTCACACTCATGTTAACATTTTCTTAGACTAGTGATCTTGTATATATCATAGATATAAAGACGCATTTAAGTGACGGTCAATTTAAAAATGCAAAAAAAAAAAATCAATTAATTCATGAATAATATATTCACATCAAAGCTTTTATCTCAATTTAAAACTAGTGAAATAATACATCGTCCCTCGCATGTTATCCAATCATTAAAATTTACAAGTACAGTAATTTCTATTTTGTTTTATGTAAGTTATATTAATTTTCTTTAAAAATAATTTGTTTTGTAAATATGAGGTTGGAATTTTTTTTTTTTAAATTTCACAGAGCAATTTATGATGAATATCTCAAAAAGCCCTCTGCTTAAAAAAAAAAAAAAAGATTGCCATGCCTGCTATACAAGAAAATATATTTTCCTCTATTCCTATCCAGGAACCAATGTTTTACACATTTTATGCAACTGAACTGTGTTAAAAATGTCCTAAAGGTTTGTGATAATTGCATTTTACTTGTACTTATATTTTGGACAATTTCCGTGATCTAACATTAAATATTGAATGTTTTATGAAAAATTTTTAAATTTTATTTAAATTTTCCAATTATACTCAACTATTAGTAGTAGCATACTGATTAATATATATATACATTTTGAGTGATATTATTCTCTCATCTTTAGGTATTGCTGGTCTGACCAATGATAGTATTAGCATAGGTATCGAATCTGGATCTTTAGATTCTTGAATATTAAATTTTAAAATAATGCTCTAACCTACTGAGCTATTCTGCTAATGTTTCCAATCAGAAAATAACCATAGAAATCTATACACATTGCTATGTAAAGACCACATTATTCTATGACTATATAAATTTAGTTTTGGAATGAATCAAGAAAGATCCCCACTATTTTACATAGAATAAATGTAAATAAGGTTTGCACCTTGTTTTAGTTTATAATGAAATATATTAAAATTTGTTTTGTATTAAAAAAAAAAGAAAGAATGACTTTATTATTCAGGATCTCAAAAGAACAGAAAAGACAGAACTGGGTACAATTCATGGACCTTAAACTTCAGAATATGCCTCTCTACTACTGCACCACATTAACATATTATAAATAGCTGAAATAATGTTTGCTTGAATTTTTATTAAAGAAAATATATTATATTTAATAAATACTCAATTATAAGCACACTCTTTGTTAATTATCTATTATATGGTCTAGTTAATTTAATCTATTTTAACACAAATACTACATTTTTTTTATTAAAATTACTATACAGAAAAAGAATCAGAATTAAAACCAATTCTTTTTTTATGTTGCACTTCAAGTATATAATAGTCAAGTATGTTTAAAAATACATATATACAAGCAACAAAGATTACAAATTATAAAATTATCATAAAAAAGCCTTTTTCGGCAAATTATGTTTTTTGCCCTTTTCAATATGTCTCCACGATTTGAAGCACATACAGCGACATCTATATCAATACATGAGAGAAGACAGATAAACAAATGGATATCCGACACGATCTATTATGTGATTTTTTTCTTTCTCAATCCTACTACAAAATTACTCTGTTATATATATATACATTGAATTTATACATATTCACATATATTAATTAACTATCCATTCTTTATCCATTAACCACTTATTATTCAACTTAATGGATGTTTTGTATATATTCATACAGTTGTTTTTATTACACATGATATATTTTATGTCTATTAACATTTTTAATATAATCAAGAACACTTATATTATCAATACAATTTATTTTATGTCCATACTGCAAATAATGAACATATAACGCAGATCTATCATCTTTCCTAGCAATAGCATCATTGTGTTCTTTAGCTCTTTCGCCTAATTGCTTTGATGTCTGGCCATAGTAAACCATATTACAAAAATTACATCTAATTTTATAAACCATTCCTCTCTTATATTTTATATCATCTTTCATCCTACAATTAGTTATCAATTTATCTAATTTTTTGCTATTAGCCCATCCCACATTAATGTTTTATAAAAAAAAAGTAAAAATTATATAGATAAAAACATTAATGTTGAATGGGCTAATAGCAAAAATGTAGATAAATTGATAACTAATTGCAGGATGAAAGATGATATAAAATATGAGAGAAATGGTTTATAAAATTAGATGTAATTTTTGTAATATGGTTTACTAGGGCCAGACATCAAAGCAATTGGGCGAAAGAGCTAAAGAACACAATGATGCTATTGCTAGGAAAGATGCTAGATCTGCATTATATGTTCATTATTTGCAGTATGGACATAAAATAAATTGTATTGATAATATAAGTGTTCTTGATTATATTAAAAATGTTAATAGACGTAAAATATATGAAACAAACTATATCATGTATAATAAAAACAACTGTATGAATATATACAAAACATCCATTAAGTTGAATAATAAGTGGTTAATGGATAAAAAATGGATAGTTAATTAATTAATATATGTGGATATATATATCGATTCAATATATATAACAGAGTAATTTTGTAGTAGAATTGCGTGTCGGATATCCATTTGTTTATCTGTCTTCTCTCATGTATTGATATAGATGTCGCTGTATGTGCTTTAAATCGTGGAGACATATTGAAAAGGGCAAAAAACATAATTTGCCAAAAAAGGCTTTTTTATGATAATTTTATAATTTGTAATCTTTGTTGCTTGTATATATGTATTTTTAAACATATTTGACTATTATTTTTTATTAAAATATTCTTCATTACAAAATCATTATTAATTCAAACTCATCTCTACACATTTATAATTATTTAAATCAAATAAATTTTTAACTTAAAAACTACTGTTTAAGAATCTTACCTTTGTAAAATTAAAAAAAAAAAAAATTAACGTTTATTTATTTTACTATTAAAAAAAAATAAAGAAAATTTAATTAAATTCACAATATTTATAAATAATTTGTATAGTAAAAATAAATTATGTAAATTTTATTTGACATTATAAAATATGAATGCAGATTTAAAATTTATTCTATTTGGAATCTAATTTCCTTTTCAGATGTTAAAATATATATATATATTACTATCTTGTCTATTACCTGTACTCATGCTCTCTCTTTAATAGTCCTTATTAAAAATATTCAAAGAGGATTATGTTCAAATATAGAAATATCACCATCTTTTTCACCCTTTGGTTTCTCAGATGTCATTTTACTTTTAGTAAAATCTCTTTTTTAAAAAACTTAAAAAAATCAAATTTGGAACTCTGCTACCTGTTGATATTTTGGTAGCTAATTAGAGTTTGGCTTCTTAAATAACATCACTGTATAAATAAGGCCTTCTTTTGATTTGTTTTTATTCATCTTGTTACACAATTTGTTTGTTTGTTTTTTTTTAAAAAATATTGTATTTTTTTTTTATTATGTAAAGGAATTTATTAACTGTTTTAGTAATTATTGGGACTAAATGTTACTATTTGCTGATAATAATCTAATTTAATTTTTTTTTTTTGTTCTGCTTCTTTAAACTATGGGCTTATTATTAAATAAAATTATATGTATCATCTTATTGCATCAATTATATTTATCATCTAATTATATCAATAATTTTTAAAAATACAAAATAGAAAACAAAATTGACCTATAAATCATTAGTGAGAAAATTATTACTACAAAAATTACAAAAGTACATGATTCATAAAGATAAAAGTTGGAAATTAGGGTGAAATTGAAAAAAAATAATATAATTAAGCAATAAGATAAACAAGTTTTTACTAAGTTAGCCTTTATATTTCTTATATTGTTTGAATTTTTTTTTTTTTTTTGAAATTACAAAAAAAAAAAAAAAAAGATATTGTTTGAATTTCTTAATAAAGATAATCATTAATCCAAAATTTCTGGTTCCAGGACTTTTGTGGATTTGTGAATTTTTTGAATTTCAACAATAAACAATAATTTTAATTATTTATAGTTTGTATATATTGAAATATAAATTTATTATATTAATAACCATAATATACTTTAAAAATATGGAATATGCTTATGCTGACTTACACCACACAAAATTTTTATATAACAATAATTACATAATAAATCAAAACAACATTGTGTTATTTTGTTTGAAAAATGGATATTTTTGAATGTATTTGGATTAATGATAATCTACCTGAAATTGAATGGGATTCTGAGAAATAATATCTATAATTCATGAATAGTCAATACATAACTTTAAGAATTGAATGAAGAACATTAATTGTGCTTGTGAGCAGATGATAGAACTTTACATTTAAGATTAGATTTATGCAATAATATTGAGTCTTAAATTTAAAAGTGAATTTGCATTTAATCAAGTTGTTTTGCAATATTACAATTGATATAATGAAGTTGTTAAAGTTTTAAAATAAAATAATATATATATTGATAACAAAGTTCTTTAATCTGAGCATCTCACAAATGACTCCTGTTATACAAATGTGTGTGTGTTTCCCATATTACATGTTGCTTACCATATTACATGTTGGCTGTGTATATGTGTAAGTGCATGCCAAACCAAAAATAAAGACTAGGGCAAAAACAACTTAAAAATCTAGACCAAAATATAATTGATTTTTTAAATATCACCTAACCCAGTGATACTCAACCTATGGCCCTTGGGCCGTATATGGCCCACCAAGCTTTTATGTGTGGCCTAGCAATAGATTGATGGTCAATAGATGTGACAACACTCTTCTTAATTAACGAATAAATATGTGTGATTGATATTTTTTATTGACGTGCTAATAACGTTATGTTTTTTTTTCACAGATCCTAAGAACCTGCCAAATCTGTACCAGAAATGCCCGAGTATCTTCATATATGACTTGTACTCACTCTCAACCCACTATCTTTAGCATTATTTCACTGATTTTAGCACCTTCAATATTTTTTTTGCAAGGAAAAAATCTATAAATATTTAAATTTAATGGTATAATAATGACGTAAATCCATCTTTTCAAGCTTCTGATTGATTGTTTTTTTCTCAGCAAGGGAATGCCAATCCATGACTTCAACAGATGTATTTCTATATTTTGAATTCGAAAATGAAAACATAATTTACTAAGCTTTTTTTTTTTTTACCCCACTTGATTGCTTCTCAGATTTCAATCAAAAATTTTACTTTTATACTAAAACATATGGATAAGGAATTCAATGAAATACTTCTGAAATTTATAATTGGATGGTAAGCATTTATTATAATTTGACAATGTTAGATTATTATCATCAATTATAAATAGAAATTTATTTTTTAAAAACCTTTCTGTACTCAGACAAATTATAAATTTCCATTTTAGATACTAAACTAAAACAAATATAATTTTAAAAAGACAAATATATTTATTGGAGATTGTATAATTGACCAATCATAAGTTTGAAACTTTAATTCAATCAATAGTCTGTGTTTTTGAAAGCAAAGTAAAACATTTTAGTTTTATACATGAATTAGTATATACATAGACGCATAGTATTTTATATCAAACTATAATTTAAACATCATAATGATATTTCAAGCAACAAACGAAAATTATCGGATGAAAATAGAATGTTTCAAGACAACTGGGAAGAGGAATATTTTGTTGTGTTGAATAACAAAGGTTCAGCAATGTGTTTGATTTGTCGAGAAAGCATCACATTAAAAAAATATAACATTGATCATCATTACACCATGAAACATAAATTGTTTAATGACATTTTTGGTCATGGGTCTTTAATAAGAAGTGAAAATTTTGCTTTTTTCCAGAAATCATTGCAACAATAACAAAATGTTATGTCAGTGGCAATCTCACAAGAAGCAGTGATGACATGAGCATCATATGAAATTTGTTATATACTTGGCAAAAAGATGAAACAATTTATAGATGCTGAAGTTGTGAAAGAATGTTTCCTAAATGCTTCAAATATATTATTTGATAAATTTAATAATAAAAGTCAAATATTATTACAAATTAAGAAATTACAACTGTCAGATTATACCTGCATTAGACGTATTGAAGATATTACAAAACATATTTTTGATAATATAACAGATTTGAAAAACTGCAAATATTTTAGTTTGGCTGTTGATTCTAGTACTGACATTTCAGAAACATCACAATGTTCTATTTTCGTTAGATACTGTACGGAACAGAATTCAATTTGTGAAGATTTTTTTGAAATTTCTTCCTATGAAGAATCAAACTAGAGGTAGTGATTTTCTCAATAGTATTTATACTTTTCTGGAGAAGAAGAATATTGAAATAACAAATTTGGTTTCTGTGTGCACTGATAGATGCCCTTCAATGATTGGATCCGAAAAGGGATTTCTTTCCCTATTAAAAAAGAAATATAATCTAACAAATCTTTTAACATTTCACTGTTTAATTCATCAAGAAAACTTGGAGGCACATATATCCATTAAAGAAGTAGATGCTGTAATGAAAACGGTCATAAACATTGTGAATTATATTCGAGCTCGAGAATTAAACCACAGAAAATTTTAAAATCTTTTGGAAAAAATAAATAGTAATTATGGTGATGTCTTTTGCATACTTCAGTGTGACGACTAAGCAGAGGCAAAGTTTTGAATCGCTTTTTTTTATTACATCATGAAATTATTTCATTTTTACAAGAAAACAATAAAACTTATAATGAGCTTGACAGTGATGGATGGTGGTATCTTTTAGTTTTTTTATGTTACATCACAGAAAAACTTTATGATCTTAATATTAGTTTGCAAGGTGGAAATAAAATTATTTCACAAATGTCAAATAAAGTATTTGCTTTGAAGAAAAACTAAATATTTATTACCAAGATAATACAAAACCAAATACTACATCATTTTCCAACATTGACAAATACTAAGCAAGATGGTATTGACATTTCTTCAGAACCTATGTAATTATTTTAAATTATTTCGATACCTTATTGAAATAATTTAAAAGTAGATTTCAAGATTTAAGAAATATTAAGAATTGTCTTTTGTTTATAGAAAATTCCTAGCATTTGGAAATAGCAACTATTACACAATTAGCTGCATTTGGACATGATTATGTTAAGCTATTTAACGAATTTGTTGAATTTTAAAATGACACAAATTTGGAAGCCATTTTTAAAGAGAAAAGGGAGGGAAAGGAGTATATGGAATTTTGGAAATTAGTGCCTGAAAAATATAAAACTGTCAAAAAGTGTGCACAAATGTTGCTCACATTGTTTATCTTTGTGAATCATATTATTCGAAAATGAAATATATGTGAAGAATGTGCATAGAAACAGACTTACTGATTTATACCTTGATGATATATTAAGAGTAGCATGTAGCACATATAAATCAGATTTATCTAAAATTGTTAAAAGTTTATCTCAATATCAAATATCACACTGATATTTAAATAAATGTTTATATCAAATAAAAGGGTTTGCGTTTTATTAATATGTTAATCCTAAGATATAGTAAAGTGATCCACAAGCTGTGGCATGCATGAATTGAGAAGTTGGACATTTTTTTTTACTTGACACCAATTGGTTGCTGCGAACAGCTTGATGTAGCACACAAATACATGTGGCCCAGGAAAAAAAAAGGTTGAGTATCCCTGACCTAACCTGCCTTACCATTGCCATAAAACATATAATATTAACATTGACCCCACCATTTTTTTTATATTTTTTGCCCTAAACAAACAAGAGTGTGTGTGGATGTATATAAATACCTGTGTACGCCTTTAATATAAGTATTGTAAAAATAAATCAAAACATATTAAAATATAAAATAGATATTAAAATCATTAAGGTAC
Organism: Epiperipatus broadwayi; assembly: GCA_028023455.1. Taxonomy (NCBI): domain Eukaryota; kingdom Metazoa; phylum Onychophora; class Udeonychophora; order Euonychophora; family Peripatidae; genus Epiperipatus; species Epiperipatus broadwayi. Next base: position 11,866,439 of record JAQFVV010000013.1, read on the forward strand.
ATATATTTTCTTTTTAAAAAAAAAAAAAATTGTATCAGGTGTTTACATTTTAAGATGATTCCATTCGTTTTATTTAACAAAATATGCTGTATATTTTATCACTTTTTATCATGTTTCTCTTTAATGTCTTATTGGCAAGAGTTATTTTATAAAATTCTAAAGATAATATACTTTAGTTAATCTAGTTAAAAGGATTCAAAAATAAAGACTTAGATTTCAACATTGCTATCTGTGACCAAGATGTCTTTTTTCTCACAGGTCACTTCCTGTTTGTCAAAGCTCTTTCCCTGAAGTATCAGATTATAAAAACGAATTTGTTACTATAGAAGGTAAATATTCTTTTGTTTAATTATCCACTCAACGTAAAATTTATTTTCAGATATTTAGCAACATATTTCATCAGTATTTTCTTTAAATAAAATATTTGATAATGTAGTACAAATAATAGCAGACATATCAACGTCATGCCTATTCAACTACTTAACCAACCATCAACTCTCACTCATCTTTCTATCCCCGGCTGTCCATTTATTCACTGTCCATCCACTCAATTTCCAGTCTTCATTTATCTACTTATCCATTCCTGGCTGTCCACTTTTCCACTGCTCTTCCATTCAATTTCCATTCTTCATTTATCTACTTATTTACCACCCCAACTACCCATTTATCCAACCATATAACAAAAGTCATATCATTTCTAATCAACATCATTTATAAACTATTTCAAAATAACAGTTATCTTTCATGATGATAAAACAATTTTTTTTTAAAATTCATCAATCATCCCACATCAAAATAAAATTCCTAAAAAGCTTTGTTGTTTATTCGTGTATGTCCAGCCTATCTTCATTATAGTTCTAAAATAAATATTATATCACTAACAGTCATTTTACTTTGCACGCATTTCGTTTTCCATCATTTGCTATCCCCTCCCCACTGCGCATCCATTTTTTTATCTTTAATATTTTTCAAATCTCTGAAATACAAATTGGATTTTGAATTCACTCTACGTCTAATAGATATAAAAATTAAGTAGAAAAAAAAAAAAACGCGTTCTAGGTATGTATAAAGAAAATCATATTTTCTCTTCATTTATGATGAAACCATTTTATTATGAGTGGGAGTTTTTTAGGTTCAGTGTATCAGCATTTTTATGACTAATTCTGATGATCCTAGGATATTACACTACGTCTTAGAATAATTAGAAGACCCTCATAATATAATAGTCAGTATATTACCTACCATCTATAATGTCAGATATGAATCTGGATACAGCTTTTTTTTTTTTTTGGCTTATATAGTTGAAAATTTCCAAAAAATCTATTCAGATAACAAGTTTATAGCTAACGCAATTACATCCTGAATTATTGGCCAGTAAATAATCTAGCCATTCTTGGCTGAAGAGTAAAGTAAAGAAAAGAAAACAATGCTAATCAACTTATGTAATCGTCATAAATAAATAATTGAATAATTTGTCACTTGAGAAATCATATTATATTGGAATAATTGGAAGTGACCATTTCTCAAATCTACCACTGCATTAAGACAAGCTGGCACTATCTTCTCTTCTTCACTAAATATCTTCAATCATCAATACTTGATATAACTCAAAAAAAAAAACTAAGATCAACAAAGAATTTAAAAGACAATAATAGACCTTTAGAATGAGTGACTGATGACTCAAATAACTTGATATAATGGATGGATTATGAAAAAAATACAGCTTTTAATTTTTTTTTTTTTTCTTTTACATAAATTTAAGTTGCATTATCTTATATACATAAATATTTTAAGTGCAAACCTCCATAATATAGAATAGCACAGTTTACACATGCTAATGTTGTACACCAGGATTTTTTAAAAATTATTAATATATACTAGATTAAATTGTTTATTAATGCATTTATAGCATAAATTTTATCTGCATGAACAAGCTAAATTTTCCCCCATAAAAACATTATAATCCCTTTTTTTTATATGATGAGTTTTTGGAAACCAATTGCCCTTGCTAAGTAAAATAAAGGTTTAACCTAATATGGTATTAAACTTTTTTAATGTAGATTACTAACATTACAAACAGAAAAGTTATCAACATTTAAATACCCAATGGAATATTATATTTCAGAATTAAAGAATATATATGAAAAGGTTAATACTAATAATTTTGCACTAACACGCTTGTTAGAAAAGTTTAATTTTATTTATAAGTTTATATATGCTAACCGCTTTTGAAGTTCTTAGACTTCATATTCATAGCTGAGTGCAGTCAATGATAATGAAGAGGAGTATCGTAATTTATGCAATTTGGTTTGCTGTTCATTTTGCCATAGGTCGTGGCATTTTCTTAGTTTTGATTAATTTGTCCATCTTATGTTGGAACAAGTTATGTAACCAATCTAATTAATTTTCAGTTATGTAACCAATCTAATTAATTTTCAGTTGTCCTAAATTGCATACCATATTCTTGTAAGCCATCAAACTAATGTAAAGTTAATACTCCTCTCATGGGGTGTAGTCTTGTATTGAGCCATTAAATATATATTTGTGTAATGCTTGATCTTAAATTAGATTATAAAAAATGTGATAGTTATATTGATCTTGTATGATCTATCTTTTTATATATATCAAATCTATCACAGTAAAATCAATGGCATTAGATATGTGTGTGCATATATGCTCAATTAATGGTTAAACTTCTACTTATACACATATCTCAAGAGAGAAAAAAACGTTTATACTTGAAGCAATCTATCCTCTAGATAAGCTAATTAATTAGTAAAACTGAACAAAATGAATACTTATTACAACATCAGCTATCACCATTATCTTCTGAAAACATGTGGTCACAATATTCATTCACAGTATTATTAATTACATATAAAGAAGAAAGACTACATAAAAAATAAGCTAAGACTATATTTCTATTAATAAAATATTTAATTACCAAAAAATTAATGATGATAATGGTTCTTACATTAATTTATGTATATATCTGATTGAATATGAATGTTTATATACAGGGGTAAATCAAAAATTATTCACACTCTTGCTGTAGAATTTATTTTAATCAACTCTCAGAAAAGATAAATATATCATTTTCTGATATAATTTCTTTCTCTGCTTTTCAAAAACTTTGTCCATCTGTCAACAAGCTTTCGTATTTCCTTTGTTATAAATGTTTTAGACTAAGCTGCAAGCCATAAATGCAGAATTGCCTTCATCTCTTTATCAGATGTGAACCTTCATCCTCATATGTTTTTTTTCCATAGAACTGAATGAGTGGTAATCCAAAGTAAAAAAATTAGGACTATAGGGAGGATGTTCTAACACCTCAAAATGACATTTTTAGAAAGTTTCAATAGTGAGGTTGTGAACATGCATTATCATGCATTAACACAATGCCCTTGGATAAGAGCCCTCTATGTTTTCTCTATATTTTAAGATTCAGCTCTTCAGTGAGTATTTCATTTTAATGAGTTTTGTTGATTATCGAACCTTTTCCTGATAATGTTCAAGAAATGACCCTTGAAAATTCTAGAAAACTGTAAGCATCAATTTTCCAGCTGATACTCTCCAAAAACTTCATTTTTTTAGGTGTTGGAATATCCTACCTATAGTTTTGATCTTGCACCTTCAAACTATCAGCTGTTGGTCTCTTAAAAGAAGTTCTACAAGTATGAAGATTCATGTCTGGCAAAGACAATGATGCATTTGTGGCTTATAGTGCAGCCTAAAACATGTTTAATAAAAAAAAATATAAAAGCTTGTTGACAGATGTAGAAAGCATATTGAAACTCTGAAATTATGTCAAAAAAATTACTTATTAGTCTTTCTGAAAGTTGATTCAAATAAATTCTACAGCCCAAGTGTAGATAATTTTTGACTCACCTTCATATATATAAATGAGTTAATGAAGATCTATTTCCTGGTGCATACTATTTTCAAATTTTAGATTCAATAACTCTAGCTCATTATAAAATATTTAAATTATAAAATCAATTTAAATTGATATCAAAATAATTACATTTTAATTCAGCATGCAATAAGAATATATCCTGACTTAAAATATATTTTAAAAGATTATTTTAAATATAATTTTTAGCATGTCATAAATATTAAATATATCTGACATATATATATATAAATTATTAATATATATATATATAAAGCAAACAATTAGACTTTAAATAATACCCAAAAACATCTTATCCTTTTATCATGTAATCAATTTATATATACTCTTATCATTTAAAACTTTGGTAAAGTTTTTTCCTTACATAGAATTTTCTAGTAATTTATTATGACTTTTGATAAAACCCTTGATAATTTAACATGATGGATTCTTCTATATTTTAAATGAAGGTAGCTTGTTGTTACTTTAAATTGATTTTAAATTTACATATGTGCAAGCATATATGAACTAAATTTAAAAAGCTTTCTTTATACTAGTGATACTCAATAATTTAAAATGGATTCAAATCTTTGTTTCTTCATTGATATGACCGATCATTTTTCTAAGCTAAATTTGAAAATGCAAGGAAAAAAAATACAGCAATACAATTATTAAAATAGATTGTCACATTTGAGCAGAAATTGGAAGTATTTTTGAAAGCATTACTAATGATAAATTTATATTTTTTAAAAATTTAAGAAATTATAGATTGAACCTTCCAAATCAAGAGAAAATTGATTGTAAAATATTTGTGGAAATGATAACCTTCATTTCAGATTCCTTTACAAGCAGATTTCAAGATTAAAAAAAAAAACATCATTATTATATCCAATGAGATGTAACTTGAAATTAGTGGTTGCTATAGCTTTTTCTGCAATATCCTTAACAGAACTAAAATGGATCTTCTGGAAATTCAAAATATAAGTATAGGGGTTCAAAACAAAGAAATGACAATGCAGATAGAAGAAATATGGACAATTATGGAACAAACACTACAGGATATAATTCTTTTCCAATTAATTAATGATAGTGGACTAGCTTTTGGGATCTTGACTCTTTTTGGCTCTACATATAATTGTGAACAATTGTTTTCTTTAATGAATTATATTAAAAGTAAATGCAGGGGAAGACAAATTGATTCAAATTTGAAGGCCTTATTATTATTAAAATTCATGAAATATATTCCAAATTTGAAAAAGTTGTCTGAGAACATAATAGTTCAAAAGTTACATTAATAAATTTGAATATTAATATTGTATTTTCATATTGATAGATTTTTTTCATCAATAAATTTTATAGTGCAAATTTATTGTGATTATTTACAGAAAAAAAATTTTTTTTTTATTTCATATTTTCACCTACCAAAATATTATATGCAAGTTTAATAGTTGTTCCAATATTGTACATTCATAGTCAATGTTATTAAATTTATAAATAATAAATAAAATTGATCTCAAGTTGTGGCTCTCTAAATTTTCATTTTTTTTTTACACTTTTTGTCAAAATGGCTCTCCTCAAAAATATTCCTGATCTCTGTTTTAGATAATTATAAAAACTATTAGCAATATTCTTTTGAAAAAAAAAAACTAAAGACAAAGAATACAATACAATTCATTTCTTTTTTTTCCTTTTATATTTAAAATAAAAATTTTAAATATTAAATTTGTACAATCTAATAAAATATTTTCAAAGCCACACACATATATGATAACCCAATAGTCTACAAAGTAAAAGAACTTAAATTATTTAATAGTAGCAATCAGTATTATTATAGGTGATAAAATTAAAGCTTCTCAATATACATTTATTTCATGGATTATCTGTATCTCTGAAATGTTCACATGTATAAAACTATATATGTAAATAAAAGATTATTTATTTTTGGAAATACATCACAAATTTCTTCACTTTAATAACATTCCCTTTATTGAAGAAAATGATTCTAGAAATTCACTTCAGAAATCATCCCAAAATTATAGATTAAAATACAATAGCATTTGTATGCAAATAAAGCTACTTGCATATATATTTACCCCCTGGATAAATGAAGAAGAGGGAGGAAGCTAAAATAGTTGGGCTGGAATAAAATTAATGTAAATTTGAAATGATAACAGATCAGCAGTAAAGAGAGGTTCAATGATAGACTAAGAAACTGACTAGCAGGATTAATATTTAAAATGAATAATGTCAAGCAAGAAGAAATTATTTGTTTGTTATTGAACAATTATTACCGGTGATGAGTAATTAATTGAAGCTTAACTAAACCACCAGAGATAAGTTGGGAATGAAGATGGTTATATAATGTATAGAATGTGTGTCCCTTGTAAGCATTAATATTGTGAACTTTACTAGATTTATTCTATACAGTGAAATTAGATATGCTTATTTGTGTTTCAAGAGACATTTGATTTGAAAGCATAAATATAATAACTGGATTACTTATGGTGTGGAAGAAAGCTATTTTCAACTGAGGAAAATAAATAGTATATGACTATTAATGGACTATTACCTTTCAATGTTGTTTTTACCACATTATTGTTTGTTATTAAATAAATCTTATTAAATATATATTGAAGTATATTGTTTATTTAATTCAGATGCCTGGCTGGTCTTTAGAGACCCTCAGAACACTGTAATCTCACAGTAGGTAGGACTGGTATTTATATAGAAGAAAGGGCTATCATAATTGTGGAAAGATTCATGTGTTTAAATTCTAGCTTACCTGAAAAATGAAGATTTCATAAAACACACACATACACATATATATATATTTCATTTATACCCACACACACACACACAATATAGTGAGAGAATAAAACGTCTATCTTTTCAATGGTTTGCTAGCTTATAAGATTATGGCATCCGGTTTCAGATGACAGAGAATTAATTTGATTGGTTACTGAAATAGTTGCGGCTTTACTTCATTAGCATTTGAAATCAATAAATATATGTGTGCTTTGCGCACATATAATGAAGCTATTTCGAAAATGGTCTATGTAGCATCTTCACATAAATTTGCATAAAATTTGCATTAACATCATTATAGTTCTTAAATAAATTCCAGTAGCCATAAATATGGGACTATGGACTATCATGAAAGCGCTTGGCAGTAACATTTGGATAAAATTATTTATTTTCAAGCACTATTAATAGCTTCATTATCTGTACGCAAAGCACATATATATATTTTTGAATGGTTACATTTTTTTTTTCTGCTTATGCATAGCTAATATGCAAACAATAGTTATATAGAAAATCAGACTATCGGATTAATGGGGAGAGAAATTCAGATATTTAAATCCCTGGCTTGCCTGAAGAAGATATCCATGAATACATTGTATCGAAAGCCTGGCTTAGCAAAGTAATAAATATTGGTTTATACCAAAATTTATTATAGTAATAGTTAATAATTATCTGCATACTCTTGGCGAATTTATTTTATTACACAATCTAAGTATATACATACATTATAATTTATTCTTATCCATGAATTGTAAATATGTATGATAATAAAAATTAGTTTATCTTTTTCAATGGTTCTATAGCTTATAAGATTAAGGAATTCAATTAAGAAATGCTGAAAATTAATTTTATTATTAAGTGTATATATATATGTTTTTTCAGTGTAATGTTTAAAGTTAGATGTGTGTATTCATCAATTTTAACATAAACACAAAAAATTATAAGTGATATATAATTAAAAAATACGTTTCAAAAATAAAAACTAAAGGGGTATTTAATACATAATCCTTATTCCTTAAATATTTTTAAAGTGTTGGAATCTTTCTGCATTCAGAGCAAAACTGAGCAATATGCTAAATACAAGTTTAATCTAATTCTCATTACTTTTATCTGAGGGTGTGGATTTTTATTTAAAATGATGAACATCATCCCAAATAAAGCATAAAAGAAAAAAAAATTATAAAAACAGTAAAAAAATCTTTAGCTTTCAAAATGGAATCCTGATATTCACACCCCTCCTCACATCCTATAATACACAATTCTGCACTTACACAAAAGTAATTTTAATTTTAAAATCTTTTAAAAGTATTGATTTTTTTAAAACATTAAATGCTACTTATATTTATGTGTGTAGTGTATCTATGTATAAACTGTATACATATCTAAATTAAATATATATAGAGAGAGATTTTTTTTTTTCAATATCTAAGAATCATCACCCTCTTTTCTTCATAAGACTATTATTCAATTTTTAACCCCACATCTGTTTATAAAAAATTCGGTGATATTAAAATGAGAGGCCAAATCAGCAGACATTTTTACAGTTATCTGGAGTTTGGTTCATTCACAATTCCATAGTGAATTGACTTCTTTTTTTTTATTATTTTTACTCATTAATATATGCTGTATACATAGTTTATTCTTAAATAATATTTAGAATACATTACAAATTTCCTTCATCAATTTTTTTTCTCAATTTTTCTCAATACATATAATCAGTTTTTTACATTCAAATTTATTATCATGTACTACAGCATTTACATATTTTTTAATATACAAAATATATTTCTGCAAATCATTTTTATGAAATAAATATCACTTTAAGAAAAGTATTTTAATTGTAATTTTAATCACTAAACATTTCTAAATAGTTAGATAAGGATAACGTCAAAGGCCCAGTGCTATCAATTTTGCCAACACTCCCAATAGTGATAGTGCGTTATGATATGGTATTGTCTTAATGATAGGTATTTTAATAGTCATGTGATTGACTAAAAATAGTTAGATAATTATCTGCTAACTACTACTAGTGTCAGCTAAAATGATTATAGATGAACTGGTTAATACATTTTTTACAGAAAATTCTCAGCTATTTGAAAAAAAAAAATAATTCCATGCTCCAATTTAGATTTAAACATCAGTCATGAATCTTACAGTCTAATAAGGTAGTAACTACTACACTATGTAGCCTAAGGAAGTCTAGAAAAAACTTCATTATTTACATTATATATTTTCCTATATATTTTGGAACTTTCATGAGTCATCTAGATGTTAAAATTTCTTTATATTTACACCTGAGTCTCGTTTTATGCGATAGATAGGTTCCTCAGAAAACTCACGCAAACAAAATCGTGCAAAAATAGACGTAACTTACATTGAAAAAGGGGGAATGCGGTCTGTGATTTTTCAAAATTCGCGTAAAAGCAAAGCACCAACGTAAAATTACTTTAAAATTTGCACAAAAAAAAAAAAAAATAAAATAAAATATGACTAATAAAAAATTTCAAATTTGAAAAAAATTGATACAAGACAAACTTTTTTTAACTATAATATTTAATTCTATTCAAAATAATATATTTTTATGCATAATTTACAATACAGTAATTTACATTTTTTTATATAAGAGGAAATACAACTAGCGCCAACTTCACACTCATGTTGTGTCAATGGTTTTCTGGTGACAATGTAATTAGTAATTAATCTTTGAAATGATGATTTTATTAATTGTTTATGAAACTAACAACTAAAAATTAAATTCTTATTTTTGTCTTTAATTTTCAATTCCGTTTAAAAATCAAATTTCACATCACATTAATTTCAAGTCGGCCATAAGTAATTTTTAAATTGTTAATTACAATTAAAAATCAGATTTTAATTTTTAATTGTCAAATTTAATTGTGCCCATTGCTATTACTAACCTTTTAAAAATAAACTTGTGGACACTAAATGATTAATAATTGATTACGTTCTTTTTTAAAAAGCAAAAACAGAATGTGATTTAAAATGCAAAATTAACAGCACAATGTTTGAACAAATTTACATTATAATCTTGTAAAATTTAATGTGTGTATACATAAAATGTGGAAATCATGATTTTAATTTCATTATTGCATAAAATCTTACTATTATAAAGCACTGAAAATACTGAAATTACTAAGATGAAAGTCGAATTCCAATAATGTGCTATTACTTTCAATATAATGTAAGTGCGCGAAATTTATTATTTAAAGTAATAGCGCATTATCGGAGTTCAACTTCCGGTAAAACATGAACTGCATAACTTCAAAATCATGTTAAATAAGTCCATGTAAAAAGAGACCCAGGTGTATTTATTTTTTTCAGGCAACAACAATAATATACTTTACCTTCAGATAGCATGATATTCTAATCATATTTTTGTTTTATTCATCTAACATATCTAGAATAATTTGTGACCCATTTACCTAGAAATAAATAGATATCCAGTCAGCACTGTAGTGTGGGTAAAAAGTGGCTTTGTGCAAGGGCACACACCTCCCATTCCATGAAATAAAATTTATAAATTAAAAGACAATTATTCCCAGTTTGCTTTCACAAGAAAAAATTGAAAATAAGGCTTTAGTCATTTGATATGTTTGGTTAAAAACCTTGTTTTATTCATTTATTTCTATAAAATTAACTCGGATATTAAGTCATTTATTAATATATAGTGAATGGAAGTGAAAATGATTAATTGAGAACTTCATGCTCTCATTTCTAAATAAAGTGGATTCATCTTATTACTTCAAAAAACTTAGTTTAATATACCCCAGAGCTTCCTTGGATTCCATCTTGCCTCTCCCCCCTCGATTATGAGGAGAAACATAGAAAATACACTTCTCTCCAAAATAGAAAACATAATCACCTCACTTTCGAAGATATACCTCTCCCTATTGGGCAAGGTCGCCCTGCTTAATTCAGTTGTGCTCCCTGAAATAATTTAGTATCTGGCCGGCTTTGCCCCAACCAACACCTTTATCAAACAGATTGAGACTCTTTGTAGAAGACTGTGTTGGGGAAGGGGGCCCCTGTCATCAGCCTGAACATACTGCAAAAGTCAAAACCCTTGAATGGATTGGCCCTACATGCCATTAGGGTATTCCAAATTCAAAAAACGCACAACATCCTAGTAAGGCTTTTAAATATACAGGCTGATATTGAATGCCCCCTTCCAACAGACAAGGTCGAGCCTACGAACAGACCCCACCCAGACACAGAAGCTTCTGGTTTCAACAACAGATAACTATCAACATGACAAACATTGGGGCTTCCAGTTCACTGTTTGCATCGAAGTTGATTTACTGGGAAACATACCGGCTGATGTTTGGAAAGAAAATGAACTCCCCCATTCAGCTCTCAGTATCGATTTCAAGGCTTATCAAGGTTCCTCAGACTCGAGCCCAAGTAAGTAGACTTCCTGCTCAAGGTCAACCTCAAGGCCCTCCCCACAGGGTCTTTCCTGTTCCTTAACAGAGGCTTTAATATCGAGACCTTATGCCCAGGAGGAGACAATGGACCACATCTTACTCAGTTGTGAGTCATAGTTGTGCTTTGGCGGCCTGATTCTGGGGATCCCCGATGTTGCTAGGGTAAGGCTTCACCAGGCCTTTGAACTTGTGCCTTTTGCCAACATATGGCTTGCCACCTACATCAACTATGGGATCTGGACAATGCAATGCAAGGTATTGTTCGAGAAGGGAACAGATCCCTGTCTAGAGGATATCCTGATATAATACATCAAGAAAGCCAGACAAATTGATAAAAGAACTTGTCCTGACCAACTGACAGAACAGATATGAAGTCAATTGAAGATGGAGCAGAAATACTATAACTTAATTCAGATTCCTTGATACCAGCTTACATTATAACTGATTATGGACTTTCCATCCTTGCCTCAAAACTTTAATCTGTTCAATTTACCTTTGGCAGCAATGATATTGCCTGGGGTTTCTATTAAGTAACACATGAAACCCTCAATATATAATACATGCAACCATCAGAAGTCACCCTCTTTTGTATTTTTAATTTTGTACACATATATTACAAATAAAGTTTCTTTTTTGAAATATAGATCACCCTTAGCTGGTTTCCATGCCTGTGGTATTGCTTTCCATCATTGGTTCGAATAACCACTGTTTGCAACCCTTTTATTTTAATTACAACTGCTGTAACCCATTTGGTGATTCCCTTCAACATAGGACTTAAGTGCATATCCACATTTGAGCACTTATATTTTCATGTTTTGTTATCAATTGCTTCTTGGTAGACCCTTTTTTATTTTGTTTTTGTGAGCTGATTCACTTTAGTTACTGTAAAGCACAAATGACTGAACCAGTCATGATCCAATAAATTGCTAGGTTTACTAACAGACACAAAAAAGGAAATAAATTGTTTTACTAAGTTGACCCAAGAGTGCTGTTTGATTGTCTTGATAGTCAATAATCTCTCTCCTGCTAGGACACAGAGGATGATTATCTTTTGTGTCCATTTCCATTGTTATTGCCATATCATTAACAGTAATTCTGTTTGTGAAATCCAGATCAATGTCTTTCATGCCATTAATACAGGCATTGGTATTATTTGAATTAATATTCCCTTCTGGCTTTTTAGAATGGATTTTTCTATTTTCTTCTGGGTATCTTGGTTTTTTCTTTTTAAAACAAGCAGTCTCTACATGATCAACATACCTTCGATAACTACTCACTATATACCAGTGCAGACATTTAGTGGGTGAGTGTCATTCTGATTAGGAAAATCTTGAAACAATTCCAATCCATAGTTTTAATACTGAGACTACTTCTATTTAATGGAGCAATGAAAAACAGCTGAATTGAACATGATATCAGCATCCATCAACAACCTGACCTTAAGGTTAACATCCTTCAATCCACAGAAATAATCTCTCAAGGTTTCATGAGCAAGTCTTTAAAATTGCAATTAAGAGCTAGTTTCTGAATTTAAAAGCAAATATCTCTCATTTTCTTTCCCTCTGTTTGTGCACAGAGATTGGAATGATGTTAAGGGTTTTTAAAAAAAAGTTTGATAGTAGAAATAGTGCTTTGTCAAAATTAAGTCAGCCTGAAACATGGATGATACTGTGCCAGCAAAATCTCATAAATCTGAGTTCCAGATATAGCTAAAATATGGTTAATTTAAATTCAGGCTTTTTAATTTGATTAATCTGCATTATAGAAAGGCACTCAATCCCAGTAGGATGGCCAATTTTCAGGATAGGCTGAATCAAACTATTCTAATATGCCAGTTTTAGTCATTGTGATTTTTTTTTCTATTACTGCTGTGAGAAAAAAAAATTTTTGACTCTTCTTTATAGTTAACAAGGAACCAATCACAGATTAAACTTTTATTGACATGCCAATAATGTTAACTGTCAAATTTGTTATAATTATAAAGATAAAATGTCTCATGACTGTGCCAAATGTTGTGTTTATTATGTGATTTATGATAAACCCAACTCGTAAAGATACATTTATAATGTGTAAACAAATGTACAAATGCATAATTACTGTTATACTTTTGCCTGATACTATTGGCTTGATATAGCATTTAGTTGCTATGCAATTATTAATGTAGCGAATTTCAGAAAGCTTCTAAGTTTACTTATCACTTTCAAGTGAACTGTGATTGCTTGGCTCAGGAATAGGTATGGTTGGCATTTCCGGTGGTTCTGTGACAGCCTAGCTTGTGTCTGGTGTAGGTTCTAGCAGCTTCCAGTTCTAATGTAAACTAATGTGAGTACTGCTGTTCAGGTTTGACAGTAAATTGTTGTTGTCTCTCCTTACCTCCAGCTGGACTATTTATAGCCAGATAACTTTCCATAATAAAAGCAATCAAATTCATTGAATATCATATCCCATTGGTTTGTTACTACTATTGGATATATGTTATCTATTCATATATCTATTTAGTCAATGGCAATGAATGCTCAATATGATCAAGATAAGATAAAATCTGAAGTAGTCTATTAGTTGAAAGTAGGCTGAGATATAACATACATAGATATATGATCCATGATAATAAATAACATCATTATCAGTAGCAAAAAGGGTTCCTGGTGCAACATATTTAGATATCTTAAAACTTCTATTCCACCATACATTCTTGAAACACATAAATAATGATATTGGAAAAAACCAGTGAAAAGTTTACATACATCTAAAAAATATATTTCAAGTGGAAAGAAGTCAAGTACACCATATGTTTATGTTTAATTTCAAGACTAATATATTGATCTTTAACGGAGATTTAAAGTTTGTATAAATGATTAGTAATAGTCATTAATGTTCTTAGCTAAAGTGGTTGGTGTTGACATTATGAGTAGAAAAAGTTTGATACTTTTAAATCAACATAATCATACATACCTATATGAATTGTTGATAGACAAATAGATTTAATGATTGAAAAAAGCCTCTTCACAGACATTATCATTAGTAATAATGTTTTCAATTTTATCTTTACTAAAAATTGCTATAACATCCAGCATTCAAAAATTCTTTAGAAAATAATAACCTATAGACTATTGCTCTTTAAAAAAAAAAAGTACACGTATTATACTTCCAGTAAAGAACTATTACATATACATTTATGGACCAATAATGAATGACTCTGAATTAGTTATTGGATAGCCACATAAAAAGAAATTCTTGAACTCCATTAAAGATTGAATAATAGATTCGCTATGAAAAATCCTGATTCTGATATTGCAATGCATTTTAAAAACAGAATATTCTTTCAAATAATTTCATGAATAAATAATTTCTTGGTAACCAGAAGTTCCTAGTTCAATTCTTGATTGAGGAAAAAATATTTAACTAAATGATCATTTAAAATAAAATTGCTGTATAGCAACATGCATAAAAATAGGCTAACAGTAATATACATATAACTGCAATTATTGAAAAACTATTTCCTGAGAGACTCATCTCATGTTTATAATTATTCATTTAAAGTAAAACTCTTAAAAATAACAATTAGTGGCTAACTACATTAACATTAATAGATTAATATTAGTGTTAATTAATAATGTCAAGACTTAAGATCACATAAAAATATACAAGAGCCTTGTATGGAAATAAACATTCTGCATGCATATCAATAAACATATCTTTTAGTTAAATTCCAATAGAATTAGAACAAGAATAAAAATTGGTCTTCTTAAATGTTGTTGTAATAAAATGCTTAATATAAATATGGAAGATGAAACTACACCATAAAAAGTATAAAAGAAGTCAGTTTAAAAGTTATTGGCATGAAAATAGAAAACTTCTGCATGGAATAAACTTTCATAAAAAGTGGCTATCATCATCTATCATTAAAAAAAATTTAAATAGGCAATAAAAAGATGCATCAAAAAAAAAAAAAAAAACAGATAAGTATTATAGGATATGCATAAATATCAGGGATATCAAAGAAAGAAAAAATCTGCAATCAATTAAAATATTGGACCAGCTTTGCAAAGTTATAGTACCTGCAATGAATTCTAATCTCTACAAACTCTAAACCTGAAATGATGAAAAACAAAAAACTGCATTTATAAAATCCCATACGAATATGAAAGAAAATACAATGGTGAAATTATCACTCTATCAAAAAATACTTAAAAGAAGACAAACAAGGGTAATAGAGAAAAAGATAGATGTGTTTAGAATGGCAAATGATGCATGTACTAATGGACATAATTTGATTGTACTAATGCAAAAATAAAAAAAATTTAAAAAGCTACTCCCATGATAATAAAAATAGCTCCATAAATCAACTTCATATGATAATCTATAATATTCAAAAATCAATTGTTAATCTTATTCTCATAAAAATGTAGAAATCAGAATTCTTAGATTATAAAATTTCTATGAACTATGTATTGCCTTTGGCAGATTACCTTAGTTGGCTAGAATAACATTTTAAATTCAATATTTATAAATCTAAAGGTTACTACCAGTTCAATCCCTGGGTTAGATTGTTATTTGGTTTTAGTACAACAATACTTTAAGAAAAAAGAGAAAAAATACATTTAAAACATTGCATTCTATACTAAAATGTATGTTAATCATAACAGTTGAATGAAATTAAAAAATAGAGATAAAATTCGAATTTTTCAAAAAAAACAATTTCACACGTCATAACCCAACATATAACTACAAACAAATGTCATCATTACAAACAGTCAAACAAATATTTACATTTTATATTTATGTGCAGCCAGAAGCATATTAGATAACAAAATGATATTACCTATGATCTCTACAATAGACATTTAGAGAATAATAACTAATATTTCTTAAAATTTTATTTTATGGCTATATTATTACAAAAAGATTTCTTAAATAAATAGCACATACATATATTGACAAAAAAAGTATGTATGAAATTTAAAAAGGATCACATCCTTTAATTTATTATAAATGAATTTTAAAAGCAATATTACTTAAAACAAATATTAAACTACTACTCTGATTAACTAATATCAGATCAAAGAACATATCTAAATAAGACTTCAAAAAAAAAAAAAAGAGCTATATTATGAGAAGAAACATGATGTTGGTTTTCTATAGTATAATTCTTTGCAGCAAAAAGACTTCCTACAGGATAAACACAGTGTGTAAATACATAAACTCCAGCAATAAAAGGTTCTGTTAGGATATTAAAGATCATATGATATATGTAAGTCTCTAAACAAAAAGAGTTAGGAGGTTTGCAATTTAATAATTTAAATCTCTCATGAAATGTGTTTGTTAAAACCTTGATATCTTATGAAATGATTGTTCCCCAGAATAATGGCATTTATTGCATTATCTCAAAGACACCATCAAAAAGACAGTTAATTTAATAAAATAAATTATCTGTCTGACCAAGATATGTAGGATACTTGAATTACTAAACAGAGTAATCTAAAGACAAATATACAGTATACTTTACTGTTTTCTATTCATCAAGCAAGAATGTATATGTATCATTACATGAAATATCAAACAGAATAAGTGGAAATAATTTTAATTATGTGTAATTACATGTTGTTTTCTTTCAATTTCTTTCATCAAATAAAATTCTCATGCATATTAATAATTTATTGTAAATCAATATTTTTAAGCAAAAAAAAAAAAAAACAGATTCAGATAGATAGTAAAAAAGATATAAACTCCTTTCATTATCATTATTAGTTTCTTGCTTAGGGATATCCATTTTTTTAAAAAATACATTTGGTTAATCTGTATATCAGTTTTATTATAAATATTTGTAATAAAAAAATATTCCTCTGTTTCATCTCATGCTCTTAACAACAATTCTTATTTGATGAGATACGTGAATATTGCTTGAAAATGATGCTTGATAGATGTTTTAAAGAAATAAGAGATATTTAATGCTTATAATATTTAGACTTAACTTTGAGATCATACAGTTATAGATATTATTCTTAATATTTTTGCAAGTATGAGTTATAAATATTTCTGTGATTCAAAATTATTGATACACATAAATCACATATGATTTAGATAAAAACACATGCAAATTTATGTTATATTCACACTTATAAGATCAGCCAATGGTTTTATAGCTAGTAATTTAATTATTTATTTATATATATAAATAACTCTAAATTTTTCCATTACTATATGTATACACATACATATATATTTACAAAAAACCTCCATTTAATTATTATTTATTTTCAATTGTTGCACACATATAATGAACATTTATTATGAAAATTAAGTATTAATAACAAAATGTAAATGCAAATGAAAATTTCTTTATCTCACCTACTAAATAGGGTCGCCAAGTCACTGCTGGAGATCCGAAGCATGCAAATACATAATCTGTCTTTTTGAAGCGTGTCTCTACTGGACTTGTAAAACACTGTCCCCTACATTGGCCCCACATATATACTTTGGCAGTTTGAGACATGGCAGCTGATATATGGCTATAATGAATAGCAGCTATTTCAACAATCCTAAAATATTAGAGAAAAAAAGTTTAGCATTTTTGAGCTCATTAAAAGTAGACATTCACAAACATAATAAATTAAAATCAATATATCATCCTACAGTAAATATAAACATATATATATATGTGTGTGTGTGTGTTGAAAAGTCTCATCATAAAGTGATTAATGCATGTGATTTTTATGTCAATAGCTTATGTTAAAAATCAGAGAAAATTTATATATTTTTTTCATATAATAGTTTGCATGCAATCCAGTTAACTCATTCAAATATAGCTATTCCTACCTAGCAATAAAATAGGATATATATATATATATATATATATATATATATATATATATATATATAGACTCTCATCAACTAATTGTAAAGTTGGAGCTGCCCCCACTCTTCATTGTGTAATTTTAAGATCATTTCATCTCTCATAGTAAAATTCTATGATACTTCATCCTCCTTGTATGTAATAAATTGTTGCACTAGTGTTAATATGTATTTTAAATCAAATGCATTTTTCAAGTAATGCACCGTAATTCTATACCTCATCATTCAACTACGTTAAACTGAAATCTTCAGGCACAGATATATTGATAATGATATTTATCTTTGGTATCTGATTTTTTTAAAAAAAATTTCTTCAGGAATAAAGACACCAGACAGGAAAATTACAATCTCACAACTAATTTCTAATCATCAGGCATTTATCCAGTCAGAAAAATAAGCACCACTGATTGCTATGCCATTAGATGTTTAAATATCTGCTTTACATGTAAAATTGTGTAAAATACTGATATTGTCATTGTATAATGTATTGATATCATGTAGTAAATTTTTAGCATATTTACTGCATCTTCTTTCTAAGTTATTATTTCACCTTTATATAGAATCCATTATCTGAATTAGTCTTCTACTGACTATAATCCCTTTTTCCTCCTAATTGCTACATCTTTTTTTTTAATTTGTACAAACTTTAATGAATAGATTGTACAAATTTGACAAATTAATAGGATGTATTTTTTCTTCAAATCTCTCTTACAACAATACTTATGAATAATTTGCCGCTGACTTTGATTATTCAAAAAGTTTATTGCTGATAATGTATATATGTTGACGGATTAATTAAAAACTTTTATGAATTCAATAAAGTTGTTAGAGAAAATAATTTAAGATTATCTGTAAATATATTTATGAGTTTAATATTTAAGTTATCTGTAAATATATATATGTATATATTTTTACTTTTACAATTTTATGAGGAAAAATTCTGGCATAAATTTTGCTACAAAAGCTTTCAAAGCAAGACTAGAGTTGGATATCTATTGAAACAATATGCATTTATAAAAAGAAAAATTTGTAATTAAAAAATAAGATTTAAAAAATATTCCAAAGCAGTATCCTGATTTTTATATATGAAATAATTTGGAGAAGTCCTTACAAAAAAGTTTCTAATTTCCACTGGAAATAGAAATTATTCTCAAGTATATTCCAAAAATAAAGATATTGTCAAACCACAGACCCATACTTTAAAAGTACACAAAAAATCTATCATTCATCCATAATGCTGTAATTTATACAAATTATTATACTGTCAGAAAAATCCTGACTATAGAAATGAACAACAATTTTTCATTACCAAAATTTCATTACTACTATGATTCTTTAAGAAGAAAGACTTATTTGTCCCAAAATATCTTATGATAAAAAAACTTTGTATACATAAAATGTCTTAAGGAAATAAAGATAGAAAAAATGAAATATTGTTGTGGATATTGGTGCCAATATATAAAAAAAATATGAAACTAATAGATTATACACAAAAAATTATTTTAATACAACAGAACAAACTGACTTAAAAATAATATTTTATTCATAGAAAAATAAGGCATTATAAGCAATACACATAACAAAGATAAAAATTAATGAAGGAACAATGTGACAGTTGATAATATTTTGAAGACAGATTGAATACAAAAAATAACTGCAAAGAATGATTATAACTTAGCAGTTTTATAAAATCATATTTAAAAGGTTTTGAAATGTACAAGTTGACTAATTCATGATGTAATAATTAAACAATAAAATATATTTGTTTAAAGGATTAAAAAATAATAATGTTTAATTAAAAATTATAAGTGACTATGTTCAATTGTTTATCATAATTTGTAATTTATACCAGTTTTCCCACCAATTCTAATTAAACATCTTGACGTTAGAATTTGCAGAAAATTTCTTCTTAAAGAAATATTATTAAAATCATTTCACAAAGTGTTTTTTTTAATAGTCCTCTTCAGAAACAAAAGATCAGATGGCAAAACAATTTCATAATTCATTTCTGATTATAAAATAGAATTTTGTTAATTCTTTCAGGTTCTAAACCTGATTAAGTCATCATTATCATCAGTGCTGTTTACTGCTGTGGTTATAAATTTTCCTTTTCTTAAAATGACTAATTATGTCTCTGACACTTAGCCAACTTCACTGCATCCATAAGTTTCTTTTCAAAAGACAGATCAATAACTTCTTTATTCTTTGTTTTTATTATTTCACAATAATAGAAGCTGAAGCAAAAAATACTTGTTCGCGACAAGCTAAGAATTTACAATGAATGCCATAATTATTATTACACAGTGCTCACAAAAAAATATTACAATTATATAAAAAGACTTTTTCTGATGTGGTCATTGCTGCATTTATCTGGCATAGCAATGATGAAGTTCAAATTTGAGTGCACCATTACAATTTCTTCAGGTATCCAGTCCATAGTTAATCTAATTATCCCTCTATTTTACCAACCAATAGTGATCTAGTCTAGTAAGTAAACATTTCTTCAGATTTCTTTAATCAAATAGTGTTTAAGAGCTTTTATCTTCAAGTGGCCTATTGAGTAGTTTTACTTAACCAGTAATATATATATTGTAACCGCCCGGTCGACGGCTTCCGTGCCGAAAGCACATTAAAGTCACTCCTATGAATCTGCTGTGTTCTTGCGTCTGGGGGTCACATAATGTTCGGTGAAGATAATTTCAAACACATATACACGTACGCTTTTCTTTATTTATACGTAAATTCGGATCGAATCCAAGTAGTAGGTGCCAGGAGAACTTTACAAGAGTCCGCCATGTATGTGCATAAGCTCACTCAACTATATCACAAAACATGCCCGTGCATCACTCCAGTCGGAAGCAAGAAACAAACAGAGCCACTATCACCTTTCAAATTATATCGCATATATGACCTTTCAATCGCGATCAATCAGACTTATCGTATTAGGGCCCACCCTATATCCCACAGAACAAATCAATCAAAGCTTAATATTAATCTAAGAAAGGTATGGTAATATAACGTAAGTTTAATCAAATCCCAACACCAAAATATCAAATGCATTCATTCGTAACAAAAAAACAAATTGGATCACTCCAGCACTCATTCCCTATCATATAAATGTGAGTTGAAATTCCAATCAATCAATAACAAAATACTAATTAAATAAATGGTTTATTTAAATCTATTTAATAACAATTTTATGCCGGTATATGACTGGCAAGCTGAGATAAATTAACTATAGAATTAAATGGGACTTCGCACATATATTAAAGGATGTTTATTTGTAGACAAACTTATTCTGGTTAAGTTCTTTAATCATTCATTTATGGTCGCGAGTAATTTTATCATTTAGCTAAATGTTTTTCACTAGTTATTGTTTTTAAAGTTTATCTACTCTGGTGCATAAGTGAGTACGATTAATTTAAAGATAGCTACCTGTGGAACGTAGACAGCCGGTAAGAAGGATCCTGAGCGATGATTTCTTCTTTAACTAGGCATTCTGGCAATTTGCGAGGTCTCAAAAGAGTGTGTGGTCCTTAGGTGAAGTTTCTCCGGTGTTACGAGCATCCTAGGGGCAATCAGCTGAACGGAGCGCGGAGGTCCGGCGGTCAAGCCGCAAATTTTAGGTTCAGGAACGCATCTCCATTATACTATTATACGAAAGTTAGATCTTATTTCTACTGGTATAAGAAAAACTTTCTTTACAAAATCAGCAACTTAATTATTCCAAGCACATCGGTGATTCTGCTAATCCTTTTTCTTCTTCGCAATTCCCTTTGTAATTTCTCTCTTCTCTCGCCCTCACACCTTGAATTTTTTTCATCCAATCTCCCCCTTGCACCTGTGAGTCCCTTCATCCAATAGGTCCATCGAGTATTAACTTAATTCAGCGATTTCTGGGATCGTTTGCACCACTTTGGAATTTAACTCAATTTGGCCATTTTTTCAGGCATTGTTTAGCTGGAGACAGAAGTCTGGGTTGTACAATAGCAGCGTACACCTTTTCTCACTTCTGTTTCTAAATTCGGCTTATTTTATCTAGACCTTACCGACATATATCCGGCTTATTGTTTCATTTTTACTAACTTTACATTTACTAATTACCCCCCATTGAAAATAATTTTAGATCGCTTGGAATTTCAGAACATGTTGCAAATTAATCAATTCATTTTCTCTCTTTGTTCAAACAAGATTTAAATGACTTAATAAAATGTCAAACCTGTGTTCAATCATTCATCTTTCTTTTTTAAAAAAAACAAAAAAAGCAAACTTACAACTAATGATTACATATTTATTCTCAAAACTACAAAATAACCAAAAAAAAACTCTTTTACTCTTATTTCAATAAATTTTACAGGTACTCTTATATAGCTGTGATCATGCTCTAGAAATGGGTGTTTCTCGTTCATTATTAACGCAAAACCTTTTTTTTTAAAAGTTTTGTACCTGTCATTCATTTCGTCAATTGCATATATATTTAATCTAACATCACAAGCCTGGATTCAAATCCCATGTAACGCTATTCCGTTACATATCTCCCCGCCCGGTGTAGAGTAAAATCCGAGGTTGCGGATTTTAGCTCTGAGAAGGAGCCAAGTTATTCGGCCCTCTTCAGTGCCCTTGCATTGAAAGTCCCTTTAATCGCTTTTCCTCGTGCCAGTACAAAGGCATTATTCCCATATGCCCTGATGATCTCGTATGAGCCATCGTAGAGGTCAAGGAATTTCTTAAATATGTTCTGTTCTGGCCGACTAACCGGATTTGATCTTACCATAACTCTGTCTCCCACAGTGAATGTGTTTTGGATTGGCCTATCGGTCTGCCTTCACTTTTCCCCCATATGTTCTAATCTCTGTAATGCTACCTGGTTATCATGTTTTCGGTCCACTCTCCCTGTCCGGATCGCAGGTCTATCATCGTAAGGATACGGTATCGGTCGTCCGTAATGAAGTCGACTTGGTTCAAGCCCAGTGGACTCATTTTTTGAGGTATTGATCATATCAACGATCCGGGGAATTTCCCGAACCCATTTCCGATGATCTCCCGCAGTGTACACATGAAATAGCCGCCCCAACTCATGCATCACCCGCTCGCATGGGTTGCTTTGCGGATTCCGGATAGATGTCATATGATGTTTGACCCCAATTCGGTTCACCCTTGCCTCCACGTCCTTGATACAAAGGGCGTACCATGATCTGATAAAATGCACTTAGGTTTCCCGATGATGGGGAACTGTTTGGTTTCCAACAGTTTGATGGTCTGGTTCGCATTTGCCTGGGCCATAGGGTACGCAGCGACCATTTTGGAGCACAAATCATAAGTAATCAGTAAATATCTCTTCCCCCCAAACATTGGCAATGGGCCGTAGTAATCAATAGCCAAAGTGTGGTTTGGCTCCTGGATGATAATCGGTATCTGCGATTTTTCATTTGATCGGTTTAATGGTTTTGTCCTCGCACAGACCTCACACTTCCGGAGTCTTCTGGCAATGTCTTGGGACATCCCTGGCCAATAAAACCAATTACTAAGGTACCCCTCAGTCTTGCTGGTTCCGTAATGGCCACGTTCCTGATGTGTCTTATCCACCAGTTGATCCCGCATTTCCTTCGGTATTACGATACGGGTTTGTTTCCCATTCCTGGTTTTCCTTTGGACTATCCCTTCCAGAATAATGCATCGGTCCCGATACTTCCATAACCGACCCCCAGTCTCTTCCTTTTGTTTACCTGCTCCCACATTTCGCTTCCTTTCACGTATGTATCGGATTATTTGTTGACACTCTTTGTCCCCTTCCTGGCCCCTCCGAATGTTGTTCGCACTAAACTCACGCTCTTTGCTTCACCGGGTAGTAGCGGCAATATACGCGAATTCCTCAGCCTCAACATTTGGCTGCTGTCCCACAGGGTAACGGCTCAGCGCGTCCGCAACCACGTTATCCTTCCCTTTGCAATATTCCACTTCGTACTGGAACTCCTGCAGGGCTAGGCTCCACCTCTCTAATCTATTGTTTGTCAAAAAACTTTTATTAAGGAATTCGAGGCTCCGATGGTCGGTGATTACTTTCACTTTGGATCCGACCAGGTATTGTCTGAATTTTTTGAAGGCCCATACTATGGTGAGGGCTTCCCGTTCTGTGACCGTGTATCTCCATTCGAGGTCCTTGAGTAGTCGGCTGATGAAGGCCAACACCCTTTGTTCACCCTCCAGTCCCCTTTGGTACAAAGTTGCTCCTAGTCCGATGTCACTACTGTCGGTCTGTACCCAAAAGGTCTGGTCGAAGTCCGGGTATGCTAACATGGTCTGTTTTAAAAATCCTTCTTTCACCCTCTGGAAGCTCCGTTCTCTTTTCTCATCCCATACCCACACTTGCTCCTTTCTTAATAATTGTAGTAGGGGTTCCATATCGTGGGAGAAGTTTTCATAAAATTTGTTGTAGAACGTGCACATTCCGAGAAATGCTTTAATATCCTTTCTCTTTTTCGGAACTGGGAATTCTTGGATGGCCTGAATCTTCTCGGGGTTAGGCCGTATCCCATCCTGGCTTATGATGTGTCCCAAGAACTTAACTTCCTGGGTCACAAAGTGGCTTTTCTTTAGGTTTATTTTTATTCCCTTCTGTTCGTATTCATGGAGCAACAATTCTAAGTGCTGACAATGCTCCTCTATGTCTCCAGATGCTATAATGATATCATCTACGTACATGGTGACAAATTTCTTGACTTCATCTGATAGGGTTTGGTCCATGCACTGCACTAAGCCTGCACCACTATTCCTTAATCCGAAAGGCACGCGGTTGAACTGGTACGCCCATCCATTATATTTGAATGCAGTGTATTTCCGATCATCCGGATGGAGGCTCATTTGCCAGTAACTATTTGTCAAATCCACAGTGGAAAAAATTATCTTGTTCTGAAATCTAGTCATCAGTTCGTTCATGATGGGCGGAGCGTTTGTATCCGGGATTGTCACCTTGTTCAGCTGCCTAGCATCGAGGCACAATCGTATCGATCCGTCACCCTTTTTTACGGCTAAGATGGGGTTGTTGTATGGTGAAGTACACTTTGAAATAACCCCCCCACTCTACCATCTGCTCCAGCTGAGTTTCAATCTCCTTCCGGTATTGGAAAAGTATTGGATACGCCCTCGTTTGATATGGGTTGCTGGTGTTCAACCGGATTCGGTGTTCGTACCCATTGATTACTCCCGGCTTGTCCGAGAAAACACTCTCGTAGGTCTCCAGTATTCCTTGAATCTTCTCTCTTTGCCCTTTACTTGGTCCCGTCATTTCATCAACTCTTTTCTCGATCACCCCCTTTACCATGATGCACTGCAGTTTCTTCTGCCCTTCTGGCTCTCTATTCATGGTTCCCCCAAAGGGCACGGTGACTCTCCCAATTCTTGCTTGTCCGGTCCCGTAATCGATGCTACATTTTGCCATCCTCATGAAGTCCGACCCTAACACCAAGTAGTGTATCAGCCCCTCAAGTATTAACACAATCTGGGTGAATTCCTGCCCTGCGATAACTATATTCGCACACACCTGTTTGGTCTGTATCTTTGCTCTTTTCCCATTGGCCAGTATGATCTGGGTCCCTTTCAACGGTATGATTTTCATTTCTGTTGGCCCTTGGGCAATCCTGTCGAAGGTTTCCTGAGCCATTACAGACACCTGACTTCCTGTATCCAGCAGCGCCCTTGCAAGCACCCCTTGGATTGATACCTCGATCTTTGGGCACTCTTGTTTTCCCCGAGGCCCTTCCCCCCTTTCATCTTGTGTTATATTAGCTATCCTAATTCCATCATTCCCTTCTTTGACAAAGTATTCATCGTTTTCGGCCGCATCCAACACCTCCAATACTCGTTTTATCTCAGTTTCCCCCTCAGTAATTCGTCTGATCTCCCTGGGCAGGTTGCGCCCTGCTATCCTAATTTTCCGCTCTTCCGGTACTTGGTATTCGTTTATTTTTCTTAATCTCGCCATCTGTCGCTGTATGAAAGTACTGTACGTCTCATCCTCATCCCTTTTGCTTTGTTCGATTGCCCACTTTTCCCTTTCTTGTTGGGCTAGTCCCCAATATCTTCCCATTATGGCTCTTTGGTATTCTTCGAATGTTTCCGGTTTCTCTTTCATCGCCTCCCACCATTCCATTGCTTCCCCTTGGATATGGCTGCATGCAATTGCTATCTTCGATTCTTCGCTAAACTGCCCACATGAGAACAACCTCTTCAGACTTTCCACATGTCGACATGGGCTTTCGTCTCCCTTCCCTTCGAACTGTTCGAGTTTAATCCACTTTCCCTCCATTCTGTTTGATGCCCAATGTGTAATTAATTATAGTAATCTGCGGCTCGTTACCTACTACTCCGTGGGTCCCACTGACTGTCTTATCCTATCCTCAGATGCTCCTTGCCCTTCAAAATTCCCACAGCTCCTGTCATTCCTCCAATTTGGTTTCTATCGCTCATACTATCCCAGGTCCCTCTGTTCCCTCCATTTCTATTCAGCAGCTATCGATTATATGTGCGGCTATATCTATTATACAGTTATATGCGTCTTTATATATATACGCTATGTTGACTTCTTTCTTTAGCCCCCTTTTCTTTTTAAGTAAAACACAAAACTCCTAACAAGATCCCAGTTACAGTACTTCCTTTGTGCAAGAATATAAATACGTCTTTTAACGATGTATATTTTTTTTTTATTTTATTTGCGCTTAAATTATTTGCATTTAATTTTAACATAGATTAATTTATGAGTTTGCTTCCTTTTAATATACGATATTTCTTCCACGGAATCCAGCTATTCCACAGCCTTCTACAACTATCAAGTATTTTCGGACGCTTGATTATTTTAGTGCTAATAAGAGAACTAATCCCTTTCCCACTCCCTTGAGCAACGTTTGACGGTTTTATTTTATGGTGATTCCGAAAATTTCCCCCCGCTTTAATAGATAATTTATTCTGTTATTTCGAGCGCCCTCTCTCTTTTTTTTTTATATATATATGTAAATTTGAGCCTTATTTAGGCCACTACACGTAGTTTCTTCACGGGGTTTCTTTATTTAAATTTGCTTTCATTGTTAGAAACGTCAGCTGTATCCACGTCAGTCCAACCACTTGAAACAATAGTTTGGGGCCACGTTGACGCGCCAAATATAACCGCCCGGTCGACGGCTTCCGTGCCGAAAGCACATTAAAGTCACTCCTATGAATCTGCTGTGTTCTTGCGTCTGGGGGTTACATAATGTTCGATGAAGATAATTTCAAACACATATACAGGTACGCTTTTATTTATTTATATGTAAATTTGGATCGAATCCAAGTAGTAGGTGCCAGGAGAACTTTACAAGAGTCCGCCACATATGTGCATAAGCTAACTCAACTATATCGCAAAACATGCCCGTGCATCACTCCAGTCGGAAGCAAGAAACGAACACAGCCAATATCACCTTTCAAATTATATTGCATATGTGACCTTTCAATCGCGATCAATCAGACTTATCGTATTAGGGCCCGCCCTATATCCCACAGAACAAATCAATCAAAGCTTAATATTAATCTAAGAAAGGTATGGTAATATAAAGTAAGTTTAATCAAATCCCAACACCAAAATATCAAATGCATTCATTCGTAACAAAAAAACAAATTGGATCACTCCAGCACTCATTCCCTATCATATAAATATATAAATGTGAGTTGAAATTCCAATCAATCAATAACAAAATACTAATTAAATAAATGATTTATTTAAATCTATTTAATAACAATTTTATGCCGGTATCTGACTGGCAAGCCGAGATAAATTAATTATAGAATTAAATGGGACTTTGCACATATATTAAAGGATGTTTATTTGTAGACAAACTTATTCTGGTTAAGTTCTTTAATCATTCATTTATGGTCGCGAGTAATTTTATCATTTAGCTAAATGTTTTTCACTAGTTATTGTTTTTAAAGTTTATCTACTCTGGTGCATAAGAGAGTACGATTAATTTAAAGATAGCTACCTGTGGAATGTAGATAGCCAGTAAGAAGGATCCTGAGCGATGATTTCTTCTTTAACTAAGCATTCTGGCAATTTGCGAGGTCTCAAAAGCGTGTGTGGTCCTTAGGTGAAGTTTCTCCGGTGTTACGAGCATTCTAGGGGCAATCAGCTGAACGGAGCGCGGAGGTCCGGCGGTCAAGCCGCAAATTTTAGGTTCAGCAACGCATCTCCGTTATACTATTATACGAAAGTTAGATCTTATTTCTACTGGTAAAAAGAAAACTTTCTTTACAAAATCAGCAACTTAATTATTCCAAGCACATCGGTGATTCTGCTAATCCTTTTTCTTTTTCGCAATTCCCCTTGTAATTTCTCTCTTCTCCCGCCCTCACACCTTGAATTTTTTTCATCCAATCTCCCCCTTGCACCTGTGAGTCCCTTCATCCAATAGGTCCATCGAGTATTAACTTAATTCAGCGATTTCTGGGATCGTTTGCACCACTTTGGAATTTAACTCAATTTGGCCATTTTTTCAGGCATTGTTTAGCTGGAGACAGAAGTCTAGGTTGTACAATAGCAGCGTACACCTTTTCTCACTTCTGTTTCTAAATTCGGCTTATTTTATCTAGACCTTACCGACATATATCCGGCTTATTGTTTCATTTTTACTAACTTTACATTTACTAATTACCCCCCATTGAAAATAATTTTAGATCGCTTGGAATTTCAGAACATGTTGCAAATTAATCAATTCATTTTCTCTCTTTGTTCAAACATGATTTAAATGACTTAATAAAATGTCAAACCTGTGTTCAATCATTCATCTTTCTTTTTAAAAAAAACAAAAAAAGCAAACTTACAACTAATGATTACATATTTATTCTCAAAACTACAAAATAACAAAAAAAACTCTTATTACTCTTATTTCAATAAATTTGACAGGTACTCTTATATAGCTGCGACCATGCTCTAGAAACGGGTGTTTCTCGTTCATTATTAACGCAAAACCTTTTTTTTAAAGTTTTGTACCTGTCATTCATTTCGTCAATTACATATATATTTAATCTAACATCACAAGCCTGGATTCAAATCCCATGTAACGCTATTCCGTTACAATATATATGTCTAAATTTAAAATTAATATTAAAAAAGTGAATTCATGAACTTTTGACTGAAACAATAAATGAAAGATTAAAAGGAGTCATTTGAAAAGATAATTTTTCAATATTACAAAATTATGCACATCATACACAAATAAGATCATACATTATGAATTGCTGAAAAGAAGGTTTAACATTAACTGAAAAGATATACATTGATTAAAGGAACTGAAAAGGAAAAAGTACTAATGTTAAATCAATAAATCTTACCATTTATAATTAGTATTTCTATGTGATTATTCATATAATAAACAAATATGGATGAAATGCTTGTCAATATAGATCAGTCAGCATTACAAAGTTATTGGATTTATCTCTGAGTTTAAAAATAAAAAAACATTATAATCTTCTTTTCATATGCTTGATAGTTCTTAACTAACATATAAATGGATAAATGTGTGTATGAGTACTCATTCTCCTTTATATTTACAACAGTAACAAACCAAAAATAAATTATAGTTGTCATATCTAAATGTTATAAAATTGTCATCTAAGATAAGGGTTAGTGTTTAAGACAAAGGACGTAAAGAATTATGAGAATACAGATCTAAGCTGTTATTTAATGACAACATTTTATTTGAGTATCTACAGCTGTAGATTAGTTTCAAGTAAAGGAAGATTATGCGATTTAGAAAAAAAAATGAAGACAATTGATCAAAAAGTGAACTTGCATTTTGTTGTAAAGGCAAAAACATTAGAAGTATAAAATAAAATTAATTGTAAATAAAGAAAAATGAAAAACAGCACTGTAAAAATTGATGCACATCAAAAAGAATGGCAAGATACTTAATGGACAAATTTAAAGGCAGATAGTTCAAGTTTATAAAACAAGTTCTCATACTGATGAAATATCAGATTTTTATATAATTATATAGAAAGCTTTTGACCACACATACATCTTATATTTATCATGAAGGATTTTCATGCCTCAAATTTTTCACTAACAATTATAAAACTTTCTTTCATAGCACCACATAGAAACTGTTTAATATAAATAAACTTCCTTGGAAAAAGAGCTATTTTCAAATATTAACACAAAGTTCCAAGATTAACTGAATCAAATGCCTTGATCACACCAATCTATTTACTCATAACTTTTTCCTTGTATTTGCTTCTTGATTGTCTAAAACTGCATTATTTTTGATGAATACTCCACTATAATTGAAAGTAATTTTGCTGCAGGGGTTATTAATGATATTTTATGGTAGACCTTGGGCCACAGTATCTTAAAAAAAGTCCCAACAGTTTTGAAACAAACTTACGACTACTATATTTAAAAATGTCTCCACAATTTTTTAAAAATCCTGTTTTTCCTCTTTTCAGATAAATGAATTATTAAATAATTACTTAACTACTCATATTTAAAAGATGATTAAAATGCTCTCTCTATTTGTTCAAAATATCATAATTATAATATAATGGTCTTATCCAATATTGTTGTAATTAATACGATTTTAATTTTATATATCAGATGTTTAAGTTACTTTCAATACGTAAAAAAAAAAAAATCTGATGTAACCAACAACCAAAAAATATGTTTTTCTTCTTTACAATTTTAATAAACAAATCATTAAGCTGTTTTTTGTCAGTCATAGAACTTCTTTCTTTAAATTCCTGTACTGCTTATATAATCCTAAATTTATTTTATTATTGCTAAAAAGAGATCACTTTGACTATTTTTAATCAAGTCTTAATAACACAGTTTTTTTTAAAAAAGTTTGGTAAATATAAATTTTATTTTAAATAAATATAAGGATAGACTGACTCATATTCATCCTAATTTGTTAGGCTTGGAAATTCTATTTAGCAATTTTAATGATTAATAAATATTGAAATTTACTAGTAGTAGTAGTCATTTTTAAAAATGAATTAAATTTCTTGCTCTAATTTGAATATGATCTTTTTTTGACTGTAACTACAACTTTATATTGTAGTATTCTAATCTATTACTAGTTCAACAACCTATACTAATAAGAACTTATGTAATATAGAATTTTTTTGATCTGGTTTCTAACTGTAAAATAAATACACCCCATTTAACGTTAATGATTTTCAATACAATGCAATCTTTTCATGCAACCTGATATCAAGTTGAATTACAAACAAATGAAAGTGATGTTGTAGTTATATTTGATATCATAAAGTGTGATAAATTGTGCTGGATTGAAAAACTTCAATATTAATTAATAAATATTTATAATGTATTCAGTGTGAAGATGTGTTTGTTTCCTATATATATATTTAACTATAACAAAATCGATATTGAACAAGAATGATCTAGCATACTCAATCCATGTATTGTGCAAAAGCTCCATGACAACATACCATTAGAGTACCCAGAGACAATATTATTTCTAAAACTTTTCAGCCATAGTTTCATATCCCTTCAACATGTGCATTAAACTTCATTTAAAAAAAAAAAAATAGATATTTTATTGTTGTGATTGCAAGAACACTATTTAACAAGGAATAAAAATATTTTGCCTCTGACTTTTTTTAAAAAACTAACACCGAAGCAAAATACTGTTACTATGCACAAATCAATTTTCAAAAATATAAGATAGCAAGTTGCAGAAAAGTCAACACTTGACAAACTACCTTTCCAAAAAATACATGATCATCTACCTCTTCAATTTGACTTTACTTCTCTATCAAATTACCTTCATTGAGAACTTATATAAATTTAAATTTTGACAGCTTCTTAGCTAGAATTGCTGCCCTAAAAAGTCCTTGTCTGGAAAAGTTTTCATCACAAGAGGTAGCACATATCACATTTTTATATTTAGAATGAACTGAGATACTTATTATTACCATTCCAAATTATTTTCCCATCATAACCATTACTGATATTATAACTATTTCTCAAATTTAAATGAATAATGTGCAAATCATGGATATTTAGATTATGCATATATATATATATCATTAAAAACCAGTCAACACTTAGATAATTCCAATTTCAATAACAATCAACAATATCAAACTGTTGTCAAGGCAACTTCCTTTCAACAATAAAATTGCTCTTTGGTTTACAAGTCTCAACTTTCTACACTTACAACTTTGATATCAAAGACTTCAAATAAATGCATTAATGATTATTACTAATCATCTATTAAACTAAATATTACTTAGTCCAGACATAACTTTAATTTCAATTAAAGATTAAGCATATCCATCTTTTAATTAAACATAAATGTATGGAATAACTCAATTTCATATTTCTTTTGTGTAATGATTTTTTTTAGATATACTTAAAACTTTCATTCACCAATATATTCTTCAAATATTTTTTTTCAGTTTCAATAAGTTGTGTACATGTATATATAACAATAAAACCTGGGAAAGTAAATATTATGTTGCTTTTCTTGACTACTTTACAAAATTAATAAAACATCTGTTTCATCCTATCAGATCATTAAAATTTAGAGAAAATAGCTTTAGTTTAAAACAACAACAGAGTTTGAAGAATAACAGAAGAAATCTTCCATAAATTCAGTAATTCAAACGTCAAACATGAATTATATATATATATTATTGTTATTACAATATATATAATATAATGAAACCTAGGAAAGTAAATCTTATATTGCTTTTCATGACTATTATAAAATTAATAAAAGAACTGTTTCATCATATAAGATCGTTAAAATTTAGAGAAAATAGCTTTAGTTTAAAACAACAACAACGTTTGAAGAATAACAGAAGAAATCCTCCATAAATTTAAAATTCAAATATCAAATATCTGAGCTCTAAATTATGTGACCAATTCTCTTCTCACTTACATTTCCTTTTTTATATATATATATGTTGTAGCAGTGTGTAGCCAGCTGCAAGCAGCAGATGATGATGATTATTATTATTATTATTATTTTTCAAAGGAACTTTATTGAATTTCAAAATAGTTACATATTTACAAAGATCATAAGTTACATCACAAGTTTGCATCAATATGGTTACATATAATTAATTAGGAAGTATATAAAAGGTTACATAAAAGTTAACGATGATTATATATATATATATTAAAAGGAAAAAAAAGGTTACATAAATTAATACAAGTTACATAATGTTATATAATTCTTTAGTATCTTTTTTTTCCAAAGGTACTTAAGATTATATCCATATATAAATGACATGGCTTTTGTTGCAATAAGGTTATATCACCTTAGCATTATCTCAGTTGTTGACCCATTAAGGACCAGATATCATGAAAAATGTTTTAAGGGGCAATCTTTCTGTCTCTTTCCCTAATAATCTCCAGTTTAATCCAAAACGTATTACGATGTCTTCTAGGATTATTATTATTATATATAAAAATGTATCTAGTACACCATAATGCATACAAGATGAATGTACTAGCTCTAATCTAGCAAAAATTACTATTGTGTAGGTTTTAAAAAGATATGCAATATTAAATAAAGAATTGTTAAATAGGTTGGGAAGAGTAATGCGTATATTATCATAACACTTACAATCATAGAATATATGCTTTTGATCTTCAAAATCCTTTTTACAGAGAGGGCAAAAGGCATCTATATTAATACAATTCCTTCTATATTTATAAAAATAAAGTGTTGGTAATGATCCCAAGTTAAGCTTTATTAGAAACTCAAAATATTTTGGCTCAAGCTTCCAGAATCTAAATCTTCTAACAAGTTACCAATTGTTTAGGCCCAAAATGGGCTCGCTTTGACTATTTAATGATGGTTGGTTTATTAATAGATATACTTGCCAATATTTATACTTATTTGTAGGGGGACATAAGGTTAGTTTATCTATGGTCAAAAGTGGTTTTATTAGTTCAGCCCAATAACCAGTACCGGGAAGATTTCTATCCGTTGGTGTAATTTTTAATGATGTAGCAATATGATTAAATAGATTTGACAGGGAGGCAATCAGATTAAATGTTTTCTGTATTTTAAATATATTTAATGAGTGTAATCATAGCCCATTATGAAGTAATGGATTTTGTAATTTTTTAATGGAGATGGAGGCAATGCATCTGCCCCCAAAAGTTTTTTAGGCATGGAATAAACATGCAAAGTGAAGGCTTTAGTGTAAATTATTATAGGGATAAAATAAGTAATTCTTGTCATAATGAGCATATTAAACAATATGACTTTAGAATAAACTGAAAGGTATGACTTTGAAAGGAAGCAAATATTTTTTTCTATTTTTTCTTTAAGAGAATTCTGTATTTTTGTTCTCATTCCAATAGTACTAAGATGGAAGGAAAACTCAAGGAATGAAACAGGGTTTCCTTTAAAGTTAGATTGTATTGGTTTGCATATATCTGCCAACTAAAGGTCTTGTCTGAATTGAATTCTAGTTTGTATTCCTGTGAATAATGGTCTAAAATTTGTAATAATTTGTGAACATGTTTTTATGATGATAAAAAAATGATAATGTCATCCATATAAGCAGTACATAAAATGTTACTTTTAAATTGTGGTACAAAAATACCAGGTATCCATTCTTCAATCATTTTAACAAGACTTATGTACACTATAAACAGTAAGATACTAAGTCAGGAACCCTGAGGGATAAAACAATGAGGTTTAAACCCTAGTGAGTATTTTCCATTCATTGACGCATGGATTTCTCTATCAATAGATTGCCGAGTATGTAGATTAATGACTTGGAGACAGACAATATTATTCGAGGTTTATAAGTTGGTTTATTGAAATTGAATCAAATGCTTTTTTTATATCCAATTGAATGACAATAAGGCTATACTTTTTTTTCTTTTCTAACAGTCTCCACGACAGACTTAAAAAAATAATTGCAGCTAAACCAGTAGAAGCAGCCCTCTTTGCAAATTGCATTTTGGCTATTGTTGGTAAGATAAAAGGTTCAAGTTTTTCCTTGATCACTGATTCAAGAATCTAGATGTGAATGGACGCATGGATATAGGATGTATATTTTTTAACTGTAATGATATCTTCAGATTTAAAAAAAGGCACAAGCATTATTGGTTACAATCCAGGGAGATGATGGATTTGTCTGGATAATTGGCTAGATTCTTTAAGTGAGTTGCAGTAAAAAAGCTTAGGTGTTCATGAACAAATTTTGGAATTCCATGAATACCTAAAAAAGCTTAGGTGTTCATAAACAAATTTTGGAATTCCATGAATACCTGGGTGACCTGTGTCTGGAACATTAGCAATTTTTTTGGTGAAATCATTTATTGTAAAGATATCATCATCCTCTGTGTTTTCCAGAAATAAAGTGTTAGGACAAAACATTTTATTGTTTTGCAGACTATTTTTAAAAAACTCATATAAATGGAGTTGGTATACTGTCGCCAGTAATTATTTCATTACTGACTCTAATTGCTGTAAATATTGGGGAGAAGGGGGTTGACCTAATGCCCAGCAGATAAAATGTCTATAGAATGAATATGTATGATACAGAAAAGGTCTTTTTTTAATTAGTATGTATTTCTTCAGAGTTTCACAGGTATTATTGTATAAGATTTTTAGAGCAGCTATTTTACTGCAGTTGTTTTTAGTGGCTTGGTAATGAATAATTTTTTCATGAATGTCATCTGCAAGTGCTAATAATTTAATAGGAGGTGTGGATGTTCAGGTTAAGTGATCAATGTTAAAAGAAAGGACATTTACAAATGCCCCAGGCTAGTGTGGGGTCTAACTTCATTTTATTCATTTTAAAAAGTTCTATATAGATTTGTGAAAATAAAATTCATTAGTCCTGCTAGGAGTAACACTCTTATTGTCTTTCCAGCTGATAGTATTTTTCTATATGTAAGATCCAGATCTAGGACTACAATATTCAATGGTCAGATAATGTTGAATTTTTTAAAGAGGGCCTAATTAGATGATGCAGTATCGGTGAATAGAATACTAGAACTATTAGTGAAGAGTGTCTACTATTGTAGAATGATACAGAATCATTTGATAGAAATCCTTCTTCACTCATGAGAGGGAAAGCAAATTTACATAGCCACTTAGATACAAATTTACTGTAGGGCATGTTAAAATCACCCAGTAGCAGACATGGATAGGGAGATGAAGCTAGTATTGAATTAACTGTTAATATTAACCTAATTATTATTGTAAGCCTTGGAAGTATATATGCAAATATATTTAAAACAAAAGCTTTGTGATAGAATGAGATAATTAGTATATGTACATCAAGGTATAGAATCTTAAATGATCTGAATGGACAAGCTTTAGATATTATAATACTCATGCCTGCAGATGGCGTGAGAGATAACACGAAGGGTTGGAAAATTTAGCTTTTGAAATTGAAAATCAAAACCGAATGACTAATACTCTCCTCAAACAAATGAGAATTGGAAAAAAAAGAATCATGTATTTTTAAAGCTAAATGTGAAAAAGAGCTCAAACAATTTGAAGATCTTTGGAATGTGAGAGCAGAACAGGTAATAACAATTTGGTGATTTTGTTTATGGATTTAAAGTCAGAATACTGAAGAGTTCTTTAGAACTTATTTTATAATAATCTCACTAGAGGGCACTTCATTGCTCTGTTGGTACATAGAGGAGATAGTTTGTTTGTAGTTACACAACTTATGGAGATGAGTAGGAATTCAGGTAGATCATTATATATGAGTTTTATAGATATAGAGAAAGCATATGATAGAGTAAATAGAAATAGATTATGGGTAAGGTTAGCCAATTTGGGATGAAGCTTTAGTAAATATTATTAAGAAATTATATGAAAATAATTATTACACTTACCAGTTAGGGGATATAGAATCAGTTAATGTTAAAAATGGGGTGGGATTAAGGCAATGATGCCCTATGTCACCTATTTTGTTTTTGTTGTTTTTGAGTACAATGGAGGAAGCAATAAGACTAGGAAGATGGGTAGAGATACCATTAATAGGTGGCAAGGGAGTATATATTTTGTCGGGTCTTTTTTTTGCAGATGATAACTTTTTGTGTGCAGAAAGAAGAGAAGATATGGAAATTACGTTGAAGACATGTGCAAGGGTGGGTAAAGAGATGGGGATTAAATTTAGTGAAGAAAAATCAAATATAATGATGGTTAATACTGGGGAAAGAGAAGATGTAGAATTTTTATTGGGGGATATAAAATTAAGTGTGGTGGATAGATATAGGTATTTGGGAATCATCTTATGTAATCAGGAAAATTGCTTGGATGAATGGGAGAAAAAATTGGTAAGTGTGGCAAAAAAAAAGAAAGGGTTTGGTAAAGAAACTAACAGTATTTTCATATAATAAATATGATGTAGCTAGAATAGTATGGAAGGGAGTTGCAGTAGCAGGGTTAACATATGGTAATGATGCATTATGTGTTAGTAAAAGGGTTTTAGATTATTTAGAGAAAGTACAAAGGGAAGTAAGAAGACATGCATTAGATGCAGAGATGTGGACAGCAAAGGAGGCAATTCAAGGAGAAATGGGATGGTCAAGTTTTTATATGAGATATGCAAAAAGTAAAATGAAAATGTTTGGTAGGTTGCAGTTTATGGATAGTAAAAGAATATCAAAAATAGTGTTCAATTGGATTATGAGTAAAGGGCAGGTAACAAGATGGGTGAGAAAGGTAATGCGGTATGCGAAAGATTTGGATAAAGAATTTATATTAGTATACTTGTATAAAAGGTGGGATGATTGTGTTAGGAGAATTGTTGAGTGTTATAGTGGTAAGGAATGGGATAAAAGAACAGAAGTATTAATAAAAATAGGGAGTTGGAGAGATGGAGAACTAGTATGGAGGGTAAGAAGAGTTTAAATATATATAGAAGTAAACGGAATATTGGATGCGAGTTAATTTATGATAATAGTAAGGAAAGTAGTTTATTTAAGGCTCAAACGGGATCTTTAGCAATAAAAGAATATACATGTAAATGGAAAACCATGGATAATTTGGTGTGCAAATTGTGTAAGGAAGGTATAGAAAATATTAGGCACCTGTTGATTGAATGTAAATGCTTGAAGGCAGAAAGGGTACAGATAATGAAGTTATGGGAAAATAGACATGAACAAAGTGACTATACAGAAAGTAAGTTATTAGTTTTTATGTTGGGTTTGCGAAGAGATAATGGGGATTTAGATATAAAGGCCATAGAGTTGACAAAGATTATGTTGTGGAAATGGGATGGGGCAGAATATGGGAAGACTTAAGAGTGGGGAATGGAAAATAAAATGGCTAACAGGTTTATCTGAGCATAATTGCTGAGATATTCTTGACTTCGTTTAAGGAGAAGCCAAATACATCACATCACATCACACCACATTGAGAATGCTTGATTGTGTAGATAAATTCGAAGGATCTGTAACTGAGTTACAATATAATTTGGTCTCTAACAAGTCAAGTATGTATGGCTGGATTACATCACACAATTTAATCAATTGAAAGATTTTCTATTCAGAGTTCAAACATCTGATTTTAATAGCTCCGATATTTATACGCATGCTCGAGGGAATATAGATTTAAATTTTAAAAAACTATATAAATATATATTGGGTTTTTGACGTACACTTAACAATAATATATTCAAATTAAACTCTATATTATGATATATATTAGATTGTCCTTCTCTCTTTCTGTATTTATATATCTAACTCTGTGTTTTTGCGCTTATTTATGCTAAAAATCCTACCCAGAGGGAGTATGTGTATGATTTTACGCCTACAATATTACTAAATAAACAGCCCTATATTTTAGTTTACTGTGTATTAAAAAACGTTATTAAAGGATAATCATTAGTAAGTTTAAAAGTATTTTCTCTAGCTCTACAGGAAATTAAAATATTTTCTGATATTTTTTCATATTGTATGTCTGATTCTAAATTGAGATCTAAAACACTACATAGTGCACTAACCTCATTTATTTCAATTAGTTTATCCATAACATCTTCCAGTTCAGACTCTTGAAATTCCATCATGTACTATTTTAACTTTCTTGATTAGTTCACCAGAAGTAATAAGTTCTTCATTATCACTGCAAATTATATCTGAGGCAGGTAGTCACCCATGCTTCACCCTAACAGAGCAACCAGGTTTTCATTTCTCTAAGGGATTATTGGCAATCTTATCAGTCTTGGATTTATTAGGTTTTGAAGCTTTATCCATTATTTCAATTGTTGTTTTATTTATGACAACAGCATTTCCTTTATTGTGGAGGCTTATCAATTACTTCTTGTTAGAAATGCCATCAATTTCTGATGGTCCGCTATGATAATGTTTTGTCATATCCTTACCATTAATTTCTCATGCACTCCCTGGTGGTCGATTACATCTATTGAACTATTATTCGTACAATTGTTTCTTTCCCATGTTAGTGTTTTTCTAGATGATTTTATTATTTCGAAGTTTGTTATGGATGCATAGATATAGCAATTTGATTACAATATTTGCACAATAAATCAGAGCATGTATTGACTACATGACCACATTGTTTACAATGAAAACATTATGGTTTAAGGACACTCATTTGCAAAAAAAGCATGGCTTCCTGATCCGTAATCAAAGAGAGAATTTCAGTGGAATTAATGCTTTTGATAAGTTTCACTTTAAATTCATATGTGTTACTGTATACTGGAACTAATTTTTTAGTTACATGGATTGAAGGCTTTCAGCGAAAGGTTCACTTAGCCTGTGACAGTCATCAATGTTATAGCCTAAGTAAGCATTCTTTAGTGTATCTATCTCAGTTTGGATTAATTACAATAATAGAGTATATGTCTAATACTTTGATATTTCTAGACCGAGTAGCATTAAATTTTTCCAAAATAATATTAAGGGTTTCATCAGACCAGTTCTCTTTGATAATGTTATTATGAGCCTCAGAAGTCTGAGTCAGTGTGTTTAGTTTTAAAAAATCATCTAATGTAGATCTATGACATCTTGATTCCCTCTTGTCTTTATAGGCATTATTGATTTTTTGAACTGATATTTTCTTGTTTAATTCACTATCGCAGTCAAGATTTTGCTTTTTGATTAAAGTTTTTGCTATGTTCGCATGAGAGGTCCTATGCTACTCATGATTTCATTAAACACAGCCATTTTCTCATAATTAATTTGGAATTGAAATTACAGTAGAACAAAAATCAAAGAAAATAGCACCTTTTTGCAATTGATTTTTTTACTGTGATATATATAAATACACTCTGCATGATTCAATCAGTGATTTTCTCTAAAAAAATAATATTGTAAAGCTTCTAAACATCTTACAGAGATGTGATGTGATGTATTGTGGCTTCTCCTTAAACGAAGTCAAGAATATCTCAGCAATTATGCCCAGATAAATCTGTTAACCACTTTATTTTCCACTCCTCACCCTAAATTTTCCCATATTCTGCTCCATCCCATTTCCACATCATAATCTTTGTCAACTCTATAACCTTTATATCTAAATCCCCTTATATTTTCCCAAACCCAGCATAAAAACCAATCATTCACTTTCTGTATAATCACTTTTTTCATATTTATTCTTCCATAACTTCATTATACCTACCCTTTCTGTTTTCAAGCATTTACATTCAATTAACAAATGCCTAATATTTTCTACTCCTTCCTTACATAATTACAAAATAAATCACCCAT
Organism: Epiperipatus broadwayi; assembly: GCA_028023455.1. NCBI lineage: Eukaryota > Metazoa > Onychophora > Udeonychophora > Euonychophora > Peripatidae > Epiperipatus > Epiperipatus broadwayi. The sequence goes on from JAQFVV010000013.1 coordinate 11,907,135, forward strand.
TTTTTTTCCATTTACATGTATATTCTCTTGCAGCTACGGATCCCATTCGAGCCTTAAATAATAAACTACTTTCCTTACTATTATCATATATTAACTCACACCTAATATCCTGTTTATTTCTATATATATTTAAACTCTTTTTACTCTCCATCCTATTTCTCCATATCTCTAACTCCTTATTCTTTATTAATAAATCTATTCTTTTATCCCATTCCTTACCACTATGACACTCAACAATCCTCTTAGCACAATCATCCCATCTTTTGTACAAATATATTGGATATAAATTCTTTATCCAAATCTTTTGCATACCGCATTACCTTTCTCATCCATCTTGTTACCTGCCCTTTACTCATAACCCAATTAAATACTATTTTGGCTATTCTTTTTATTATCCATATACTGCAATCTACCAAGCATTTTCATTTTAAATTTTGCATCTCTCATATGAAAACTTGACCATCCCATTTCTCCTTGATTTGCCTCCCTTGCAGTCCATACATCTGCATCCAATGCATGGCCTTCCTACTTCCCTTTGAACTTTTTCTAAGTAATTTAATACCTCTTTACTAACATATAATGCATCATTGCCATATGTTAACTCTTCTACTGCAACTCCTTTCCATATAATTCTAACTACATCATATTTATTATATGAAAACTATTAATTTCTTTATCAATCCCTTTCTTTTCTTTGCCTCTTTCATCAATTTTTTCTCCCATTCATTCAAATAATTTTTCTGATTACTTAAAATAATTCCCAAATAACTATATCTATTCACCACACTTAACTTAATATCTCCCAATAAAAATTCTACATCTTCTCTTTCCCCAGTATTAACCATCATTATATTTGGATTTTTCTTCACTAAATTTAATCCCCATCTCTGTAACCACCCTTGCACATGTCCTCAGCATAACTTCCATATCTTCTCTTCTTTCTGCACACAAAAATATATCATCCGCAAAAAAAAGACCTGACAAAATATATACTCCCTTACTACCTATTAATGGTATCTCTATCCCTCTTCCTAATCTTTCTAATGCTCTTTCCATTTCACTCAAATACAACACAAACAAAATAGATGACATAGGGCATCCTTGTCTTAATCCCACCCCATTTTTAACTTTAACTGATTCTATATTCCCTAATTAATATATATAATAATTATTTTCATATAATTTCTTAATAATATCTATTAAAGCTTCATCCATTCCCAAATTTGCTAAACTTATCCATAATCTATTTCTATTTACTCTATCATATGCTTTCTCTATATCTATAAAACTCATATATAACTGTTTATCTGAATTCCTACTCAAATCCATAAGTTGTGTAACTACAAATAAACTATCTCCTATATGCCTATCTAATCTAAAACCTCCTTACATTTCCCCCACTACATTATTACCTTCCATCCATTTTACAACTCTTCTAGCCACCATATACAAGAAATTTTTATATAAAACTGATGTTACCGCTACTGGTCTATAATTATTCAACTTTCTATAATCCTTAACCTTTCCTTTAAATAATAATCTAACTCTTGTATTACTCCAACTACTTGGGAAAACTCTATTCTATGCCATTTTATTAAAACATGATAATAAATTTACTTTTGCCCTATATCTTAAATTCATTACCATCTCTGCTGCTCATCCATCTAAACCTCTTACCTTTCCACTTTTCAATTTCTTCTCTACCTCATTCAATTCATTTTCTATTAATTTATTATAATAATAATAGTACCGCAGTAAATCTTAGCTTTATCACTATGTCCTTCCAACAGCTCTTACTTCAAATCCTAAAAGTTTGCTCAATGTCATCTTTATTAAAGGTAAATTTTACACCTTATCAAAGATAGAATAAAACTTTATTACATAGCATACTTCTTCCCTCATCATTATCGTCAAATAATAAACAGTCATCATCCATTAACATTGAATTACCAAAAATAAAAATTAATAAATGGAAAAATGAGCATGAGAGAATTAGCATAAAACAAAATAAGTAGTTATGATAATAACAACAGCAGCATTAAATAAAAATAATCAACAGTCACGTCTTGTGACAGGATCCAATAGAGATACATTATAAAATAGGCTAATTAGCTACTCATTGCCAGACTTGGGGCATAATGTAAAACAATCATTTTCAAGCACATACTTAAATGCTAATTATCTATCATAATAACAAAATTCTGGACTTCTTATACATGCTGATCATCATCAATGCTCTGATTATATGCCGCCACAATCAGTATAAAAAATGGGGTGCAGCAAATAGACTTTAAAGGTGATCCTGCCTTTTATGCCATCCATGAAACCATCTGGATGTCCAAACACAACCATATGTTCCCATGTAAGATTGAATTAATCATTGCAGCTCTAGAGTTAGCTCAAGTTCACAAAAACCCTAAGGACTGTAACTGAATAAAAGAAGATATAAATGTCCATTCTTAATTTACTTCAATTAAGTTTTACTAGGATAATTTCCAAGTCCCTTAAAACACTATGCTATAATGAAATCATGTCATATATTCTGCCAATTCACAGAACAAATAGTTGGTGAAATAAAATAAAATTTGTTTTATAATAATTTTTTATATGTTATTTGAAATTTTCAATGTATTATTATTATGATTTTTTTTTTTACGGGCGATAATATAATTTGAAACCAGATGGTTCAAACCCACAAAATAGGACTGCATGTATTATATAATGCAGACATATTTGTAGATCACTTATTTTCATGAATAAAAGATGACCAGTATATGATTTTTAAACAGAAAGTCCCATTTAGATGAATAAAAAATATTTTATCTAACAGTGATGTATAAACTTAAATCTTCTTTGAAAATATTTATTTAATGTATTTTTTCACCAATATTTGAAAAAAAAAAAACAACATAGAATTTATTTATACAAATCTTCTTTATTAATAACTATGATAATTCTATCACTAAAATATAATAAAATAAATTCAATAGTAATACTACATTTGTAAAAAAATTTGAAAATATTAAATGAAACTTTATGCATTGTTGGTGCTAGATATTACTGTCAATTATATTTAATATTTTTATGATATACTTTCAATATACTCTATCAATATTGCCTTTAATTTATTAAATCTTCTTTGTTCAAATAGAAAGTAGTAGTCATCCAAAAAATAAAGAAAATATCTAATATGTTTAATGTACATGTAATTACCCGTTTAAGAGCTAGGATTGTATACTTAACATTTTTATCTCATTTTCTTAGGTCATATGCTTTTACATCTTTTTTTATATATTATTGTTATCGTTACTATTATTATTTTCAAAAATTACTAGTTGAAAGTTATGAAAACATTTTTGTCGCAAATCTTTTTTTATATAATTTCTACCTGGATCTTGCTATTGAATTTTTAAATCTCCATAGTTTTCCTTAGAACTCTGACCCAATTAATCAATTTTCATTAAAGTTGATGTTAGGAAAAAGAAATTGTACTGGAATCTCAAATAAATAGCTTTAATAAAACTGTTACTTCATAAATTAAATGTTCAATGTTTTCTGTTCTGCATCAATATAAATCACATGACAAGTTTACATTTCTATCTTTTCTAATAGAACTTATTTATTATTCTCATTTTAAATGATATTAGGAATTGGGTATAAAAAAATTGAAAATTTAATAGATAAAAAGGTAAAACGTCTTATAAAAATTAAAACTTTGATATCAAAAAAAAAAAAAAAAAAGACATTAAAATGACACTTGCAAATTGACAATGATGAAGACACGTGAGAGTTTGTGACTTGGTCCATCTGAAGAGTATTAATTAATTCAACATACATCTTAGAGATAATTTGCCTTTTATTATATTTCTTTATTCATATGTTTGAAATGTGTGAATAGATGTTTTTAAGATACACTTACAATAATAATAGAATTAGTTAATATTTATGGAAATATTAAGTGATATATATTAGCTATATTTAAAACTTCCACTTCACCACAAATCCTTGAAACATATGAATAAAGATATATGAATAAAATAAATGACCTCTAAGATACATTTCATATTTGAATCAGCATTCTTCAGTTTTCTAGGAATAAACTCTAGTTTAAAAAATGATTAACAATTATCATAAACATATTTATCTCAATTAGTAGATATCAAATATTGTAAGTATAGAAAATTTGACCCCTAATAATTCCTAAAATAAATAATGGCATGTTCTGGAACAACTGAAAAATGCTAGTTCAGCATGAAAAGCATCTGAAATCATTTATCTTTTTCAAATGTCATTATTCATATGTTTCAAGAATAAGTGATGGAATTTTAAATATATCTACAAAGATATTACACATGGAAAAAAAGAAATGAAGTATCCATGCATTACTTTAAAAGTAGATATATTAACTGTTAATTAAGGTTTAAAAAAATCTTTAAAAACATAGATAATTCATGTATGAAAATACCACTGAAGTTACTGAGTTCAAGAAATGATTATTGATAATCATTAACATATCTTTCTGAAACGGTTGGTGACAAAGTTGTGAATACAGAAAGTTTGACACTTATAAAACAAAGTATAATATGTGTTCATTACAACTAAATGATGTGATTAATGAAAAAAAAATACATAAAACTTCTCTGCCATCACCAATAAATGAATAAAATTATTTTTTTTAAAATTCTCTGATCAAAGGCAAGTAGCACAACTAGATAACAGGCTAGTACTCTAATAATTTATTAAAAAGCAAATTGATATTAAATAGATTGTGAAACATCTTATCTCTATAAATAATGTATAGGCTAAGGGCATTGTTGATATCTTCCTTATGTTAATGCAAAGAGATAAATATGTTATTGAAGGCAAAAAAGATAGTATAAAATATGGTAATAATTCAAATATATTAATAATATAGACTAAATAAAAAGTAGAAAACACCGATAGAAGAAGTGTAGCATTGTACTCATTTGATATTAAAATTAGATAATAAACAATACATTACATTAGAAAAAGATTTGATGATAAGAGCAAAAAAAAAGAGATATAAAATTGATGGGAGAAGCTTTTATATAATGATGTAAATAGCAACTATATCTAACCTCATTTACGCAAATGGCATGCATAGTATACTATATGTAATCATTGATGATAGTTTTACACAAACTTCAGAAAAGGAAATATATGATTGGATAATTATATATGAATAGCAGATGAAACTACAAAAAAAAAAAAAAAAAATAGGATAGTCGGGTAATCACTTCATATAAAATATAAAATAAGAAAATCAAAAATGTTTCAAGGGTTAAAGTTTATAGATAAAAACTTGACTATTAAAATAATTTTTAATTTAGTCACTTTTAAGGGATGTTAGACAATTGGATAAAAAAAAAAAATAATGATAAATATATTTCACTTGCACAAAATTAGCATAAATCTCTGATTAGATATTAAAACTACAAGATGTTATGAATTGGAATAGACTATTTAATATGAAAATGAAAAATCTTATAGAAATTTAAAATATATAGACTAAAAAAAAGGGTATAAATGTAGTATCAAAATATTGAAGCTGAAGATATTTGTGATAGGGGTAGAGGAAGTGAATTACTATTAATGTGAGAACAAGAAAACTGGTGACGTGATTAACATGGATAGGAATAAATAATAAAGAAAAACACTGATTTAAAAATGGGGGGGGGGTGGGCTGAACAAAAAAGAAAAACATGGAATAAAATAATGGAGAAAACATAGGGGATTCTTGAAGCAGAGAAGCAGAAGAAAAAAATGATGCCTCATAAATATACAATATCTAGAAAATAATAGTATCTGACAAATAGTAGTTACATAATAGCACACTGTTTAGCAAGGAATAGTACCCTTACCATATTTTGTTCTTTCATCTCAATATCAGATGTATATCGAAAATTTTAATGATTCAAATTTTTAAAAATTAATAAATAAAATCCATTATATAATTTGTTTTAATTCACATAAATAAAGCTGTATGAACATAAAATAGGAAAGTCTTGTGGTATCAACATGACAAGTTAAAATACAACACATCAATTCTATTAAATTGATCAAACAAGATTTTTTTATATCTTAGTTGAAATTGATCCAAGAACATCTCAACTCTTGAACTGCAACTATTACAATTGAAGTAAATTGTTCATGGCATTTTATAATCAATTACAATAGCAAATTAATTTATCTTCCTGCTTTTACTTATAATAGATAAATAATGAAAAGCAAGAGCAATTATTCTATTCTACTGCCATCTATAGTAAGCTTGAGTAGTCAATGATTAGCAGATAGTACTGTATTTCAAATTATATTCCCAAATTGGTTTCTAGCTTTTATCTCCATAAATAAAGGTTTGGGCTCAAAGCTGGAACCAATGTAGTTATATATATGAGCCATTTTCAATACCTGATTATATTATTCAAGCTAAAAGTTTGAAATTCAAAATACATATCTGATACAAGCATAGCAACAATTTATGTTAGTAACCACAATAACTGTAGGAAATCATGAAATAATGATATAAATAAAAATTGTGATGGGACTTAATCAAAATAGCTAATGATTCAAATCTGGTTAGTGACACTAAAATTGGAACTCACTATTATAAATATTGAGTGAAAGCGTTTTGACTGTAGTCATCTTCATGGACAAGTTTAATTAACTTTTTGGTACTATTTTGAAACATCTAAATTATCAGAATAGGGCTCAAAATCATCTTCAAAAAAAAAAATCATACATGGCTAATTATAATACGGTTTGATATTAAATTAATTAATATTAAAAGTTCATTTGTTAAAAAATTTAAAGTAAATAAATTTTATTTAAAATGTCTGCAAGGCTCTAGCTTGTCACTATTTTATGTCGATTCTTGACAAATGTTTCAATTCGAAATAAAAGTAAACAACAAAAAAAAGATACAAGTTAAATTATAAACTCCACCCCCTTCTTCTTGTCATTCCCTCCCAAAAGCAAAAAAGAAGTCAAAGATAAAAGAAATGTTTCTTGAAAATTTGGATAATCAATCATAGAAAGAAATACAAGAGCAACAGAAAAAAAAATACTGACATTTCACGATAAGAAAAAAAGTTTTTTTTTTTTTTTTTAAATATATATATTGATAGCAATAAAAAAATACAAATAATTTTTTTTATGTTCCTGACAACATTTTTACAAATAGGATCAATCAGTTCGATTCTTTATAGTGGTTCAAAATTATGGTTTTAATATGAATGTACATGGGTATATATATACTAGGAACCAAAAGGAGGTAACAATAATATAATTTATGAAACTTTAACTGCTTCAAATACATTAATACAAACATATTCTATCTGTATACAAATGGGCATATAAGTACAATATGCCCATTCTATGATTTTCAATAAAACCATGTAGTGCAGAGATAGTGCATTTGCTTATCCTGCTTAGACCTGAGATTCAAATATAAGCCAAGGGAAATTCTGGTAATTGGCTCACAATCAAGCCATCTTACCATCCACTATTGATTGAAAAATGAATATCTATTCTTAATTAGATGATAAAACAAGGGTGGAAAAACAGTCAACCCTTCACAAACCAACAATAATAAGCCTGGTAATATTGCTTAGTTCTTCATTGTTTCTTATAGAGAGTTGTTGAGGAAGTCTTGAGATGGCTATTTATTAAAAATACTTTTATATTTGTACAATATTTTTATGAGACAAAATAAGTGAAAATATTAAACATTACACAATCTGTGATATCACACCAGAATTAAACTTTTTTCAAGCAAAGGATTCGTTTATTTGGATAATATACATTCTTAAAAATACCTTTGAAAAAATCACTCTAAGTGTTAAAAACCATAAGTGCATGAATGATGTTGCAAACATGGATAATACTAAAACCAACAGTGGTCAAGTCTTTTATAAAATGTGATAATAAATAATTCAATGGAAAGCAAGAGTGACAGTAATATTAGTGATGAAAATATACCAATAAATACATATGATGATTCAGTAATGAATCTGACATTATACATCATTCTTTATTATCTTTTTAGTCTTATTATTATTAAATTTTAAATTTCAATTGCATAATTTATCGTTTCACTCTTACATTCAATATTCTATAATTAAAGGAGTATCTTCTAAATATTTTTTTAATAAAGAAAATAGATACTCTTTATAGATCTTGTTTCCACTCTAAACAGGTAGGTCTTAAAGTTCTTATATATATATAAATAATTAGTATTCATAAAGAACATAGATGATCTAAAAATTATTGCATTATAAAAAATCAGCATCTATAAATATTAAAGGAATTAATGTTTAATTTTTAATATGATTTTCTGCTATTTTTAATTAACAATGCCTTGCAGTAGTTCTGTTTCCAGAGGTCAAAGTCCATAAGTTGCTGCTTAGCAGTCATTTCTGTTGATAAAACTTCTTATGAGATATGTAGCAATAAATCAGTTGATATTACTTTTATCTGCAATGATAGTAGATCATATTAAAAATTACAACATATAATAACTATAAAATAAATTAACCACAACTGTTGCCCTACTTTGCTTCATTCTATATAATTGTACAAGTATCAGGTTATATGCAAATGTTGTTGATTTGTAATTCTCAAAGGTATATTCTTAATAATACCTAGGCCCATTCTGTGCTGGTGTGCAAAAGAATGCAATGCACTTATGCAGCACACTGTGGCATAAATGACTCACTTGGATAAAAAATTTAAATCAAAAGATAATCAAAAAAATAATTTAAAAAAGTGGATGCTTCAATATTTGATTTTGCTAATGTTAAGTAATTATTTTATTTTATTATAGGTGCTATTTATGTGTTTGTAATATTTTATCAATTAGACTAGGTCTACGATTATGTGTCTATGTTGTTCTTGAAACAGACAACTTTATTGTATTCGGTGCTGTTTCATCATCACTATGCAGCAATAGCCTAATTAACAAACATTACAAATTTACACTATGAAATTGCTGCGGAAAGCCATCTCTAATTGATTCACTAATTAACTTTACCCTAGAATTAAATCAAATAAAATAAAAACAATCTCATAATTGAAACTCATATGCACAGGATATATATTTCAATTAAACTTGAAACTAAAAAAAAAGGAAAGTGTCATCATTTACATTATAAAAATCACTTATGATACTCAAGAAAGACTAAAGAATTTAGCTACAATAAGCATAGAAAATAAAATCTGTAATAATTTACATTTAGATGATATAATTAATGATTTTTCTATTGTAAAAGCCAGAAGACTATAGAGGCTATGTGTTATTACTATTTTTTTATACATTATTATATGGATATATGTTATATCTATTGCTATTTTATAATAAAAGTTTATATTATATGTTATATGATAATTTAAATTTATTATGATGATGATGATTTTTTGGGGAAGATCCAGGCAGCACAAACTCATGGAATAGGTCTGATAATACTTAATACAATACTTTCAATCTTCCTATGTGAATCACTGCAGTAGGTAGTAGATTAATCCTGTAAAACATATGGATGATGTCCAATTATTTAAAGGCTGTACTTCTGAATGCCAAATAATAATATATTATCTGCATCATCCTCATCCCATTAAAGAACTGAATCTTGTCATGCCCAAAACAGAATCTAGATAAAATGGATTTAAAAGTTATTTTTTCTTGAGTGGCCAATTATGTTTATAGTTTATTCAGCATACAGCAATAGCAACTTATTACAGTTGATCAAGTTCCTATAATTATTAAACACAATAATTCTATTTTATTTTTTCTCCCGTCTGTCAAATGGGAAAAAACGGCAAGATAATCACCTAGAAAAGGCATTAAAGAAGTTTTCTCTACAACCTTTTACGAACATAAGAGAGGTTTTTAATTAACCAAGAATGCCTCTAAGCTCTCTATATATATACTAAACCTCATGAATTTAAAAAAACTCAAGGAATTGAAATGGGGCAATTAAAATGTTTCCAAAACAACTCTAGTTTTTACTTTAAATAAATAGATAATTAAAAATTATACAATAAAATTAAGAAACAGTAGAATATATCAATACTAAATCATTAAATGTATTCCTACCATCTTAAAAAATGTTTAATTCTGAAAGTATGCTAAAATATTATTAAACAAATAATATGCATTTAATTTTCATTATTCTTTTTTTAATATTTATTTTTATTCAAAATTGGAAATTAAAAGATGCAAAGCGTTCCAATTTGATAAAATTTTGCAAATATACCAATAAATACGTCAAATGTGAGGAAATTTTCGATAGAGAAGTAGAATTTTCTATCTGATACTTTTAGAAACTTATGTGTATGATTTTTTCCAATTAAGGTTACATTGTACATTTTGATTTTGGTAATAAGATGTCATTATCTGCATCATTTACTATTAATATCATTTAAATAAATAATAGAAACTTGAAATTTACTTTTGTTAAATATATATAATCACTATGTAGATTGGTTAGAAACGTGAAATAAAAAAAAAGTTTTGCAATAATGTTTAAATTGTAAAATGGAACCGCTACTCTTAAGAAAAAATCATATTAATCCTGCAAGTAATTATTTTTTTTTTTAAGAGTAGTGATTGGTGAATGATCAAATAGTATATATATATATTTTTTTACAATAGCGGTTTTGATTTGCAATTTAAACGTATTTGCAGATATTTAAATTTTAACCATTAAGCATCACATGATCACATTTCCTATACTAGCACATTAATTGTTGATAAACAGAGCAAAACTCTCCAGACAATATTGCCACCTGTGCTAAACAGAGTAATCAATGGATGCCAGAAGGCTTGTGCATAAAATCCCTATCTAATGCCTACTCATCCAAATATCCCCAGACTAGTTTCTGGCTTGTGGCCTTCGTCAGTGAGGAGCTTTGGATCTGAGAGCACTGCATCTAGATCTTAGGATCTAATGCAATCCTCTAGCAACCACCTTTTATCTCTACTTAACTACAAAACTATGAGAATGAAATTGAAAACACAAAAAATATTTTCAATCTAAGCTCAATAGCTTATATAGTCATATGGGTCTGAACTCAGTTCAGCACCCATACATTTTGGTGTCTTTGGCTCTTTTACAACCATAGCCACCACTATCCTATTAGGCAGGATTGGTGTTAAACCATTAAGCAGCACATGATCACATTTCCTATACTAGCACATTAATTGTTGATAAACATATGACTATATAAGCTATTGAGCTTAGATTGAAAATATTTTTTGTGTTTTCAATTTCATTCTCATAGTTTTGTAGTTAAGTAGAGATAAAAGGTGTTTGCTAGAGGGTTGCATTAGATCCTAAGATCTAGATGCAGTGCTCTCAGATCCAAAGCTCCTCACTGACGAAGGCCACAAGCCAGAAACTAGTCTGGGGATATTGGATGAGTAGGCATTAGATAGGGATTTTATGCACAAGCCTTCTGGCATCCATTGATTACTCTGTTTAGCACAGGTGGCAATACTGTATGGAGAGTTTTGCTCTGTTTATCAATATTTAAATTTTATCATTATTATTCATGTCCTGCTTAGTTTAATACATTAGTACAATGGTTCTCAATCTTAGAAATGCTGACACATTTCACTTAATATTTTTCATGCTGAATACTAACATACAAAAATTCAAAATTACAAAATAATTATTTAATATTTTACCTACATGATTCATCAATAACATCAAATTGTCAAAAGAAAACAGAAATTTTATGGGAAATGTAAACTTTTAAGTACCATGTGTAGGAGAGTAATATGGAAAGAAATAAAACATATTGCTTGCTGTAATTACATGAATATATTAGTTTTATCATTATATTTAAAGAATGATTGAAAACAAATTAAGAACTAATAAACTAAAGAATAAATTTAATGTTAAATGTATGCTTCATGTTTCTCACAAATTTCTGAAATATTTGGATGAATGCCACTAGCATTTCCTGCTCTAAGTTTTCAGATCTTTCACATTTCTTTGTTTGTTTTGTTAACTAATGTCGAAAAATCTAATTCATAAAGATGTAGAAAAGAGCAATAAAAGAAACATTTACAACTTTTTTTAATATAGCAGAATATTTTAAAATAAACATTTACACAACAAGTATGTGGAGCAGTTCAATTATGCCAAAATAGCATAGAGCTATCTATTATTATTTCTTTTTTTTTTCATGGAACACATGAAGTGGATTCATGGAACACCAGTATTCTGCAGAATGTGCTTTGAAAACCACTGTATTAGTAGACTGGCAGACTTTGGAATTCAAAGTTAGTGAAATGTGGCTCTGTTCTGTTGCTTGCAATATTCCATTTCCTTATGAACTCCCAAACAATTGTTTATTTAATGATAATGATGATGATTATTATTACTACTATTATTAGTTGTGTAGTAAAAAAAAAATCAATACTGGATAGTATATAAAGGCAATGTACATGAGATACTGTAATAAGATTTCATGTTCTTACAATCCTAAACATACAAAATTAAATAAAATCCTACAAAGCTTTGTAAAAATTTATAACCAGTCAATTTACTTATAATTCACAACAATATCACATGACTTTCAAGAGTAGTTATTTTTATTCTACTCTATTGTAAGTTTGATAAATCAATGGACACAGATGAAAGCTGCATGCCTATTGTCGGATTTGTTTTTGATATTCGTCTTTTGATAGTGAGGATTAATATTCAAAACTAAAACTAATGCTCTTATACATATAACAGCCACCTTCTTTATATTACTCAAGCAAAATGAGCTCCTCCACATCCTTCTTTCAACAGTTGAAAATTTGATCCAGGTACCTTTAAAATTCTTGAGCCACCACTCTCAAAGCACTGGAATAAAATTTAGGATAAAATAATATTCTTCTTACAGTTCTCGTGAGTTTTCAATTGAACCAAAATAGCAGTCCATATTTTTGATAAAAGTACAGTTTTAAGGGCCTACAATCTACCAATGATGTGTTAGTTGTTAAATTACAACAAAATTACAAAAAAAAAAAAAAAACTGATAAATTTCATTAAGAAATTTCATTTCAATTTTTATATATATATATATAATGTGGGAAATGACAAGATACTCTTAACATTGTCATATTTTGGTTCAATCAGCATGTTTCCTTTTGCCAGCAGATTTTTTAAATTATCATAATGATAAAAGTTTGAAACCTACTTATTGCAGAACATGATGCAGTGAACTATTTCCACAGATATGGAATTCTGCTCACTGACATGAAAAAAATATAAATATTGTAATTTTTTTTTTTTTCCTGTTAAAAAGTTAATCTAAAAAAAATAAACTGTAAATATTGTAATAAATTTTTCCACAATTATTTATATTTTTAAAATAACAGTAATAAAAAATAAAATGTAAATATGAAATACATTTATTGGCAAGCATTTTTTTGTGAACATTTTGGGGGCCCCCCAAATCTGTATATTTATCAAAAATATGAACTGCCATCTTGATTTACTTGAAAATTCACAAGTACTCTTCTACTTTACATATACTAAAAATAAACTTATTCTGCTTTATTTTACAATAAACTTATGAATAATTATTAAAGATCATGATTAGTATTATTATAGTAGGATAAGGGAAAGTAATTTAGTATCTGTTAGAATAAATAAATAGTCTTTCAAGAACTGTTCTTTTCATCCTCCTTGAGTAATCAATGGATATAAAATGTTATAGTGTTATAATACTCCCATTTCCAGACCTTTGTCAATAAGAATTAGGACTCAAAGATGGAACTAATGCACATATGCATCTACCTTTTATACTTCATACTATTCAAACTAAATAGCCTATTTTTAATTTTTTTTTTAAAAGTAAGATTTTAACTCAAGTCAACTTGCTTGCATAGTTATATAAATCTATAGTTTAATTTTTGTATATTTTACAAACTTCAGTTTATCCAATTATAGGTCCTTTCTTTACTCTTTGGCAAGGAAGGTTAATACCAAAGCTACAATCACTTGACTTTCTCATATGCATGCCTATGTACTTCCAAGAGGTAAGTTCTTTTCACTCTCTTCTTGAGGCTCCTACACTAAACTTGAGTAAAAAAAATGAACACCAGATAGTACAATACTATAAAATGCCTATCTTAATATCATTGCCTGGCTTCTGCCTTTGTCAATGAGAATTAAAATTCAAATTTTGAATTAATGTGCTTATAACATCTACAATTAGTATAAAATAGATCTCTAATATAATGCGCTTATAACATCTACAATTAGTATAAAATAGATCTCTAATATTCGGTGTAAGCGCCAATTTTCTAGGTTGAATGCAATAAATAAATGAAAATACTATTTATATAATGCTAGTAATGTCAATGCCAGCACATGCAAAACATTTAATTAAAAAAAAACTTGAGTTCTTTTTTATAGGGAACCCCAGGATCTATATTTGTACTGGACACCAGATTTGATTCTAAAGATCTCATATAAATCCAAACCAACTTTTCCAAGTCTTTCTACATAGTATTTTCTTCTCATAAAAGTATGCAATTTTATAAATGATGGGAAGCAATCCATTACAGTATGATAAAGTCTAAATTTAAGATGCTGTTGACAATCAAATACAACACTTTGTTATAATGCCATTATATACTAATTATTCCTATCTACCTTTGGACAGAAAAGTTGAAATTATTTTTACCATTATTATTAAGTATCAAATTAAATATTGATTTCTAGTGATTATAGCAATGTCATTTATTTCAAAATAATTTATCTATTTTGCTTTTCAGGTTCTTCATTGATGCATTTCTGATTGAAATAATGATATTGAGATCAGATTACTCTTCAAATCATTGCAAAAGTTAAAGACATGGGAACTGATGACACTTCATAAGAAAAATCAATATAACTACTTGAGTAATTATCACAATTATAATCTATAAACTGAACAATGGATTAATATACAAATGGAATACTATTAATCCAAATATTAATTTTTCAAAAACTTACAGGACAAAAGTAGTTTCTTACTTTGCTGTCATCTAATGAAAGGTCCAGATGCATACAAAATCCCTGTCCTTAATACTTCACTATTCTCAAACAAATTTCAGGTCTTTGCCTTTTATTAATGAGACCTAGGATCACACTAGAAGACAATATAGGGAGAGCTACTTTTGTCATATATCATTTAATATAAGTATTTGGTAATTTATTGTTATTAAAAAACTTATTACCAAACCAAATACCAAAGGTAATTTTTAATCTTCTAAAATAAATAATTTATACACATATGATGAAAAAAAAATCAATAAATTATTTTTAATTGTGGTGAGCTGTTTGTTTTTTCTATCCTTATCTTACTAGAGTCTTGATTTAAAGTAGAGGGGGTAAAAAAAAATCCTCATCATGAAATATGAAAAAGTCACAAATCTGAAAAAAAAAACCTGCAATGTGGAAGTTTAGATTTCTGATATGTTAAATCTATATATCGGAAATTTGTTTATATTCGCAGACACTCTATGAAATGAAAACTATCATACCATATCTTCTATAGCACATATAAATAAGATTACGCTGAAAATCATCTATAACATTTTACATTAAAAAAACAAACTGTCAAATGTACAAGGTGATATCAGAGAATGCTGAGAAACTAAAGTTCTCACTGCTGACATATAATGGACAATTAAAAAGATCAATAAATACCAGTATGAAGTTTCTATGTGTTCATTTCATTAGGACAAGAATTTCCTTTTTTTTTTTTTAAAGACGTGTGTTCAGATCATTAAATAACCAAATGTTTTATTGCTCAGCATTCATAAGAAGTTTGAAAACTAGAAATGATATATTTAAGTCATAGTCTGAAGACTTTGAGCTCATCTCTATAACTGAATCAAACCACACAGTTATATAACATTTAAATGTTATTAAGAAGATATTCTGTAGAGGACTAGAAAATATAGTTAAAATGAGTCTATGACAAAATAGATAATGTTTCATACTGACAAGATATTAGGACTGCATACTGTCATAATAGCAACTGAATTAGTACAATGAATATGTAATGATGAAATCAGGATACATTAGCTCAAATTAATTACAATATACATTCAGTCAATAGAAAGTCATTGAAGTCTGTCTTTAGATCAAGATTTGAGAACATTTAATAATGTTTTGAAACAATCACATGAAGATGCCATGATTATCTCATTATTAAAACAGGAATTCCTTTTTGATGATGCCTATTATATTTAAGAGATAAGAGGGGTTACTGGTAGATGATAACCAGTTTAAACTATCTTTAAATAGAGCAGTTTGCAAATCTTCATCTACAATGGCTATGATACCACTCTCTATATTGAGCATGTTGGATACCTTTACAGCCATATTCTATTACAGATGTGAATCCATAATTACTAAAAAAGATATCAATGACTTTAAAATAATTACACCACAGCCCTTTAGTTTAAGATTCTTATTATGGGGAAGTTAAACAACAGTGAAAAGTCATATTATGAAAATGATCTAATTCTTTAGAAAAGAGTATAATACTCAAAGAGACTGATAGTGCAAAATAAAAGAACAAACATTAATAATGTGGATGGATTTCATCATCATAAAAATTAATATACCTTCGAGCCATATAAAGAAAACAATCAGGTAATTAAATCTTTCTTGAAAATGCAATTCATACAATAGCCAAGAATAAATATAGACTTGATGGCACCTTACTATAATAATATATATTATGAATTTTTATTACAATCTAATAGACTTTCTTAGATAATTACTAACAATTATTATTTAAGCACTATTTAAAAAAAAAACTATTGATTCAATAGCTCAATTTTGCTTTATATTTTTTGCAATTATTTTTTTATATAAATTGAATTATGTGAAATCAATATTTCTATTTTAAAATTATCTTTAAATTTTGTATTAAATTTTTTCTTAAAAAAAAAAAAGACAAAGCCAGAGGGAAGAACCCCCCTCAATCTCCCTCACATAAACAAGTTCAAAGAAAAAATTATAATGTAATGGGGAGGAAAGGAACTCAAGAGGAAAATGACTAATTAATTACTCAGGGATATGAAAATAATTCTATAAAAATTAAATTTTTCAATATAATGATTTTTATTAGAATTGTGTAATTATTCAATAATAAAATGATATTATGGTATAATATATTTAAAAGTAGTTATAGAATGCTGAATAATCAAATATTTGTTCAATTCTAATCAAGGACAACTTTTCTTGAATCAACAGTTTCATGAAATATTGCTGATCATGCGTCAGGTTACAAATTTTAGATTATATGATACCTTTCCTTTTATATATTACAACTTATTCAATCTTAATGGCTGAAGTAAAAAGTTTGCTGATAACTGAAAGGAGACTCTTTGACTGTTCTTTGAGACTTTAAATGAACTAAGCAGGAACAATTACTAATGATCACTCCATATGCTGTTATTACTATATGATTATTCATATAATAAACAAACGGATGGGCTACTCACCAATATGCATCAGCCAATGTGGTGAGTTTATCTTATCTCCGAATTTAAATCAAAAAACATCATATTATTTCTCAATTGTCTGATAATTCTTAAATGAAATGGCAGTTGAGTTTTCTTGAAGATAAAATGTGAATGAACTTTTTTAAAATAGGTATTTACAATCATGACTGACAAAACTAAATTATGACTCCTTATTCCCAGAAGCTATAAAATTATCAGCTTAATTCGGTGCTTGGTAACCAGAGGCACAGAATGCTAAGAATAAGCTGATTGCTGACCCGTGTTGTCATTCTATAATGATCCCTTATTAACTACTTACAATCAGAGATCACTTTCAAATAAAAGAAGATTATATAAAATGGAAGAACTATCTAACACTAAATAGGATATTGTTGGACAGTGTGAAGTTAAAGAAAAAAGTGAAAAGACAATTGGCCACATATTTAATTCCAAAGGTTCAAATTTTAGAATCGCAAATGGAATAGCATTCATAATAATTTATATTTATGCTCCAAGTTTTCATTGTAGTGAAGAAGAAGAGATTTTTTACATGGATATACAAAATACTTTTGATCAAACCAAATATTTTATAGTTATAATGACAGACTTAAATGCTAGAAGTAGTAAATAAATGGAAGATGAAATTGCTGTTGGTAAATTTGATTATGGTGTCAAAAATAAAAGGGGTACAGATTTGTGGAATTCACAGAAAAATTATTTATGATGACTTCTTTCTTTGAAAAAAACGCTTAATGGAAATGAGATTGTAATGTTCTTAATACATTCAAAATAAGAAATAATCATTGATTAATGACATGTAAACTGTATGTTAAGGCAAATTCAGAGATAACATTTATTAAAATAAATGGTATTTACAATTTATATTATTAACTTTAAGAAACAGTTCAATAAATTTAAATCATAACATGCAAATCATTTAAAAATATTAACAGATTTTGAAGATGGTTCAAATTTGAATGAAATTTATAAAAAGTTAACTGGTATACTATTAAGAACTGAATTGAATAAAGGTAGTTGGTACAAAAAAGCAGCAATTTATCAATAAATTGTCAATTGAGACAAAACAATGTATGAAGAAATGAAAGAATATGAAAATAAATTGGTCCATTAAGAAGAATTTAATATCTAGAATTTTGTAAAATGATATGAAAAAGAATTAATAATGATACAAAAAAACATAATTATAAAATAGTGAGAAAATCTATAGAAGATTTTGGTATTGGTAGCAAACTTATTTTGCAATAAGAATAAAATATGGAACTATTAGCAAAAAAAGAAATGACATCATGGAATGTGTGGAGAGTTCCATAAAAAATTATATATTAATAAAGTGCAAGAACACAAACTATCCCCTACAACCATTACATCTTCTGATATGCACTGTATTTTAAATGAAGTAGGCATGCAATTAAATCTATGAAGTAGCGAAAAGCTTTAGAAAAAATGAATATATGAAGAAATAGAAACATTGTTGGTAAAGTTATATATCAAATGTCTACATGATAAAGATGTAATTGATATTCAATAACATTAAATACTAAAAATTACAGATATATCAGTCTTTTATTGGTTCAATATAATTTTTTTTCCCAAGATTATTATTACTCATCTACAATAAACTTTGGATTTTAATCAATCAAAAACACAAATTGAATTTAAATGTGCTTTAGCACTGTGAATCAGATCGAAGTATTAAGAGGAGTTATAAAAAGGACTAATAAAAATGAATTATCATGATACTTTAAAATTGTAGATTATGAAAGTGCATTTGATTCTACAAGTAGTTGATGATTCAAGCTATTATTATATTCTAAAGAATATTTATCAAAATGAAAAGCAATGATTACATAACTTGGTGATACTACAAAAGATTAGCAATGAGAAGGAAGTACAAAAAGATGATTCCATATCTCAAAAACTTTTCACAGCAATTTTACAATAAGTATTTATGGATTAACATGGGAAGTTAAGAACTAAAAATTAACAGAGATTTTTTAGGCCATCTGGATTTTCATATGATATGGTTATTTTGCAAATAATGTTTCAGAAGATGCTGCAGGAGTAATATAACTAAAAGATAAATGCTAAAAAAAAACTACAATCATGTTCAATAATTTTTTTCAGAAGAGAAAAATAAAGATTGTTAATGATAAATTAGGAGTTAACAAATATAAATATATTGGTCAGATTATTAATATGCATGAAAATATAATGGATTAAATTAATCATAAAATTAATGTTGACTTGAGAGATTTTGGTTAAAATTACTTAATATTAAAAGAAAATATATCTATGTATTTAAAAAGACTTAATAGGATGTGTTTTACTAGTTCTAACTAATAGATCTAAGATTTGGACCCTTAACAGAAGAACAATGCAGACTTCACAAAATATAGATATATATGTTAGAAGTAACAAAAAGCAATCAAAAACAAATAGATATTACTGTCATTATTGAAAAAATTAAGGAACTAAAATAATGCTGAGCTAGACATATTGTTAGAAGAGATGATAATAAAGGACAGTTGCAATTTTATATTGGATCCTAAATGATTATAAAAGACCTAGAAAGAGACTACAGTTAATGTGGATGGATGAAAATAAATATGTTTTATAATTGTGAAGAAGAAGGCTAGAGCTTGAAGAAACTGATCAAACTTAAAACATCATTTTGCAGTGGATTCTATAATGGCCAAAAATAATGATGATGACAATGTATAATATTTTGGAGCAAGGAACTCTCCAAGTATGACTATATTAAATTTAATAAAACATTTAGCAATATCATCTTAACATAAAATAGAAAATGAATTCATTTTCAACTGCGATCTGGGGTATATACAAGGGAAGCTAGTCAGACAATGAGAATTATAAAATCTAACATCCATTCCAAATTATTTATACCATCATATTTAAATCTGTCTTAAATCATCTAAATATGTAATATTAAAATTAAACAGCATTAATTTAATATGCTGAAGCAATAAACTATCCAAAATATACTATATTAAATATAATAGCATTAAACTGTTGCACATGCGCTTTGGATTTTAACTATAAAATGAATGAATACTAACACTTCAATCACATGTGTTTGAAGTGTTAGTATTCATTCATTTTATAGTTAAAATCCAAAGCGCATGTGCAAACAGTTTAATGCTGTTTAAATATTACAGTTTATAAACATCGCGCTATATAAAATAATTGACTTATTTATAATAAATATAATAAAAAAATTTGCAAATAACATCATCTAACTGTAAAACAGCAGAAAATGAATTCATTTCGACTGCAATACATATGCAAGGGAAACTAGATGGACAATGAGAAGTATGAGATCTGATATCTAAATCTATGGAGATGTTTACAATGCCACATAAATTCGTCTTAAATTATATTTACTAGGCAGACTCCCTAAGTATTTATTTTAGTAATTTTATTTTAAAAAAAACTGAAATCATCATAAATATATATTAGAGTTAAACCACTAATTTAATATATAATATTTTGAAATGATGAACTCTCCAAGCATCATCTACATTAGATCTAATTTCACTTTCTCGACATAGCAAAAAAAATGAATTCATTTTCAATGATGGCCTAAGATATACATAACAGAAGCTAATCAGACAATGAAATCTATGATCCATCAACCAAATCTATGGAAATGTTTATATTGCCATATTTAAATTAGTCATAAATGTGTTTGCTGAAAGTTTGAGCAATGGGATTTTGATTAAAGTAATATGTTGAAATATTTCCATCATCTAGTTTAATTATTAAATATCATTAAAAAAAATTCATACTTTTCTAATATTTTTTCAAAATCAATAATTAATAGCATACAGATTAATATAGATCATGATGTTTCAGGTGGTAATTATTCTCTTCTCTTCTTCAGATGTTGGCCTGACCGATGACATTACTAAAAACAGGAACTGAAGCAGTGGCCTTTACATTTAAAATCTTTTATTTTAGGGAAATCTTTAACCAAATTGTCAAAGGCAGATTTCTATTGGAGATTTTTGGTTAGAGGGTTACCTTAATTCAGTTTTCAAAATCATCAGTTTCATTCCCATACTGATACTGATATTGGCCAAGTTAGCAATAACTTAAATAACAGAATAAGAACAACATCATTCAAAACATTGCATTCTAACAAAACTATGCAATATTTGTAATAGTTAAATGTATTTGGAAAAATATAAAATCTGAATTTTTCTAAAAACATTTAGCAAGAAAACTAGATAAGAAAAATAGTTTAATATATTATTATATTTTATTAAATGTATGGCAAATGTCTATTTTGCATATATTATTTGTCTATTTACTTTTGATGGATTAATAATAAATATAAATATTTGTAAAATCTCAAGAAATAATCCATGAAAATATTAAAGAGATTCTTGATGTGCAGAAAGCTCTTTAAAAGCTTTTTTTTTTTTAAAAAAAAAAAAAATGTATTATTATTAGATAAATCAAATCCCAAATGTACCAAATGAGATCTCAGTTCAAATATCATATATAATCTATCAAAATCAAAACTATGTTAGAAAATTAAAGTTAAGAGTAAAATAAAGAGAAAATTTACATGTTGGTATGATTATATATGGTAATATAGAATAAAGACAAAAATGAATAATGAAGAACTGTATTTTTATGCAGGTTTCTACATTAAATTAGAGAATTTTAAATAAATTAAGTTTAAGAGTAAGGAGAGGGGTCAGTCATTATAAGAGATTCATGATATTCAATTTATATAAAAGAAAAAGGTGTCAAAAATTTGATTTTATAAAGTCATTTATATTTTGTTGAATCATTTTACAATGTATAAAAAGGTCAATTTGAAAATGTAATACATAAATAAATATATAAGTGTAAGGCTTTTAAAACTAAAAAGATAAAACTAATTTTTCAAAATACAGAGTGAATTAATTCAAGTATGACCATATCAAAATATCAAAAATAATATTTTTTAAATTTTTATATTAAAGTGAAAAACAGCTAATTAATTCAAACTGGGTACAGACTTTTAGAGACTGCTACTTTCATTTAAAAGAATAAGTTATCTGATTGTAACTTTTAATATATTTTTGAACAAGCAAATACTAAATATTTTATTCATATTTTGGGACCCCAACATTTTATTGTACTTAGAAAACCAAAAACAATAATATCACACTATTTTATCAGAAAGACAATAGTGTATAATAAAATATATTCAACACACATTTCCAACTCAGAGCAACTATTCTAATTCATGCACACATGTTGGGTAAGAAGTAGATAATTATTCTAGCCATATATTAACTTCACCAATCAAGGAATGGCTAACCAGATATAGCAGATGAAAAATTATATCAAATGTATAATTAATGAGTCATTGGATTTGTCTCTATTGTCTGCAGTTCCATAAACAGAGTCCTACTCTTTCAAACTTCATTTCCAATAATATGAAGAAAAAAAATTGATATGAAAGTTATGATCAAAAAGAAAACAAAAATACAGATCACTCTTTCATGTAATTCAGATTGGCAATTTAGTGTTAAAACACATATAAGCCATCCCAAATAGAACTCAAACCAAAAAAAAAGCTAAAAAAACTTATGTAAGGACTCCTATTACATTATTAGATGACAAAGTGATAACGCATTTTGGATGGAGAATTGGAAGGTAAATGCTTATATATATATATATATATAATGACAAAATCTTGAACTCTTCTCAAAAGGAAACTAAAAAAGTAAAAAGTTATGATAATAAAAGTTTCCGTGAGCATAAGAAAAATAAGTGTGTAATGTTAGGGTGCATTTTTTAGGTAGCTGGTAGTTAAGACTATTATGCAAATTAATTATTATCAAATTAACTTTTAGCATCAAGGGAAATGTGCATCTTTCATAAAATGCCATGCCATTGAAAAGCTTCTGAGTGTATTAGTTTTTCAGATGGTAAATTCCTGGTAAAGTTGATCATTTTTATGTGGGAGCACTAACTGCCTATGGCTTGCTGGGTATTTACAAGCAATAGATTTATTTGTGGATTATTTATAATGTTTGTAGGTGCATATATAAATACTGCTCTATCTGGTTCACAAATCTGAAACATAAGACTAACAGAGTACAAAAGAGATGTAGGTAGCATAGTAATGCATGAAGTTGTCCAGTAATTTGGGAATGATACAATCATCCAAACTGTTCTTTTCATGAAAAATAATAATAATGAAAATGAAAGCTATAAAAAAAAGTTAAATTCAGTTATTTAATGGATCTGCATTAAAAAAAAAAAAGAAGTAAAAACCCCAATGTTATAGACAAAATAATAATAAGCATTGATAATAAAAATTATGAGAACAACCACCATATGCAAGGAACACATCATTGATGTATGCAATAAACAAAGCCATAATTGACAATTAATGAATAATTTACAAACAATGAGAACAGAGCACTACCTAAATTATAAAGCGATGTCAAAACAAACTGGCATAGCTATTTTCTCAAAATATGAATTGAATTAATACAAGTATGGCTGTAACACAATTTCAATATATAATATTTTTTTGTTTCCCAAACCATTTTCTCAAGTCATCAATAAAGCAAAAATCCAGAGTAAGCCTAGGATATGAATTAAATTGTGTACCATATGATAGCCACTGACTACACAAGCCTACAACAAATTATACTATAATGATAGAGAATAGACTTCTTTCATTTACACTGTAGTGAGCTAGCACAAGTAATTGATATTGTGTTGCTAGTAACTTTATATATATTATGTTTTGAAATAATTTATTGTTTCAGTTTCATTTCTCAATCTTGGATTAAGTGTTTAGACTGCAAAAGGTTAAACATATTTTGAGCTTATAATTATTCATATGAAAGATCAAACGTCTAATTTAATGGAGAAAAAAATAATTCTTGAGTTATATATATAAAAAAGAAAAATATACAAATTATATAATTAATAACTTTTGTTTGTAAAAGCAAAACATAAGTTCATTATAAATAAAGTTGATATATATAGCCAGTAGAAATTATTACCAAGAAAAATTAATTTAAATATGATAGGGCTTCTTATTTTTTTCTTAATTAGTAAAAAATTATGTGTAATTTTAAGTTTTTAAATAAGATACTATTCACAATACCAGAAGAATATATCTGATCCTTGAATCTTCTCCTTAGTATGCCTTTTAAAAAATTATTTTTTATATAATCATATCATCATCAATAACAACAGCTACTCCCAAATGAGGAAGGTCATTCCAATTCCAAGAGGGAGAGAGAGGGACAATAATATAAATATAATTAGAAATAAATTTCATAATAACTATGTAAATTAATCTGAGAACCAGAATTACATCCACTTACAGATTATACTAATCCATTATTCCATTTATTTGATATTTTGTTAAGGACTTTTAACTTCTGTAGAAAACTTATCTTTCTTAAATATTTCAATAGTGTATTTAATTATAATTATATTTTCTCAAGGAAACCAATTAAGATTGTATATTAATAATTTTTATTAGTTATTCATTAGACTAGATTAGCCAATAATGAATAATATTTCTCAAGTGTGATTTTCACTACACTACTTTCACACAAGATTTAATGAATGACTAATAAAAATTATTAATATAATTTCATTAAGTGATATATATCAAAGTTATATATATAATGAATAATAATAAAGATATGTGTAAGATATTGCGAACTGGGCCAACTGATGAGTGCTGTTTTCAACATAAAATGTGCATCTTGAGGATCATAGATCTTTTTCACATGTTCATAAATGCGTGTTTCCATAAAGTGTTAGAAGTGGATAAAAACCAGTCCATACCTTGTGTGAGAGTGGTGTAGTGAAAATCAGGACTACAGAAAATATTATATTCCTTTAAAATATTTTTGAAATAATATTTATAACATAAAAAGAGTCTGCCTCCCTTATGAAAATCATGCTCAAGTTTACAACAAAACACCCTTATTGGAAGTCTTATTTTGATTATTCATTTCATATATATAAAAAAAAATCCATGTTTGGCATTGCTTTATCAACTTTATGTTCTTTTAGAATAACCCTCCACAATAGCATTAGAATATATTATATTAATTCAGTAAATTAATTTCTAGCTATTTATTTGGAAGAACAAGTGACAATTATTTTTCCTTTTAACTTTCTCCAGTTAAAAATTCATCTAGAAACCTTTTGCTCTTCAGAAGCCTATCATTCATAACATTACATCAAAATTCTCAGAATAATATATTGATTGAGTTCATGAAATTTATTTAAAATATATATATATTTTCAGTGATCCTAAATAAGAAATCAATAACAAAATTCAATAACATACAAATATTTTTTTTAAAATATATATATATATTTCATAGTTTTTATTTAATAATGGAAATTAGTAGACATTACACGTTCCTTTTTACAACAAATTAATGGCTACTAGTTCCCAATTAAAATTATTTTTTTGCAAGCCAAAAATGCTATATATATATATAATGATCGATAATTTATAAAAAATAAAATTAAATAAATAATTTTAAAATTTAATCATTAAAAAAATATTTGATTTATTGTTTGTCATTGGGCCGCGCGATCCTTGGCAATAAACACTAAGCATATTTTTTCTTTAATTAAAAATAAACGAAATAGTTTTTATTATTATCTAAATAAAAAACATCATGTGTTGGCTCTTAAAGAAAATGATTACTTTGATACAAATAGTCATGATTAATTTCCCATTTTTAACTTATTAAAAAAAGTAAAACATTATTTTTTGAAGATCAATGTCAGATATTTTAAAACAGAAAGTATTGTATTTTGGGATATATTTTGAAAACTGATAATTCAATAATAAAAAATATTTAAGCCAGGTGAAGTTGTAGAAATTAGAATTACATATGCCAAAGATAAATCTTTGGCATTACACATACAATTGTGAACAACAAAAAGAAATGAAAAGACTTTTGGACAAGGAATCATAAGATGTCTCTGTCAATTCAATACATTTAATTATATACATGTAGTGGGAGCTGCTTTATTGTATACTTCTAAAGTGAACAAATTAGATAATGAAATTTTTTTTCTCACTAATTTAAGATTTGTAAAATGAATGCAAATGCTATAATAAATGCTGGTATGGTGGACATTTTGATCATATTTTGTGAGACTTAGTTACTAATTTTAGTTTGCATAATTGTTTATTTATAACTTTAGCACTGATAATAATATTTTTATTATTTTAATTATTCTGCTAAGATGTCAAAAATGAAATAACTTTCAAACAAGAAAACAGTAAAACTGTCAGAAATTTATGAGCTGAATATGGAATTGCTAAATCAAAGAATACAAATTCTGTAATAAATACCACTAGTTGACAGAGGATGTGTATGCATGCACAAAATACTTCAGCACTTTTTTGTTTCAGTACAGTAATTGCAGACTGCAACTCTTTAATTTGTTTACATAAAAGAAAATTCTTCATGCTTTTTATACCTATAAAAAATTTTATACATTTGCAAATTTGCTTAGTTTTTCACTAAGGAAATATTGTTTCTGCTTTTCAAGTGTATTTGTAAAATTACATTAAAGTAATCTTTTTTCTTTTTCAAAGTATAGTAATTAAATTAATGTTTCCATTACTGTGATTGGAAGATTATATCATTTCAATTTATAACAAACTGAAGTGATATGAAATCTCAAAACACCATATATAAATTTTATAATCACTTCATTTTGCTTAAAAAAAAAACCATTACAATTTTTATGTGCAGAAAATATTTTATGCTTTAAGAAGTCTGATTACAGTTTTCAGTAGAAAAACTGTTTACACTTTTCTAATTTACGTAAAGTTAGACTGAGATGATTGTACTAAATTAAACACACATACACACACACCCATAATGCAATGAACAAAATGAATACTCTTTCCAGCACTGAAATTGGAATTACATAACTTACTTATATTTTAAAAAAGATGGATTATGGCTTATTATGTAAGATTTTTTTTATGCTTTTATTATGGAAAGTTTGATTGTACTTTTCAATAAGGAAAAATTAGCTCTGTTTTTCAAATTTATGTGTACCGTATAAAAGTCCAATAAATTAATTTTCTATCATTTTTACACATACTTTTTTTGTTTAAATGACAACTTTGCACATGGATTAGACTACACATATTTCTCCAAATGCTAGAATGAAGTAAAGAGCCTCAGCAGACAATTATGTTCATTGTAGTAGACTCCATTGAATATTAAAAATTTTGAATTCTATAAAAATGTGTAAAAAAAAATATACAGTATAAAGTGATTATCTTAAATTAAAATAAAAGCTGATGAAAATGTTCAAAATTTCTATGAAAAAAAAAAATTTAAACAATGTATAAATCAAAAAGAATTATCCAATATTAATCTCTTTTCATATACTAATGAAATACTCCAAAAACTTGAGCTGATTCAAGCCACTATCAAAAGTTATATTTAATAAAACTTAACAGTACTAAGCCAGCTTTCCGTGAATTCTCACTGTAATCATAGTGCAGAAGGAATTAACTATGCCATTAACAGAATGAATATATAAAGGTTAGAAAATATGCAAATTATTGCAGAAAGAAATGTAAATTTCATAAATGTTAGATTTCCATTTTTTTGATAGAAGGATGCAAGGTTCTTTCCTGTTGCTTGAATGCAGGTCCCTTGCAATAACCCATGCCTCCTAGAATTTTCTCTTTCAAACATCCCTCTCTGTGCAAATGGTCATGATGTTAGAAGGAAGAAAGATATATCCCATAGCAAACTCATCATCCAGAAAATTGACTTATGTTCAGTTTTGTTTTGCCTTTTTATAAAGATAGATGTGCTGAATAACTCTCATAGATCTATTGGCTCAAGATTCCCATAGTATGCCACACTGCAAGTAGGAAAGGGCATAAAATTTTGTAAACTATTTGGGGACATGCTCACATAAAGTTTTGTCTTTGGTGTTATTAAGCAGATTGTTAAGAGAAAGAGGTGAAATTTTCTGATTAGGAATCTAAGGGAGGCTAATACATGACTTGGATGGGTTGTCATTGCTAGGGGCTTCGTTAATATTCATATTTTTTTTTACTATATTAGTTAACATAGAATGATTGTAACCAATGTCCATAAGATCTTTAATGTATTCTTGGTTACTATATTTTCTAGCAGCTTCATATTTACAGTTTTTTACTTCTGTGTAAAAAAACCTTTTAGCCCTGCCATCAGATTTGGGGTGAATGACTCCTCTGACTTGAACTGGTTTCACGATCATTTTATAGTCAACAGTAATTTCTTTCTTTGAATGCATAAATCCAAAAAATTTATGCCTTGATATTTATCTTCCACTTCCACAGTCCAATCAAGTGGAGATTCTTTACTAAGTTCTGCAAAAATGTTATAAATTTTGTCCTTGGCTGCACATAAAAATATATCATCTACACACCTAATGTTTGTAACATTTATTGCAGGCTCTAAATATTTAGGAAGAATTATGTTTTAAATTTAAAGAGTACTAAACTGCTGATGATTCCGCTGATCATGGGCCATCACCACATCATTTTATAATACTTTCCTTAGGCTATTATTTCATTGTCAACCCACCTCAACATCTCAAAAATGAAATCTTTCTTATGCTAGTTGTAGTTATTTTGCTGTGAGATTTCTTGAATGCATGCAATGAAATGGTCTCTAGGCACCAAACCATAAAGCTCTTTTATATCCAGAGAGGCAAGAGTAGTCTAATTTTTTCTACACATTCATAAAAAGACTTGATTGAATAAGGGCTAAACCCAAAGTCATTGATTAACCAGTTGGTAGTTTGCAATAACCCATGCCTCCTTGAATTTTCTCTTTCGATCATCCCTTTCTGTGCAAATGGTCAGGACATTAGAAGGGAGAAAGATATATCCCATAGCAAACTCATGATCCAGAAAATTGACTTATGCTCACAGTTTTGTTTCTCATAGATCTATTGGTTCAAGATTCCCCATAGTATACTGCACTGCAAGCTGGGAAAGGGCGTGAAATTTTGTAAACTATTTGGGGAGCATGTTCAAATAAAGTTTTGTCTTTGATGCTGTTAAGCAGATTTTTAAGAGAAGGAGGTTAAATTTTCTGAAGTCTTGTTAAAATATTACGAATCTAAGGGAGGCTAATACATAGCTTTGGTAGATTATCATTGCTAGGAGCTTTATTAATATTCATATACTTTTTTTTACTATATTAATTAATGTAGAATGATTGTGGCTGATATCCATAAGATCTTTAATGTATTCTTTGACGTTATATTTTCTAGCAGCTTCATATTTACAGGTTTTTACTTTTGTGTAAAAACCCCTTTATACCTTTCATTTTGTGTTCAAATAGAATTTTAGATTTGGGATGGATGACTCTTCTGGCTTGAATTGGTTTCACGATCATTTTATAGTCAATGGTAGATTTGTTTCTTTGAATGCATAAATCCAAAAAATTTATGCCTTGATATTTAACTTCCACTTCCACATAAAAATATATCATCTACATATCTAATGTTTATATCATTTATTGCAGGCTCTAAATATTTAGAAAGAATTATGTTTTGAAATTAAAGAGTACTAAACTGCTTATGATTTTGCTGATCAGAAGCCCCAAGAGCCATCCCCACATCATTTTATAATACTTCCCCTTAGTGTAGGCTATTATTTCATTGTCAATCCACCTCAACACCTCCAAAATGAAATCTTGCTTATGCTAGTTGTAGTTACTTTGCTGCAAGATTTCTTGAATGCATGCAATAGAATGGTCTTTAGGCACCAAACCATAAAGCTCTTTTATATCCAAAGAGGTAAGAGTGGTCATTAATTTTTTCCACACATTCATAAGAGGACTTAGCCAAATGCAAAGTCATTGATTAACCAGTCAATTATTAATTTAATAGCATTAAAATAATAAGCTTCAATAAAATCTATCATTAGTCTTAATAAAAAGCCTTTTTTATGATGCTTAATATTTGCAAGAAAACGAGGTGGTATTGCTGACAATGGATACATAGCAAAATACTCAGTATGTGTACAAGCCATATTGCATAAACTGTGCAAAACTGCAGAGACAAATTTATCTTTATATGTTTATATGATGTGATGTTTATGAATTTTAAGTTTGGGTTTTGTGTATTTATTTTTAAATTGAAATCATCACCATTTACAAGGACTAACCCAGTGCCTTTGTTTTCTTTCATGCATATAACATTATTATTTTTACAAAATTATTTGATTTCCGCTATCTTTCCAACTCAATCATTATTTGTTTTATTAAAATTATGCCAACTGAGCAATCTAATGGTTCTCACAATTATTTTCTCTTTAGCTACTGAGTCTTCAAAATTTGCTTTGATGTCTGCGATTACTTCCATCTGTGGCTGTTTCTGCAGCCCACCAATGAATTTAGAGCCCAGTTTATGCTAATTGGTTCAAAGGTGGGGGGGTCATGATAGCTGACAGTTTCACCCAGTTGTTAAAATTATTGAGACACAGGGATATACTTTGTTTAGCAGCAAAGAACTTTAATTTTCTGTCATAATTAGCCATAAGTTTATGTGATAATTCTACAGTGATTTATGACTTCAATAGGGATTATCCATACATTTTAATCTATGTTTCTCTATTTTGAAATTTGCAATGCATACCTTAATTATGTTGGAAAGTAAAACTACTTTTAAATTAACAATTATTTTTTCCTGCTTATAAATATTGATTACAGCAATAAGAAAAAATCTTGTGGGTCAAACATAACTTTACAAATTGGATTCTTTTCTGTTTCACAGCAATTGATTTATTCATTTTAAATGCCCTTTTGAATAATTGATGCATGTTCATAGTTATATAAAAGTGTAATCACTTTTCATATATTAATGAAATACTCCAAAAATTTTAGCTGAGTCAAGCCACTATGAAAAGGTATAAAAATAGGTACAATAAAACTTAATAGCACTAAGCCAATTTTCGGCAAATTCTCACCAGAATCATAGTGCTGAAGGAATAAACTATGCCATCAACAGGATATCATGGTGGCTTGACTCAGCTCAAATTTTTGGAGTAAGTCAACAGTGTGAAACTGTTATTGTACTGATAAAATTCTTTAAAAAAAGTGATGTGATGCTTCTGAACTTCAATTTTATATTTTTTTTAATAGTTAAAAACTCACATATCTTCATAAGAGTTAAATTCTCTGTCTCCACAAACATCATGATATTTCTTTTTTTTTTTAATAATTAATATAAAGGATATTCGACAAGAGAAAATATATGCATTTTAAAAACTTACAAATGAAAAAAAAAAAAACCAGTTTGAAGTCACAAATTAGGCAGATTTATTTAAATTACTTCATTTTTTGAGCTATTTCATTAGGTTTGGAGATTGACTTGATAATATCATATATATATATATATATGATTATTTATGATTGTGAGATATATATATATTGTCAAAATATTTTAAAATGTTTAAGAAATGATTATTTAAAGAAGAAACTTAGTCATTGCATCAGATTCCTATAGAAATTCAGATATGCCAAATAACTTTTGTGTTATTATTCATTTTTTGTATAAAATATATTAATGTTGATAATATATTAATACACAATTGTATCTTGTAAAGAAATATATCAAAAAAACAAGTTTTCTTAATAATCAGAAAAATATATAGATAAAAATTCAAATACAGTGCATCAAACTAGGAAAAAAAACGAATTTTTATTCCATGCTCATTTTGTAAGTACTTTTGAGATAACATTTAATTTATGGATGCTCCATGCTTTTATTTCAAGTTAAATTTTATAAAATATAATCAGAAGCACTTTTTATAGAATATATATATATATTTTAAGTTTGACTCATTCAATTTGAATTTTTGTTATAATTTTTTTTCCAGATTACTAATAAAAATAATTTTTGATTATAATATTATTTTATAAGATATAATCTTTAATATTCTGAAATACAAACATAATTCATATACTTGGAGTTTACATATAAATATAAGGATTGGAACACAGACTTTTAAATTCCCTCTATCTATCCACTCTATCTCACATAACTACAGACACTTTTTATTTTTATAATTAAAGATCCTGTGCGACACAGGTTTTAGAAGGTTGAATATTAATTAATAATAAGTTTGAAGTAAACAACTATATATAAAGATAAAACATTGACAGATAATAATTACAATACAAGAAATATAAGATTACATTTACAAAACTTTTATTATTTTAGGTGTATTTTAAATTATTTTTAAATAAATTTAATTGCTAAAAATATAAATATATATATCCTTCAATTAATAAATTTTATTTTCGCCACTTTGTTCAAATTGTTTAAATTGAATTGTTAATTGAAAGATACGAATGAATAATCAAACAATCACTATACACTTTTATCCTGGTAGCAATAGATCTTTATGTCAGGATTCGCCATAGCAATCAACATCAATTTGTACCTATGATTTGATTTACAATTTCTTATTTGCTATTACAATCTTTAAAAAAATATTTGATTTCTTTTTTTAAAAAAAAAACAATCATCATTTTAAATGGCTTTCAAAAAAGTGTGCCATTTCGCAAGATTGATGATATCATAAGATAGTGACTTCGTTAAAACTACATCTTCCAAAAATAAAATATCAACATCTAACACTAAAAATACATAGTAGTGTTTATTAATTATACAATATGCAATATTATGTTTTGATTATATAAATAAAACACCACTAATTTATTTTATTTAATTTTCATTCAATGTCTCTGAAAGACGATCAATGCCTTCATTTATAATATATCCAAAATAAATAAGATTTTCATCTTAAATTTACAATTAGAAAATAAATTAAAACCCCACCAGTTTTATTAATAACAGTAAGTAATCAAAGCCATACTTTTATTATGTACAACAAAATATATTAATGTTTAGGTATAAAATATGCATATTAGCTAAATTATATTCATTCAATCAATGAACTAATAGAAGCCGCTTAAATATTCTCATAATATTTTTCTTTTTCAATTTTAACTTGTCAAAATATTACATTTTTAAAAACCACAGGGAATAATTTTACAAAAATTTTGTCTAAGGTTATTCATTTCTTTCCATTTTTAAATCACATATTTCAATTAATAATTCAAATGAATGAATTTATGATATAATTATGTGAATGCCATGACCCCACCTTCTTTTTGAAGATAACTTTTTTCCAAGAAACAATTTTTAAAGATATATTGTTAACTTGCAGCAACAAATATGTAAAATGTTTATTAAAGATACTCAGTATACTAATACATATGTTAAAGTTTCTGATGAAGATAGGGTGATATCATTATTATAACATGCAGCCATTGTATTACTTTAAAATATCTTTGAAATAAGCATTAGACACAAATAAAAAGTAAACACCATGCTAAAGTTAATAAAATAATTTTTTAGAAAGTGTGTTATTGTTTATTCATCAGACTTTACAGTATCACTTCTGACAAGTTGAAGGAAATATTGAATGACTTCATAATCTTGCCATCATATTTTTTAGAATCTTAGACATATTTAAATTAAAAAATGTTTAATCTTTTTATGCTGGTAAGAAGTTCAGGTGTTGCATCTATATAAGAAATTTGG
The DNA here is from genome assembly GCA_028023455.1 of Epiperipatus broadwayi. Classification (NCBI taxonomy): domain Eukaryota; kingdom Metazoa; phylum Onychophora; class Udeonychophora; order Euonychophora; family Peripatidae; genus Epiperipatus; species Epiperipatus broadwayi. The sequence goes on from JAQFVV010000013.1 coordinate 11,941,342, forward strand.
CAAAATAATAGCTCAAAATACACAATTAAATTAGATGCAACAGCAATATCATTAACAGCACATTATAGAGTCTGTGCTGCTATCATCAACTAATTCCATCGACACATTTCTAAATTGGTGCTGATAATGTAACTTGATTTTATTTTTTACTTAAATTAAAATTCCACCACTAAACTTGTATCATACTTTTATGTTGCTTTATAAAATTATCTATAAACTGTGCCTTTTTTAAAGACCATTGTTATAAAAATAGAAAACAATGTTACAGCTAGTAAACATCTTTGTTTAACAGCAATTTTCATTTCAAATACCTCAGATTCAGCAATAATATCAGTTCCTCTCAATCCATCATGTAGAAATAGTATAAAACTAATAAACAAATTTCAAACATTCTTACAAACTGTCTTCATTAGATAGGTCAAATGCTTAGACTAAATTAATAAAAATAATATGTAAATTACACTTTTGTTTCTGAAACTTTTCTTGAACTACCAATAAAAATAATGACTATAGTGTTTTTTTTCTTATTTGCCTAAAACCACACAGAATTTATTGTAACTCCGTATGATTAGAAGCAATCAACTCAAAAAGAGTAATAGTAGTATTTCATGATAATTACAGCTGTTTTTTCTACCTACTTTATTTTTATAAATTAAAACAATAAAAGTATTCTTAAAATCTGGTGGCACAAATTCATGGATCACTACATTTCTTTTATATCATTAACAAATTTTAAAACTTTTCTAGGCATCTCATTAGGATCTGAAAATTTTCCAATTTTAATAGCTATTTTAGTTTGACTGAGCTGAATATTTTTATCCAGATCTAAATTAGTAAGTAGGTTATGTAATTAAAATCCATTTATCTATTTTTATATTATTATTCTAAATGATTAAAATGTGTTCTCTTCCTGTTCTATATATCATCATTATGATATATATCCATGGATTTAATAGGATTATAATATCTTTCAGATCCAATGTTATTTTCAATATATCAAAAAAAATATCTAAAGAACTTCTTTGTAGGCAGTTAATGAATTTCTGCTTTAAATCCATGCCTCAATGACATGACAATCTTAATAAATACAAAATACCAATTTTAATGTTAAATTGTTATTGAAATTTGCTTCTACAAAATAAATAACAAACTTCATGTAAATATTACTGGAATAGGGTCTACTTTTACTACAACCATTATTTTAATCTTGGAGCAACAAGTTTATACTTTGTCTAACTAACTTCAATTGCAAGTACTTATTTAATATAAACTTTGCATTCTGACTTCTAATTATAATATCTATTATAAATCATTATTTTGAGCAAAGATGTTTCAAGATCCTTTATATTTTTCCTGCCTAAACAAAATAGTGATAAGAATCAACACATGTGTTAAACAAACTATTTGAGTTTATGGCATCAGAACGATCTTCAGATCAAAGTTTATTGTTTCTACTAACACATTTTTTTTTCATATGTCATAGCACCGATCAGGAGGCGAACCCACAACCGTCTGCAACCAACTACTTGCTTGCAAGGCAGCTGCGATGACCTCTCAGCTAACAACGCTTGACTACTAACACATATATTAAAGACTTTAACAAAACAAAATTCAAACTTTTAATTATGTTTATATAATATTTTCTAGAAAAAAGCAAACACTTTCTTTCAATCTAATATTAGTACATATACTCTAATAAAATTGACACCTATCATGATGCAAATCAAATTGTATTCTCATTAACTTTTTATTGCTATATATAGAAGTTTCAAGAGAAGATATTAAATTAGTTACCATAGTAAATCCAACACAATGCAATCTCCTACACCCAATCACTTTTCATTCTTAAAAAAACATGTAGTCAGCCATCTATCTGTTTAATTTACTTTCTTTGATTAGAAAATAAATAAAACTACAAGCCGCTATATTAGTTTTAACTCTCTACTTACAAATATAATATTCCTTTGAGGTTTTAAAGAATACACATCAAGTAAAGTCTGCACAATTGAATTATATTTAGAAAAAACTAAAAAGTAAAATACTATTATTACCACCAATATTATTAATTTTACAATATTTTATTTCATTTTAACTAGTGATCTGCCAGTCGTGGTGCCAGCCAGCCTACTTTTAGATTACTTTTTGCAAATCTTTCCCATTTCCATGGTATGCATGAAGATCCTTAATATAATTTTTCATGGATCACAAATTTCTGTCCCAAAGCTCACAACTAAGGATTTCTAATGAATTAAACTTGTTTTTATCATTGTTTTCTCACTGCCAGGGACTTCTGCACACACATGTTAAAAAGATGGAACTGTGGTTTCACAAATATGCAAGTTCTTTATTATAGTTAGTTCCGAAATTATGACTGGAAACACGAGAGACTTAGGGTGATTGGGCATTAAGGTGACAAATTACAAATATATAATGAGATAAAATTAGATAACAGACAGCAAAGATCATTTGTATTGAAAACAGCATCTAGATTTTGGTAAACCACTATCTTATTCTATGATGTAGCAAGAAGCACGTTTGGTCAGACATTGCTTTTCAGCTATGTAGAGTTTAACTTTCATGTGAGATGGTCATTCCATTATCCACCATAACTGACATAAATTGATTTAAATAAATCAAGTGATAACCCATAATCATCAACTGTAATGCTTTTCTAGTTTGATGCAATGATAGAGTGGCAAATTCTGAAATTCAAATTTCATCTTTGTCACTGCTGGCTTTCAAACTTCTTATAAACCTCTCAGAACAAATCATTTGATTAGGATTATTATTATCATCATCATCATCATCAATGTTAATAGCTTTTTGTCATTGCTTGCAATCCTTTTAACCCAATTTATTTTAGCATTTTAATATTTAAACTTACATTATAAACTTTACAAAGTCTTTAATATCATTAAAATTCATACACATAAATATGCATTTTATGATGAAGATATGTGTTGGCAAGAATCTGGAATAACGGATAAAGGCAGGTTCGGCCAGAAATGCATATTCTGTATCAATTACTTTTTACATAAGTCCTTAAGAGTGGATTGAATTTGCAAGTTATATCATGCATTTAATATCCCATACATAATCAGAAAAAAATGGATATAATTAAATACCATTATTGTTGTGATATAGTAAATGATGATATATTAATCTTTAATTGAATTTATAGTTTTTATCTGGGCTGAATATCATTATTAAATAATCTTTAATATTTATCCTAGACAATATCATCAAAATGATTGCACTCTAGTAGTGCAATGCTTGTAAACTGAATTGTAGTTGTTTATTTTTGTTAGCACAATACCAGAAATGCATCATAAGAATAATGTTCTTTGGATATGTCTTTACGTTTTAAGGGAGCTGTTGAATTTAGAAGTTATATGTATAATAGCAGAAATCACAAAATATTTGCAATCCTTCGACCAACCAATCCGATCTCCCTTTCTTTTTTTTAACAATTCATATTCTTAAATACTTGGACTTCAATTTATTTAATATTAATTAAAAACCAACTTAAATTATAATTATAATGATTCCTATTGTTTATTCTCCCTTCTCACTTTGCAAATTTTTAATTAGATTATAAAATGTTAAAAAAAAAAGGGGGGGGGTATATTTTGACTTGATCTCCTTTCTCCTTTTTTAAGACATATCATAAGTTAAGAAATCTAATTCATGAAAACACCTATCTATAAAATGTAAACTATTAGATTATATGATATACGTGATAATTTTGGATTTACTATAACAAAAGTAATTGGTTCCAAGTTTTACAATAAAATATATGTAATTTAGGGGCAATCTGTTCTAGGTCCATGGTCTAAAGCAAAGTTACGACCCAAAACAAACAAACAAAAAACAGAAAATCAAAAATATAAATGTAAAACTATATACAAAATTAATTGCTTGCATTTTTTTTTTCTTGAAATTACTTCTAACTTTGTTTTACTTCATAACAAAAATTAAAATAAATTTTTAAAGCATAAATAAACTTATGTTAAAAAAAAAATTACTACCATTTTCTTACTTGGAAATTTCTTTTGACAAGATTAATCAATTTTCCAATTCTACTTTTCAGAAAAACATGCATTCTATGTAGACCAATGGTATTCATCATAATATTTTTTATAATTAACAATTTTACAGCATTTACATTTGTAATTTTTTTTATGATAATATTAATCAGTTTTCTAACCACAATTTCATGACTTATGGCTAATATATATTTAGTAAAATAATTAAATAATATTTTCACTGCAAAAGATAAAACAAGTGAAAATTGATAACTTAAGCTTCATAAATATGACAAAGATATTTTCATTGTAAATGTGTCTTCATTGTACAAACCTTAATTTAATGAAAATAATCTTTCATTACACAATTTTTCAGCAGTAGGTCTTTAAAGTGGACTTCAGAGAACTTAAAAGAAATTTCATTAAATGTAATTTAATAACTTTTGAATTAAATAATGTATTAAAATCGTGGGAACAGCTTATATATAGTTTACTTAATTTTATATTGGTTTTACATTTAATTTTTTGTTATTTATATTAATACATGAATTCCTTTGGAGACTTCTGTATCTGTACTGTCAGAATAAATATTATATATATGTTGATACACACAAATATATACATGTAATTATTATTCATAGTTATTTTTTAAAACATTTTTTTAAAAAAATACTGACAATTAGTTATTGAAAAATATATATTTTATGATAATTTCTCTTTGCTCAGATACTATTTCAAACTAGTTTATTTGCTTTTATTATTGCTGTTATTATTTACAGTCTTCCTGTCTCAACTTATTCTGTATCTATCTCTATCAATTTTATGATTAAAATTTTATGAGCATTTTACATTTAATTCACTCAGTCTCATTTTTTTTTCATTTTAATAAATAATTTATTATTAAAATCAATATTTGTTTCTACAATGAAAGGATTTCCAAGAGACATACACAAAGAGAAGAACATTTTTATAGCCTCAATTATCTTGATGGTTTGCATTCAAATTTTTTAAATTAATGTTATATCTATAAATTATTTTTAACATTTTATTTATTTCTTTATCAATATAATTTATTAAAAAGTTTGCAATATTATTGGTTTAAACTGAATGACGGATTTCGAAGTTAAAAATACTATAATAGGAAGAGAATTAGCATATTTGGGTATTAATTTACTAATAATTAAATAAATGATTAAAAATACATAATAATAATAATAATTTTAAACAATAGTAACTTTTATCTTTATAAACTACTAATAATATGCATATTAAAATACTAAAATAAATTGTGATATGAATTTGCAAAAAAAACCTGCAGGCTAAGGTATTGATGATGATAGTCATGAGAAATTATTAACCACAGTATCCTAATGTTCAGTTCAGCATCATTCATGTACAGAACTTAATAGGCATACACATAGCCAAAGGAAATTGTTCATGGTATAACTATTTTTCATTTCTGTTGGTGAATGAAAATTTAATTTATCCATAAGAGAAAAAAAAAAGATCCAGGATAACCAAGTTTGGTCAAGTGAGTGAGAATATATACCTAGGCAGATTGGTATCATGGTATATAACACAGGGTGTGTGCATACATATTTGAAGTTTTTTTTAAAAGAAAAAGTAGAAATGATCCACAAAATTCATGTATATAATTATTTAAAATAGTCTGGAATGATTTAAATGTTAGTGATTAAATATTTATTTGTTGAGATTTTGAAATATTATTTAAAGTTAAATATTAAAAAAAAGTCCATTTTATATTCAAATATTTTATTCGTTCTATTTCTGATTTTGGCAAAGGTCATTAGTAATGAGAAAAAAATATTTTATCTAAAAAATCTTTTTTTTTATTTATTTGGGGTGCACATTGGTTATAGAATTAATTTTATAAACTGTGTTTATTTAAAGAATTTTTATATATTAGAAAAACAGAATATGGTATTAAGATGGAAAGTAGTTTAATGCTGTTTTTAAATTCCATTACAACTGCTGTAGGTAGATAGTTTGGTATAAATAAGGTTATTAAATTTGAAATAGTACAGAAAGTGTTGCTAGAATGAATGTTGGTCAAATGTGAATTCATGGAGAAGTGAGATGGTTTCTCCATGTTTCATAGCCCAATATAACAAAAGTAGATTCCCAGTATTGAAGTTCAGAAATTAAAGAAGTTGAATACCTCCAGCATTTATCTTTTATATGTGCTATCCAGGACATGTTATGCCACCAAACTATATAAAAGGGTAGCCTACTGATCTCAAGACTTCAGTGCTGCACACTATACATATGTCACTCCATGTATTTGGATACAAAGGAAATAGTGTTTACCATGTATATATATTGTAATGGCAACCAGCCTTTTAGACAACTGGCAATTGATCAAAATAACAATAAAATAAAAAACACAATATTTATAAATTAATTTTAGTATAGAGGAATTTAAAGATAACTAATAGGTGACCGTTACATAAAGAAGTGACTATACGTATTTTAATTGTCTAATTTATATAGCCATAAGTAACAATCAGATTGAACAAACATAAAAACAAGTCATTATGTGGATTCAATCATATTTCAGGATTGCTACCTCCACCTTAATACTATTATAATAACAACATAGCTTAAACCACAGCATTTACACTTGACAGATGGAACGATTTTTATAATGAATACTCTCCTTTCCAAACACAAAATAAAGTATTTTAAAAGATATAATGTTTGGAAAGGAGAGCATTATAAATATCATTCCATCTATAAAGTGCATGTGCCGTGGTTTAAGCTACTTTGTTATTATAATTTATAAAAAACATCACGCTATATAAATATCAATATTTACATATGCTTAATACTAGTATTAAATGACAAAATAAATGGATTAACTTGGACTTCAGATGGAAAATAAATAAGCAACAAAATTATTAATAACAACAATAACTTTTAATTAACAACAATAATAAACGTATACACATATTTTCATTTAAAATTATATGAAGAGTGCACATGAGAACAAATTCTTTCAATTACCTTGATATCTCTATGAATGTAGACATATATTTTTGTCTTCGTGAATGTAGATATATGTTACTGTCTCCATGAATGTAGATATATAGCCATTAAAATCATTAATTTTAAACATCTGCTAACAATATTAATATTTTAATTTCATTGTAGTTTTCTTGTGAGGTTTTTCCAGATATTTAGAGCATCAAAATAAATAGATTTACAACTTGATTCATAGAAGAACATTTTATTCTTTTATAGCTTATTAGAAAAAAATTTCTTATATTGGAGCTGTATATTTTTATCGTCAGATTTAGATAATAATTAACAGACCAACCGGATGAAAGTTAATTTTAAGACATTCCTTTGTTTACAGTTCCATAGTCAGCTACATGATTGGAAAAGATCAGCAAAGTCATTCTGAAGTTTTACCTCGAAGAATGCATATTTCCTTAAATATTTCTATCCAGAAGCCATCCTTATTCAAAAAAGAAATTAAACTTTGCCTCTCTCTCTAAATAGTTTCTGTGCTCACTTTCCATCCTATCATTACACTTTTTTTTAATAGCTGTATCAGGGATACAATTTATTTTTCTGGTAGGTTATTGTGGTATATGGCCAGATTGATAGTAATATTCCCCATTATTAATATCAGTTCCACTTCCAGTTCAATGAATTATTCTTGTTCTATTGGGACTGATGACATTATTTGTTGACCTTTTTTTGGGTAGTTACCCACAAAGATTAACCTTTGGGTTTTCTTCCATATCATGGTCTTTTGTACCTAATGACCCCTTTTAAATGGCTCTCTGTGTTCCTGTTCTCGATCACTATCATTTTCAGTTTTGCTACTACCAAATGCATTGAATAATTCAGCTACATTGTCTACAGTGTTTCAATCATTGTCTATTAGCATCTGTTCAATGTGATTAGGGGAACTACACCTAATTATGTGGACAATCTGGCTTTCAAATAAAGGATTGGCAGTCAAGGCAAGAACTTTGAATACTTGCTGTTGAAAAAATGGAGTAAATGTCTCTCTAGGTCTACATTTCTCTTGGAAAACATGATGTTTAATTCATTAGTGACAATACATCCACATTCCAGCAGGAATTTAACAGAGCCTGTTTAAACTGGTCAAAGTTTACAGATTTGTCAAACAATGAATCCCACCATGCTAGAGAGTGTGCTTTGAATATGGCTATAGGCAATCGCAATTTAAGCCTCTTTCATCAATTTATATAAATTAAAGTATTTTTCTAAGATACTCACTTGGAGACTCTCTCCCCAGAATGTCCTGAAAAACTCTAATTTTAAAATATTGATTGACAATACTGGAATTAGAATTATATAAGTACATCAACATCTGTGTATGCATTCCTACTAATATATGATTGACTATTTTAATGTTCGCTACTAAGTTTTTCTATAGCTAAGTCTACCTTAGATCAGATTTTATTTTCTTTTACATCTAGCTCTATTTTCACTAACCCATCTGTTATCTCTTCTCGCATTGTAATTCAACTTTCACCTTTTGTTTGAATATTTTCAATTGCTTGAGTCAAATAGTTGATTTCTTCCTTTGCTTGAATCAATCCTTGCCTATTCTCTATTTTTACTTCTTCAACTAACCCATGCAATTGCTCAAATTTCCTATTCTGCTCATCTTTATTCAACTGAACTTTGAGACTTATTTCACCAACCTTACTTTCTAAACCTACAAAGTGACTTTCCAATATATTTATTATATGTTCATTTAATTGCTCTATCTGCTTTTTGTTTTCTTTTGTCTGATTCTCAATATATCTTTTAAATCCTTAGTTTTGTTTTCCATTAGGCCTTTCAATTTTGTAAACATGCTTTTCATGTTCTCTTTATTTTCTTTATTTTGTGTTTTAAGATCTTTCATTTGGCCCTTCCGATCTCCCCTTAGTTTTTCCAATTTTTTTATTCAATTCTGTGAGCATCTTCATGATCATATTTGTACACTCACTATTATGAGCCCTAGTTTCATTTCCCTGAGCTTCAATTTTTGCTTTAACTTGGATAATCATATATATAAATTTATACTAAAATTAGCTACTAATTTTTCTATAAAAAATTTAAAAACAGATATATAAAAATTCTTTCTTCTCTTATTTATTTGACAATTACAATGCCCATCCCTCTTTCCACTATGTAGCCTTCCAGTCACTGCAATTTGGTTTAATTTTAATGCCTTATTTTATTTATTTGCATACTATTAGTTCTACCAATCTAATTCTATCACTATCGCTATCTAAGTCATGTATGAGTTTATTGATTGCTTTTTTATTATTTTTGTATATAACAAAATAAATTATTATATTTCTCATCCGATAAAGTATTTATATTCCATATTTCAATGACTTAAAAAAAAATTAAATTACTAATAAATATATATATATATATTTATACTAAACTGGGTTCAATTTCGTGTTTGTTTTGATCAAGATAATCCTGGAACAAGGGCTCCAAATGTAACAGAAAACACCTTTTAGACAATTGGCAATTGATAAAATAACAATAAAATGAAAAATATAATATTCACAAATAAATTAGTCTAGGATAATCTAAACATAATTAATGGGCGATCGTGTACATGTGGAGTGACTATACACATTTTAATTTTAATTGCCCAATTTATATAGCTACAGGTAATGATCAGATTGACTAAACATAATTCAGCCACATGTTCTTGGACTGCTAAAAACTAAAATCTATAGTGGCTCAAAAATTAACCCTTCACAATATTTAAATAAGCCAGCTTCTTTGCATGCTCCAGAGACACCTCATCACTATCAAGTAGAACTGGAATTGCTCTTTTGCTACATTTAAAATTATTTATCTTGATTCCCATTTATTAATTATAACATTTTATCAGTGTCATAGCAATCAATGCCATATTTGTATATGTTCTCCCCTGGTCCAAGAAATATATCCAGCATTATACTTACCATTAATTCAATGAGTGGATCTTCTATTCACCCTGCTATATTAATGGATGACTTCAACCTTCAATACTCTGAATTTACATCAAAATGGCTTCACTAGCTTGCCACACTCCTCATGAGGGCACAGAGTTTTCTATCCAATGAATGTTAACTTTCACAACAAACAATGACATCCTCATTAACTTGTGTTTCTATTCACCAATGTTATATAATCTAATGGACCTTAATATTAATCCTACTCCACTTTCTGATCACTCTGCACAAACCATCACAATTTATTTAACTTATGTATATATCACCAATATACAATTGAAAAAACCTACGTGAATTCTTCCATCAATCATCACTGAATCTTTGTTTTCAAAGATATATAGAATGCTACATAAATTGGAATGATTAACCATTGACCCAATTCAAAAATATATTTTATAAACATAATTTCATTTAACATTCACCAACAACACAGCAATCTACTCTTCCCTCTCATCTTCTTGCAATGGTTGATGAGATTTACAAGCAAATAGTTATGGCATATACTACTCATCATACTTACCAGCAGATATACAAGATTATACAAACATGCAATAAAACATATCAACAACTTAAAGAGTATCTTGCAAAAAATGCAAAAATCTGTCTCAGTCAATAACACCCTTGGACTTAGGGATATATTAGATGGGCACTATGCCACCCCTCCAAGATGAGAGTCTCAATACAACATGATTCAACCTATTTTCCATATCCAGAAAAAGCTACAAACACATCCTGCTTTCAAACTAACTGTCTTGGACCTCTAGAAATATATGAACCATTCTATATTGATCAGTTTAATGATAAGTTGGCAACCATTCACAAGGCATGTCATCCAGGATGTCATGGAATAACCAATTTATATTTTCTCATCTCTCACAGAAAATATATCCAATTAAAAACCTATATCCCATAGCTTTGATTCTAGTCATCAAAAATCCAACATCAATATCTACACTTTCTAATCTTCAGCCTATCTCCATGGGTCCACTACATTCTTAGAAAAAAATCATAAAAAATCAATTAGAGGTGCACTGACTTTCCTTGATTTCATCAATGCAGTTGGTTAAGAAGGATTTAACTACACAAACTGCACTAATATTTAAAACAAATCAAAATACTGAGCAAGAAAAAAATATGTATTTATAGTTATAGAGGTTGACATTGAAGCAGACTTTAATTTGCTTCACATTAAAACATTAGTAGATATGCTTGCAGAGACTACAATACAACCTGCATTACTATATCTAAGCACCAATCCAATACTAAGTAATTCATTCACCCATATTCAATTCCTTTCCCAAGGATCACTGCTAAGTTTGCTTCTATTCACTTATTATATCAATCCTCTTCTAATACAAATTCAGCAGACAGTAACTGGTATCCATATACCCTACCTGGAACAATTCATCTCATATAATATATATATGGATAACAAATCTGTCTTCCTCTCTTCATACAAATAACTGCCAATGCTTCAAAAAATAATTCATAATTACACATCCACTCACAAATTACAGTGGAATCTTAATAAAACTGCTGCATAGTCACTGTATACTAAAAAACTACATACAAAAACCTTTAAAGAAAAATCCACATTTTTTGACATCCCATTTTATTTGAGGACACATGGAATGAGGCAAAACAAACTTAAGAATCACACACTAAAAATTACTATTTCCTTATCCAAAATGTACCTTTCCATCTATTCAAAAATCCAATTGTTCAATATACTCATTCTAACAAAAATAAATTATTATACACCCATAATTAAATTCAAAAAGTATTTACATTTACCATTTCCTCCCTTTGCAAAAAACTTCTATGGGGAAAGAAGGTAGTTCCCATATCTTCTAAACAGCTTAGTCAACAATCTACTCAAAATGGATAGGGACATCATAACCTTGAAACCCTCACAATTCAGAGGACAGTTAATCTATTTGCCTCCTCTCTTAATCACTTCAGCAAACTTCCATGTTTAATTCCCATAACACCTACTGACAAGCCCCTATCAACATCTGGATACCTCATATTAAATCAGTAGAAAGACTACACATTCAAATACCTCTATATTCTGTTGGTAAATATGCCTCCTACTGGCAAATACACACTTTACTATAGCCCAACAATCTTTCTACTCTAAATTCCCCTGTGTTAGCTATCAACAATAAAAAATTATTATGCAAATTCTGGAGATAGTCACTTGAGTTAAAATTATTTGATTTTTTAATCCTGCTTAACCTGCATGCCTTACCTACCTCATATTTTATCAGATATCGGCAACTGTGCAAACACAGTGATCCATTCTGTGGACTGTTCCATGCAGCTGAAGAAATATAGCAACATATTTTCTATTCATGTCAAGCCTTGAACAAAATTCACAATCTCATCTTAAGTGCATATAGGCAACCAAAACTCTAAAAATTCAGAAAATAAAAAGCTCATATCAAAAGTCTATCACAACCACAGCCCGGGCTATACATTTATACTATTTGCATTTTGGTGTACTCAATGTACATTTATTATAGGAAATAACACTAATTGACATCCATCAACATTTATAAACAAACTTAAGCAACTTAAGGATAGGGATTCCGGAATTGTTCCTTTAGACATGCAAGTGTCAACTTGGTCCCTTCTCAAGCAATGAATGAGCCTGTAATTTAAAATAGTACAAACAATTGCTCAATGGATGCTCTAGCAACTTGAAGATAAAACAAAAGTTTTTTGCAGATATGTTAATAATTTAAAAACTTTGATATTTAAATATAAAGTACAAATGATTGATGTAATGTTAAACATTGAATTATTTAAACCCAAGGAGAAAAAAAGATTGCCACTATAACCCTTGCAATGAAACCTGTGTAATTTTTGTAAATAAAGTTTAATAAAATTATTGATGAAACTATCATCATCATCATTATTATTATTATTCACATATTTATATTTAAAATTATATCAAAAGCGCTCATGAAAGAAAAAAACTTTGGGAATTCATAATAATTTCTCAAGAAACAGTTTATAGCAAGTTCATTCAATTACCTTGATATTTCTGTGAACGTAAACATATATTTCTACGTGAATGTACATATACATTTTTGTCTCCATAAATATAGATATATGGCCATTAAAATCATTAATTTTAAATATCTGCTAGCAATATTAAGATTTTAACTTCTTGTGATTTATTCCATTGTAGTTTTTTTAAAAGAGTTTTCCAGATATTTAGAGCATTGACATAAGTAGATTTATAACTTGATTCACTGAAGAACATTTTCCTTTCATAGTTCATTAAAGGCAAATTTCTTATACTGGAAATGGATATTTTTAGTTTCAGTTTTAGATAGCTATTAACAGACCTGCAGGATCAAAGTTAATTTGTGGAATTCCTTTGTTTACAGCTCCATAGTTAGCTACACCTTTGGAAAAGTAAAGGAACGCATTCTGAAGTATTACCTCAGAGAATGCATAATATTTCCTTAAATAATCATTACAATTTTTATGAACTTCTATCCAGTAAGTAACGTGATAAAAAAGTAACAATAATTCTCACCTTTTATGCAGAACAGACAATTGAAGAGTTTCAGTTTGTTCCCGTAGTAACATTCCTTATTTTAAAGTAATAATTCTTTATTTTAATTTTAGTTTTTATAATTATTATTCTCATTTTCAACATACTTTATAATTTATTTATATCCATGATTTTTAATATATTTTAGATTATATAATAAAAATTAAAAAAAATATATATAAAAGGCCATGCCTGTAAACTCAGCCATGATCGTTACAATATATGTATGGAAAAAAAAAATCTATTTCACAGGAGTTATTTCACATCAATTTAGTTTTTGTTTTGTTTTGTTTTTTCTTTAAAAAAGGGGGGGAAATGTCTTACAATAACTGAATGTAAACAAGTTTTGAATAAAATTAGATTATGAAATTAGTTTATGGACAGAAATTAAAAAATCTTTATTTAAACTTTGCAAGAAAAGAAAACAAAAAGTAAAGTGAAGATAAATTTGAAGCAGACTTTCAAAGAAAAGTAAGATTTTTAATCCTAAAACCTTTTGTTTACAATTTTAAAAATATTTAGAAGAAAATAACTTGTTTATAATGTAAAAATAATTAATAATTGAAATATTACTTTTATATTAGAATACATGTGCATATGTGCTTATTAAATATACATTTAACATTTATTTATATTTGGTTAAAATAAATAATATTTACTGCTTTAATGATGTTTGAATTATTTCATATTATTAGACTAGACAGGCATGTGTGTGTGCATATACATAAGTGTTTATTATATACTATTTACAATTTGTATATTTAATTAAAAGAAATTTGAAGCCACTTTCAAGCTTCTTTCAGTCATCCACTCTATTTAATATAACTGATACACATGACCACATACATGTCAAAAAAAATAAATGATATTCCTATACACATATTTTGTCCTGGACCAGCACTCATCAGTTAGTCTGAATAATCATCTCCCACACACGCATATATAATTAGTGCTAGGTTTTATATCAAGATAGCAAATCTACAAACTTTAATGGACAGGCTTCAATCCTTTCCAAATAATTATTACTTTTTTTTCAATATATTGCAATATTTTCAAATATCTATAAATAATCAAAATCAGAATGATTTATTTGACCTTCATTTTTTTATTATTATTATTTATAATCAATAAATTTATTAATCATACTAACTAGGATCTTTGCAATCTCAAAGCTAGTTCAAATTAATTGTTTGAAGTATATGTATGTGAGGATATCTATATAATTCTTTTTACATTTATTTAAATGATTCTGAGTCATAAAAGTCAGCCTTAAAATTCACACTTTCATTATAGGTTTTATGATAATGACTAATCCACTGATAGCCATTATACCCATGGCACCAGATAGATCTAGTTCTGAGTATTGATAATAACCAACATTGGTGTAATGATCCCAACATTTTTGCTTTATATTTAATTTTAGTTATTTTCTCACTTGTGTATGCAAATGAAATATTGATAATTGCTTTTATAATATTATGTCCTAAGTTTACTTTGGGTAGATGATTAGCCTAAGATTTTATAGTTATCTCTTTTAACTCTACTCACCAAAAATGACTATTGACTTGATTATTTCTGTTAATGTTATGCTTATCACTTATTATTTATGTATATTGAATTCTTTGCTCCTTTGCTGTGTTAATATTTTTCATTGATTGATTTCCATCTCCCCACATATCCTTTGTGCCACACCATTGCAATATATTTACATAACGGTTACATAATTCAGTCTTAACTATTACTTAACTACTGCCACAAACTTATGAGTGCTAATTCCACTTTTATCTTTATTTTACTTAATCAAAGATTATTGTGAAAAACCTATTCCACAAGTTTCTAAGTGGCTTTCATTTAGAAAAAAAGAATGGTTGTTCTGCATCCATTCAATAACCATTTTAAATCAAATTATGTAATAAAAATGATCAAACAGATTATATTTTTGAATCCAAGTTGTCTAAGAAAAAATGTGAACTGCTTTAATATTTAATATTATTGCTTAAGAGCACTGCATCATACATGAAAAATTCTAGTAGCCCAAGATAAAAAAATAAATAAATAATGATTGTGTAATTAGATTTATAGTTTTATATATGTTTTTTATTGGAATCAGCAGAATTGTTATATTGCACTTGATGTGGCTTTGATACAACAGGGTCAATAACAACAGACCAAATAAATCATTAGAGTCTACAGTGAAATAAAACTAGTAATTAGTTAAAATGAAATAAAAAAACAATATAGAATGGTTGACAAAAACAACTTTAATTATACTTTCTATATATTTCTAAGGTTTCATAGTTATAGCCCCCCCCCCCCCCCCCCCAAAATTATGGGGGGAAGGGTTTTTTTTAATTTTGTAGTTGTGAGGGGGGGGGGGGGGGGGGGGGAACCCCTCTTCCAACAAGACGGTATCATATTTCATTTAATTTTGTAAATTCACTGAGAACACTCAGAAATAATAGTGGTAGTCTTGTGAGATTCTCTAATAGTATTGCCAAAAATTTCAAATAGTGAAATCTGATCATCTTGGTAGTTTGATTAGTCTTGTACTTCTGTATAAATGATACCACATGCCCAATAACATTGCAGATTGCTTCTAATAGATTTATAGAAAATCAAATCACAAATCCCTGATATGAATATCTTTGTAAAGTGTTCTGGCTCCTATTTTCAAATATACTATAGATAACTTAATTAAGATACTATATGAATTTATAAAAACCTAAGAATAGCCAATATGATACTAATATATTCAAATAAATGAGAGTTTATTGCTTGTTTATTTGTTAAATGGTTAATAACTTGGGGAGATCAAGTGATATTTTACTACCAGCAAAGCACATAAATTCCATTCAGATAAACAAAGTAAATATTTTTTTAGTTCTTTTTCTTGTTTGATATTTTTGTTAAGTAATAAAGCAAAAACTTTTGCTATTTATTCCACTTTTCTAATTTTATGACTAAACTGATCAATTAAATTGTTATTCAATGTCAGGTGATTTTTAGTAATATAGTGCATACCTTCTGGCTGAAGTTATATTTATAAAACAAAACCGAATCATTAATTAATAATATATCAGTGATAGTTTGCCTTCAATGTTTCCTAAACTTAAAAATGAACTCTTGAGTTATAAAATAATTGAATGGTTTATTATTCAGAAATGATCAGCAATACATGAAGTTTCATTTTGGAATCTGCCATTCTACCATTGCACTAAAAGGCAACTCTAGGATTTATAAATGATAAATAAAAAATGAAAAAGATTAAATAATCAGCTAATTATTTCATGACCAGTTAATACCTCTTTTGACTCTGTGATAGTTTTGCTTTCAATATGACACTAATATGACCATTTTATTTATAAAAAATTATCTAGTCATTTTTAAAAATATATTGAGTCTGTCTGTCTCATTCAAAAAAAGCATTCCTCACTTCATTATCTATAGCAATGATGTTATATTTGAAAGTTTTCTTTTTTATGAACTGTTAAGTACAATTAGGAAGTCTATCCATATAGAGAAATATTAGTTTTAATATAGAACTAAACAATGACTATTAAATATCAGTAAAAGTTATAACTCTGTGAAACCTAAAATAAAATCTTTGGCAGCTTATATAGCTTACTATTACAAGTTTCTAGATAACTGGGTTAGAGTTTCCTGCCAAAAGGAAGTCAATTACTTAAAACCTATCTTTAGAATCTAGTTGGTGATAGTCTACCTATCATGTGCCAAACATGCTTCATTGTGGAATAAAGTAAAGTTAGATTTTATAAAGTATAGTGCAATCAAAAAAAAAAAAAAAAAAAAAAAATCTTCAGTCAAAAAAAAATTATCCATACTTTGGCTATATTAAAACTTCTCTTAACTACAGCACTCTCGCCAATCATTGCTGTGCAGTTTTGAATGTGTTATGTCAATTCAAATGAGACTGTAGCTTCCTTATTTATAATTTGCATTAAAGAAGAGCAGCATGCAAAGATTCAATTTTTTGTGGTCTAAGGATGTGTCTGGTACCAATATGTATCACAAAGAATTTGTGTAACAATATGGAGAAAGTGCTTTGTCTTGAAGAAGCATGTATGAATCTATAAAGATATTGAAGGAAAGTCACACAGCTGAAAAATTGATGCTTTCAGTTTCTGAGATTCTCAAAGACCAATATTGAAACATCAGGAAAAAAAATCAACAATTCTCATTACAGGAAGATATTCAATGAAGAGCAGAAGTCTAAAATTTGGACAAAATACAAAGGACATATATCTAAGGACATTGTATTGTTGCATAACAATGCACATTTGTACACGACTGTCTATACAGTTGATACTCCAAAAATTTTATTTTTAGATGTTGGAACATTCTATCTATAATCCGATCTTGCCTCATCATATTATCATCTGTTTGGTTTCCTAAAAAAAATCCTATGAGGATTAAGATTCATATCTGACAGAGAGATAAAGGTGCCTTTCTGACTTGCAGCCCACCTGAAAATATTTTTTAATGATAGAATATGCAATCTTATTAACAGATGGACAACTTGTATTAAAAATCAGGAGATTACATCAAATAGTGATGTATTTATCTTTTATGAAAGATCATAAAATAAATTCTGCAGCCAGAGAGCAGATAATTTTTAACTCATGCTATAAATCAATGAAATCCATTAATTAAAAAAAAAAGTTTTATCTGACTGATTCAAATTTTAAAATGTTCTGCTTAATTCCAAACATTAAATGTTTGATGAAAACCAAAAAAAAAGGACTTATTAATGAATATTTAATCTCAATTCTTTTTTTAAAATAGTACATTATTATATTAGGAAAAAGAAAAAACTAAATATGATTTATCTATAGTATATTATATTTTATATAAAAATTGAATAGCAGTGCAAAAGTTCTGCGGCACATGTGAATTTAACATGAACAAAATTGATGCATAAACAGTTAAACACTGGTCATCCCTGATCTGGCTGTATGGCAATTGAAAGATCATAGATCTCTTAACGATCTCTTAACGTGGCTTATGGAATGAGGGAAAATGGCGGTAATGTCTAATTAATACAGTAAAACTTTATTAATTTGAAGCCAAGGGGGGAAAAAATCAGTTCAGAAAAATTTTCACCACAATCAAAACAAATTAATAAAATAAAAAAAAATAAAAAAATTAAAGATTCATATTAGTAAAAAATTTTGTTTTATTTTTTATTTAAAATAAATACTATTATTTTTTTTATCCTAAATATTCCAAAACCAATTCTTTTCAGAACACTATAAGAAATGAATTCAACATTAAGTAAAAAATATGGAACATATACCAGAAGCCAAAATATCCTTCTGTTCTGAAGAACTAAAAATATGAACAACTTTTTATTACCCAATATAAATTAATGGTGAGGAAAAAAAATACAGATTATATTCATTATAGAGTCTAGAATTTCTTATAACAGCAGACAATATTGGAATTTTAAAATATCAAAATGGTTTTAGACCCATGGAATGTTAATAAAATAATAAAATCTAAGATTAAGAAAATATTTTAGGAGCTGAATGAGATATTTTGACTTAACATTAATTAACTCATTTCTGTAAAATATTACTAGAGATGTCACATACTGAAATTAGCAAAAAATATTACACTTTAAACTCATTTACAAAGAAGCTAGAATTGATTAGTTTAACAAAAAAAGATAAAAAATATTTCCTTCTACTTAAATACTGCCATGAATAAAATAAAGTGGCAGAAGCCATAGGATTTTTAATAACATTATATTTTGTTCAAGGAACACCTGAATGTAAAGAAATGATGTGCTGATTAAGCTTAATAATGCTAATCAGCAATTAATCAGTAAATTATTCTACAGAAAAGTTAGTTTTCTAGTATTTCTCAACTCTCTCATCGGTTTAGATTCTTCTATAATATAGATAAATAATACAGAAGTCAATGTAAACATGAGTAAAATTAGTAAACTATTATATAAGCTAACAAATAAATTAAAGAAATTTCAATAATATTAATAAAAGTATAGCAACATTTATTAAAACTAAGAACCAACTCATTAATGACACAGCTAAAGTTCCTTGGCCCTTCCAAGACATTGTGGCTTTTGGGTAATGCTGCAGGATAGATCCATTCGGAAATCTTGAGAGAATGAAGGAAGGCATTTGTCCTATATGTTCTTGGGATAAAATTCTGACAGAAGTTACATCAAAATACTGAATACTTTTTTTAAAAAACCTATAAATATCATTAAACATTTTCAAATTATTGTAAATAGAAGACAAATGAAAATAAAATCAGACAACTAGCTTCTGGCTCAAGTAAAAAGACTAAAAATGACAATTTCGTACAATTGAAATATGAATTCTGAAACTTTAAATATACAATGTGAAAATAGGTTCATGCATTTGTAGGTGACCTATTTGGATATATATCTAAAACAATTATAATGTACATGTTTTAGAGAAGTCTTTATCATTGGATATAAAAAAAATAAACTACTAATAACAAATAGAAAAAAAAAAGTGAGAGACATATCATCTGAAAATATTTTTTTTTAATAATATGAAAATGATATATAATGAAGAGTATCAATACATACCAATGCAATAAGGTTTCCATAGTTATTAAGAAAAAAGAAGTATTGAAAATTAAATATTTTAGTCAAACAAATTGTTAATAAAATGTAATATCATTTCATTCGAAAGGAGGGGGCTGGGTAAATACTTTACAAGATAATGTTAAATAATATAATATATATCAAGCAAATAAAAAATAAAAACAAGAATAACAGCTAGATGGAGAGTTGTTTGAAGTTAATAGACAATTTTAATGTCATATATACAAGGACACAATAAATATTTTCCCTATAACACATAACAGAAATAAATACACTACAGTTTTCTCAATGTGATATCTACAGTTAATTAAGAGACTAAAATGCAAGCCAAAGTGTGAATGGAAATGCATAATGAGTACAATGGGTCTTGATAGGTTTACACAGATCATGATACTTCCTTCAAACTGAATACCACATGAGAAACTTGTGGATCACTTATTGCCCATAAATCAATGAGATGGTCAAAAAAATTAAATAATTACTAAAAAAAAAATGTTGTTTTAGAATACTAAAAACTGAATGGACTATTACTCCTTCAGCAAATCGAACTTTCTACTGAAGGGAAATGATGGGTTTAAAATAATAGTAGAGTTAGAATTCAACATCACTTGAAAATCATAGTTATTAATGCTTAAACTTCATACAAATTTTCATAAGAACTCCCAAATAGTAAAACAAACAATTATTTTTTTTACTAAAACTTTGTAAAATGGATTTTAAAAAATCCCCCAATTCTTTATATGCAAATATAGAATGGGATAGATTTCATAAAATAAGTTGATATTAAAGAGATGATCAAATTAGAGGAAATCTAAATATTTTATATCCTTCACATTCATAAAAAGTTAAAAAGATAATGGGAAATTAATGCATGATGATAAAAGATTTGAGAACTTGGCAAATTTACTCATGCTAACCAAATAAAAAAACAACACCTTCTAAAAGATGGTTGGGGAGGAAGACCTAACCAGAAAAAGAATTTTAAAATATTCAACACAAAAGATACTATAAGCATTGAATCCTTAAAATATTTGCAATAGTATCAAAAGACTTACTCATAAATCAGAGCAATAATGCACTATAAGCATTTTATGGGTGAGAGAAATATAATGAAAAAGTTAGACAGAACAATCCCAAATGAATAGAGGGTTAAGAAAGGACTATTATCATAATTTGAATAACTGTACATTATAGTATTTAATAGTAACATTGACTACAATGCATGATCTTAATATTAAGTCTATAATTTTTGTATTAAAACATGAATCATTTACACCTATCATGAGCTTATGCATAATTTCCCTTTATATTTTTATTAGTCCTCATGCTAGTTTTTTTTTTAAAAAAAGTTAAATTAGAGCCATCAACATTCTGGATTATAAAAGCAGAGATGAAGTTATCATGATCACAAAAAAATTGCAGCTAAAATTGTTAATTGGACTCAACATTATATCTTGCTCTAACTGATTAAGACTTAATATTATAAGAAACCCTTGTTTTTACCAAGAAAAAGTTTTTGTTATTTCCTTGATTATTCAATCATGTGAATATAAAAGTAAACACATATAGAAAAAAAAATGCTGATATAAAAAACAGGACATTGTTAACTTCATTAATCTGTAAATACTGTATTGATTTCCAGAAACAAATTTTGTATATTATACATAAATAATATACCAAATCTGAAACTTAACAAAAAATCCTTTTTTATTATTTCTGAAATTATAATACTTGATATGTGACTGCTTTCTTATTTTTTAAAAAAAAAATATTTTATTATATACTTCGTTTATTTTGGCTTCTAAATTTTCTTTACAATATCACTATTTTAATTATTTATCTCTGACTATAATAAAGTCAATTTTTTTTGTATGTATTAGTTAAAATTGAATTAATTTTGAAATTTCAGTTCTGTCTTTTTGAGATTTTTTGATGACTATTGCTATCTACTTACAGATGTTGTCCTTTTTTTTTAAATTGGCAATTATCTTCAGTCATGATTTGCAACTATTTTTGCATAGTTAAGTTACAAATTATAATTACATTTCTTCTTGTGTACAAATATAGCTAGCTATACAATAACCATCATATATAGCAGAAGAAATACTTTGTTCATGAAAAATTAAAAAAAAAAAAAGCAATAAATGAAGAAAAAATAAATAAATTATTATTAAAAAAAGTAATGTAGTGAAAAGATTGGGAAAATGTATAAATGTTTTACAACATAAAGATAAAAATATTCATATATATATACTATTTATAAATAAAAATGAAGCAATTGTAAAAACAATATAATTGGAATCAAAAGTGACAAAAGATATAGATTTGATGAAATTCCAGTTGAATTACTGAAACCATAGAGAAAAAAAAAATGAAAAAATTTTTGATGTTTGAGAGCCTCTATTATATCTCTTTTAGAAATTAAATTTATTAGGCTTGTGCAGAGGTGAAGATTTTAGACAAATTATTTTAATATCTCATGCATCAAAGATCTTGAATAGAAATATTTCTAGAGAAGAGCAATTTGAACTTAGATAAGAGTGATTGGATGAAAAAAATTATTGCTGAGAGACAGGAAAAAATAGGAAGATTAATTAACATTTTTCATTGATATTAAAAATCATTTTAATGTAAAAAGTAAACTAGAAAATTTTAAATAAAATATAAAAATAAAAGCTCAATTATAGATAACATAAACAGAGATAAAACAAAATGTTTTTTAATACGTTTTTCATATTTTTGCAATAAGTTACTAAATTAATGCTATTTTGAGAAAGATGAAATTAAACTGAAGGAGTTTATAATATATGATTTTCTCTTGGTATTACTATAAATAATTCACTGCAGAGCAAAGATCTTTAACATTTCTCCACACAGGGCCAACAATAGAAAATAACACTAGGAATGTGAACTGCTGCTTGGAGGTATCTTTTTTTTAAGTAAAGATTTTAATTTCCTTTTAGCCCTCTTAAAAAAAACGATGTGTATAAAAAGATAAAATTATTACATTTGATATATTTACAATAATAGTCCATTTTTTCTCACATTCTCTGAATAAATAGATGACTACCAACATTAATCTGCATTTTCAATAATTACATGATGAAAGGAGATGCTACACAATGGATTATTGAAACAGAATTTGGAAAATGAGATGGTCATTATAAAAGTCACTACTTATAATACTTGTCCTATCCAATTTTATGCCAATTAAATGTTCAGACATCATATAATTGATATTAATATTATAGCTTTGAGTAAAAAAATAATCAATTTCCTTAAACATCAAACTTCCAAACCTAGTAATACTAATGTAAGGTCCTCTCAAAAGTAATTTACATTTCAGATGAATAAATGAATTCAATCTTATCTACAATCTCATGTGGATACCAGATTAAACAATTATGTTTAATAGGTAAATATCAAATCAGTGGAGATGACCATGCAACCCACTAGAATTTGCTTTAATTTAAATTCATATGACAGAGTTAATTTGCTTATTTTAATGACTTTGCAAACAGACAATCAAATATCAAATATGTAAGCCAAATTATACAGTGGACAATATCATAGTTTAGTTTGCTGACAAAAAATGAAACCACTTTTGTCTACTATTTATGATCTTGTACATTAGTCTTATGACTTTTGCACAGTTTGCATATGACAATTGCAAAAGTGTGGCCATCCATTTTAATAACTCTATCAATATATATATACATGTCTGTGTTGAGCAATTTCTTACAACTTTTATATTAACAACCTTTAATTTTTAAACATTTCTCCCATCAGCACATCTCAAATTCTTTGTTTGCATGCAATTTAATAACTAGTCAAGAGAATACCAATACTAAGCTATATAATGACAGTAGTTTGTATACTTTACTATCCAGTCTTCACAACTGATTCTAAAATCTCTATATTTAGAACATCATAAAATTTATGAGATGTTTTATTATTAATACTCATACTATCTCTAATTTTAAACATTACTAGAATGCTATTTATTATAAATATTGTTTGTCTGAAAATTTGTGATGATGGCAATTTACATGTGATTATGTATTAAGATTATTTCTATTAGCTAATTGAAATGTTAATTTTTTTTTTTTAAAAAATCAGACTTCATTTATATTTTTCCAAACACATACAATTGCTCAACTGATTTTATGATAAATTTTTACAAAAAATACTAACCAAGTAGGCTATTATGCATTTAACAAAATAGACTATTTAGTGTGGGCAATGTCTTAAATTTAATATTCATGAAACTAAAATTCAATTTCTATGCTAGACTATCAATAGGCAGGATAACATCACTTAAGAGAAGAGGGGGGGAAGCATTTGAAAACCTTATATCCTATACTAAAATAGTAGTTGAATATCTGAGTTCATTTTAAAAACATTTAATAATTGTACTATATGTTAGAAGTAATTCAATATATAACTACACTGTTAATATTGCCTTCATAAAATCAAAAGTATAATATCTATAATTTAATTTATACTTTAATGTTTTACACTATTTGTGATAAGAGTCATTTTACTGAATATTAATAATAAAAACGAAAATAACCAACTAAGAATAAATGTTCAAAAAGATTTTTAAAAATATTGTTTTCTTATTTATTTTACAAGAAATGATTTAGAATCCCAATAGACAGTATCTCCCAATATGTTTTGATTACCCCCCCCCACTCCATTTATCAATAAATTCTTTTTATTTTCTAATATGAAACTACAAATATAGCATGTCATAATATGACATGAAAGTTGTCTTAATTTTCTTTCACAAATCAACTTTAGAATTATTGATTCTATTTCTTTATTTCACTGAAAATAATTCTTCAGACAATCTGATAATTTGCTATGTAGATTGATATATATATAGAAAATATATACATTGATTACAGTTTAGAATGAAGTTGGAAGCTCAAATTTAATTTCATCAGAAAACAGTTTACAATAATCTTAACAAAAGTGAAATAATTAAGATCCATTAAATAATAAATGATAAATAAGCAATTTTCCATTCAATTTTATCTTCTTCTTTTTTTTAAAAAAAAAAACTATTTTCAAACAAGAAACAAAAAAAATATAAACCCTTAGAAAACTGACTGGCACAATATGGGATTGTGATGCAAGTACTTTATAGTCCATTTTCTTAGCACTTAATATTTCATTAGCAAATAATGTCTCTGTCTTTGGAGAAAAAGTGACCACACTACACTTCTGAAAACTCATAAATATTACTATGAAAAAGATTATTAGAACCCTCAAATTTAATTCTTTGTGGGAGGGGAGTGGGCTTCTTATTCTTTCACATATTCTTCCACAAGATATCAGCAGAGAAACTGCCTCCTAGAGAATGCATAAAAAGTTAAGTATAGATTCAATTTGACAATAATTCAAGATATAATTTCCCACCTAAAACTTATTTTAAATCAAGAAATTTTAATTCAATCAAAAAATTACAATCAATGAATTTCTGAATAAGAAATTGATTTATGAGGTTCTAAATCAAATTTCTTTTTCCAGATCCAACAACAAATCCAGTAGGCCGATCTTTGTAAATATTACTGGATTCATCAACAAATTCAGGGCAATCTGTTTTATAAATAGAATTTAATAGCCACTGATTAATGAATCATACAACTAATGACAGATAAATGTATAACTATAGTGATAACAGTGAAGATCTTAATAAACCTATTAATGAATCTATCTTGTAATATATGGAAAAATAGCATAATGGATTAAATTTCTTTCTATTTTTGATGATATAACTAAAAATCTGAAATGGATAGGTAAAAATAGAAATAAATATATAGATTCTGAAATTGATAAAGACTTAAAAACATTAAAACAATTGAGATGCTACATCTGCTGATAATGAAACGTCATTAATTGAAGAAAAGGATGTCATTCAGAGCAAATATTTAATTGCAATGAAATTGAAATGTCAATGCTTTGAGAAGGCTAAAATCTAACACTTTCTTGTTCATTTTATTTTTTAAAAACATAAAGATATAATAGAGTGAGTTTTTTTTTATTATTCCTATATGAATAAACAAACATATACTCAGTAAATTTATATGTAAATATGCTTTCTCAATTTATTAATAGTAATTATATTACTTTAAAAAAAAAATATTGCCCTTATCAATATGATGGAAACTATTTTCGAGTTTCAATTCACAATGCATACATAATGACATCTATCTTTTTTATATATAAAATTAACTAGAATCAATCATAAATAATAAAAATAAAAAAAAACAATCCAATTATTTAAAAATACAACATACAAAAAAAAAATTATTCCTCTTTTTCTCCCCCTCCCCTCTTTTTTTCCCTCGCCTTCTTTCTTTTACCCCTTCCTTTCCCAATTAAACAACTTACAACAATCAAACAAAATGTACAGAGAAAAAAACCTATATAAATGTATACTATATAAATTTCCACTTATTTTTAATTAGCGGAATATTAGTTGAATTATTTGATGTTTTATATATATTCATATAGTTATATTTGATCTAGTTTATATTAGTTTCATATATTTTCCTTTTATTAGGTTCTTTAATATAGTTTAAAAGTTTTATATTTTTTTGCACAATCTATGTCCATATTTTAAATAATGAATATACAATGCAGATTTATCATCTCTTCTATTAATTGCATTATTATGTTCTTCTGGGTCTTTCATCTAATGTTTCTCTGTGTATTCTTAGTAAATCACATTGCACTTTTCATAATTAATTTTATATACAATTACAGATAACTACCTATTCCTATGTTTATGTTTTTATCTATATAATTTTTATTTTTTATTATTGTATTATAAATTTTAGGGTATTATAAAAGTTTTAAAAATATTATTATTATTATTTTAAATTAGGTAGTTTATAATTAAAAAATATATTTTCAATACACTTAAGTCATATCCATAATTTTTGTATAATTCAATAAATTGTTCCTTTTGTATATAAATCTTGTCTCACAAACTTAAAATCAGTTTTCATACACCCCCTGTACCAATCGGCTTATCAATAATTCCAAAGACAAAATCGACCCCTCTCAGACCCCCATGTTGTTTATAGCATCTCATGCCCTCAACCCGAATGCCGAGCCATTTATTATGGTGATACCAAAGCCGGCATAACCAACAGGACTGCCCAACATAGATACACTTACAATAGAGCAAAGAAAAATAATGACAATTCATCAACATTTTTGGAACCCTCTAAAAAGACCGGCCATATATTCGAACTCTCTAACCCCAAGATAGTTTGCATTGAGAAAAACAATATCAAACAGAAAATTAGGGAAGCGTACTTCATTGCTGGTAACAATAACTTTATCAATAGATGCGATGCCTGCTTCAACATCTCCAAATGCTGGGCTATCTAAATAACTTGCATGTATTTTGCATATCGCCATTATTTCCCTGTTCTGCACTTTCAGTATTGCTATGAATATGAGGCAACCCGCCTCGAAAGCACTAAGCATTTAATATTTTTGCACTCTTTATAGCTTCTCTTTCAAGTGCTTCACATGCTTTTAATATTAGATATATTTTTTATCTGCATTATATTTATCATTTTTATGCTTAAAATTATTAATAATTGCTATTTTTTTATCCATGCTTGTTGGGAATCTATAGAAATTATTTTTCTTAATTTATCCTCTTTAATGAAATGTTTCAATATAATTTTGTTATTATTATTTATACTAGTCTCTACATCTAAATACTTCATTCTAATGTCAAATTCCATTTTTGTAAATTTAATATTATATAAATTATTATTATTAAATTCATTATAAATATTATTCATAGTTTATTTGTTATGAATTAATAAGGTATCATCAACATATCTAGAATAATGTATTATTTCTTGATTTATTCTTCTTTTTTTAATTAAATTAATTTCTAATTCATTTATGAATATTGAGAACATTATATTAACTGCACAACCCATTATCCATCCTTTATGTACACTCCAATAATCATTGTTGTATTTAAAATATAAACTATTAGGAATTAATGTTAAATCTTCTATAATATGTATTATATTTATATGAATTATGTATAAAGATAGTTTTTGTATTAATATTTCTATATTTTTAATTCTTGGAATACTTTGATACATTTTCTTTATATTTATTGTAAACATTTTGATTTCTATTCAGTTTTATATTATTTGATTTACTAATGATAATGTCTGTATTTTTATATAAAATTCC
Source organism: Epiperipatus broadwayi (assembly GCA_028023455.1). Classification (NCBI taxonomy): domain Eukaryota; kingdom Metazoa; phylum Onychophora; class Udeonychophora; order Euonychophora; family Peripatidae; genus Epiperipatus; species Epiperipatus broadwayi. Next base: position 11,969,797 of record JAQFVV010000013.1, read on the forward strand.
CCATAATCAATAATATTTGCTATCCATTTGTTTAAATATTTGCAAAATTTCTGTAGAATAAAATTACTAAAACTGAATATCAATCTCAATGAATTATTATCTTATGAATTTTTACCTTAATAAAAATATATGGGCTTTTCATACGAAAACAGATACAATAATTTATATTGATTTATATTTAATTTTAAACTTTCTGATGCAAATACAAGAACATTTAACTGATTCTTTTTTACTATAATTTTTGTTTTATCATTTAAGAAAGATACTTTGCAAATTTTCTTAAATTTTTATAAAACTTCTAACTTTATGCTTAGAAAATGGTTTATTACACAAAATATTATACAATTTTCATTTTTGAAAGAAAATAAATACAATATATGTCAGCATATGACTAAATGGTAACATTTAAAATTTTGAAGCTAGTGAGGGTGGTTCAAGTCAAAAAATTGGCTGCTTAAATTGTTTTAAAAATTACTGTACATTTTTTTTAATTTTCTGTATTTTTTTTTTTTGGATAATGTATAATTGAAGTAGTATATATATATCTTGGTTTCACCGTATTAAAATTTTTATTAAACTAAAGTGTGGTTCTAACTGTTCACAATGGCTTTCATATAACAAAATGAGATTCCCATTAGCCAATTCAAAGCAGTAGTCAATTTGAGTATCTATATATTGCTCAAAAAAAGAGAATATTGAAAATATAATAACTATTATAAATTGTGAGTTCAAATTTATTAATCAACTAATTCTAAGAATGACTGATCTATTGGTAAAGTTTCACTAGAAATATTTTTATACTTCTTCATGGGCTGTTTCTCTTTATTCAGTACTAATTACTTAGCTGGGCTTGGCTGCTTGATGGTGCAAATGCCATTTATACGGCCTACACTTGCAGCTAAAAAAATAATTCTGTGTATCTTAGCCATTGCAGGCCGCTTGATGGCATTGTACAGAAATATTATGGCCTGTTTTGTGCTTTGTGACACTTTATGCGAATTCGCAGAATTCACAGTTGGCTACTGTATCGTCTGACAGTGTCTGGATTTCAAGTGGTACAACTTTTGAAATCTCCATAGCAGAGTAATTTCATTTCTACTTAAATCATGAGTCTGACTGACTAAGAATTGTCACACCGTCCCCACCCTTCCTATACAAGTTGGAATGTACAAAGTTGGAATGTGCAAGTTGGAATGTGTAACTAATCTACTAACAAAAATATAATTTTAAGCTGTATGCATGATAATTTTGAATTTATGAAATAATATGAAAATAATTATTAGAAATATTAACTTTTATTCTTTTTTTTATTACTTTGAATATCAATGACTATATTTTTTTCAGCTTAATGATATTCTTTGGTGTTATAAAACAATATATTATATCATTTTTGAATAATACAATCTTAAGTTATGATAAAATTTGTGACTTAACATAATTTTTTAAATATTCAATATGGCCGCTTCGCCAAGCAAAAAGTTAAATGTTTAAGCTTTAGCACAAATTAAAGCAGTATAAATATTAAAATAAAAATAACACTTATGTTGATGGAGCACTGGCCATTTCTAAGATGAATAATGAGAGTAAATCCCAAAACACATGACATGCTTAAATTGTTCAATTTTAAATCAAAAGAGTGAGGAATAGAAGTTTAGAAAATCTTTTTGATAATGCAATGATGATTTAATATTGCTTCAAATAATTACAAATAGATATATAACACGTTGCAGAAAAATTCTTAAAACAACTGCTCAAAAAATAAAGCTAAAAAATTTAAATATGATTTAAAAAATATATTATAATGCATTTATTTAAATTGCATGTTTTAAGTTACTATATGATATGATTAAACCATATCTTATGCAGTTTTATAATATCTCATGCAGTTTTATAATATAGCTGTCAAACATTGGGAGGCATGTGTTAAAATAAATTATGTTTAATGATCAATAGATAATAAAGATAAAATTTAAATTAATGTTACACTTTGACAACTCAAAAAAAAAAAAGCAACAACTGATCAGGCATTCATTATGATCAAATTTTATATGCAGAATTTTAGTTATAATTTTTTTTTTTATTCCCACATTTTATTATTTTTCTACATATGATTAAATACAAATTTTAAAAATTTTGTTAAAAAAAATATATAAATTTTTGGTAATACATCTTTCTATAAATAGTTATTCTAAAATGAAACATATCAAATCAAAAAGTTAATCATGCAATGAGAGACCAGAATTTATATGATTTTAATTAAATAGGAAAGCTGAACATTAAAAATACATTTGCTATTTGCTGTTGATTTGTTTTTAAATGATCTTATTTAAAAAAAACTCTCTAATAAAAAAAGTATAATATTAATTATTAATAATAAATATCTAATATAAGGAATTATGTATTTGCCCTTTAGGTTTTCACTACCATATATAGTATACTCATCAAAGGTAAAATTATAACCAATACATAATTTTATTTTATTTTCAATCCATGTTTTCAGGTCCCTCTCCTAAGGAAACTGGAGACTTCTGCTCACGAATCAAAGAAAATATTATTTAATAGATAGAACCTAATATTTTTTTCCATGTTACGATTTGTTCATGAACATATCTAGCCATTTAGAATATTCATACTTTTAAGTATAAAAATAATATTGACAAAATGAGTATAATTATATCATTTTTATATCCTTACTTTATAATAAAACATACGCTTCATTATTTGAGTATTCTATTTTTCTTTGATATATATTAAATTTGAAATAAAAACATTTTACTAGAAAGAAAAAAAAATATTAAAATTTTATTGATTCCCTCAATTTTTTTTTCATTAAATATTAAATAAAAGCAGCAAACTATTAACAGTAGTTGAAATAATAGAAAAACATTGGAATCTTCAATTATGATTTTATGAGATAGAAATCAATAGTCTGCAAAAGAGATGGCACAAAGTTTTACTAAAAGTTTTTTTAATTAATTTTGATATTATATATATATCATAAATTATTCTTACCAAGCTTCAATTTTAGTTAATAGTGCAATGTTAAAATGAAACACAGGCACTCGGGAGTAAGATTTCTGAAATACACATCCTCTTTTGTGTTGGGCCTAAAAGCTTATCTTTATTTAACAATTCATGGTTCTTTAATCCATAGTGATTTTTAAATGAGTAACACAAGGAGGAGATTGGAAAATATAATTTATAATATTATTACAACATTACATATGTATCTTTAAGCTATCAAGCTTCTATTATAATAAACCAGAAAAAATTTAAAATAAAAACATTAAAATAAAACAAACTTAAATAATCAAATTCTATCTTTCTAATTAGCTGTATTAAAGATTTGAACTAACTCTACAACTTAATAACAAATATGCACATATATACACACACACATATGCCTATTCCATTACACATTCTTGAAACATAGGAATAAAGACACCTGAAAAAGTCTAATTCCATGTGTTTGTTTTTAAATAAAAAATAGATATATTAATCCTTAATTGAGGTTTAAAGTTTAATCTGGGTTAGGAATATTCTCCGGTTTTAACAAATGATTATTAATAAACATTAATATATTTATCTAAAGTAGGTGGTGTCAAAGTTGTTAGTGCAGAATGTTTGACATTTGTAAATCAAAATGTAATATATAAAAATGATTAACATATGTAATAGAAAAAACAATGATCATGAATTAAGATAAAACAAATATTTCATATTATCAGCTTATTCTAACTATTCTTTCACTTACAGCAAGTCAATACTTTCAATATCTTGAAGATGGCATAAACATATTGAAAGCCTGGACTTGTATGTGAACAGGCCATTTAGGATAAATTGATAATATTAAATTATTTGTTATGCTTTAATTAACTTTTACTGCTATTTATTATATATCTCATTTTATTTTTAGGTAGAAAAAAATACTATTAGCATATAACTATTTAAATCAATTCTTGTTCAACATACTAACTCTGCAATGATTTTAGCTCTGGGTAGATGACAACTAACAATTCATTTCTAATAGTCTGAATAATTTAATATTCAATATAATAATCTACCTATGACTGTGTGGTTTTAACTTTTCATACCCATGCCTAAAATCATGGAAAATATACTTTATAAAATATACATTTGTAACATATTTATGATATGATTTAATTTAGAAATTAATTTTAAAGTAAATTTATTGCTCATACAAAATACAATTTACTTTTATACGAATTCAAAAATAAGATTTCATATATATATAAGATAAAGATGATTTAATTTTAATAGTATACCCATTAAGATAACAACAAAAATAATTAAAAAAAATAGAATAATACAATTATGAAAAGAAAAGAACGGCAATAAATTGATAGGGGAAATATTTACAATTTTTGAAGTAATTTGTCTTTTGTTGTTGTTTTGCTTTGTTTTCTATTTTTCACAGTTGACAAAACTTTTAAAATGTCATAATCTTTATTTCTTAGAGCCTGAATAGCAAGACAAAGTGATTTTAACAACAAAGGTAGAAATGATTTCTAAAAAAAATCAATTATTTCATTTTATTTAATAAAAAAAGCACTTCATGACTTTGGGTTCTGATAACAGTTCAAACAAAACTTTTGTTTAATAATTTATAATAGCAGTACTTCAAATATAAAATAATGTTAATGACGTTCTGTAATAAAAACAATATAAATGACTGCATATCTGTGATAAGAAAATAGATGGCAGAGACAACAAACACATAAGTAGTTACATGAAAAATTTATGGATTTGTTTTTTGGGGTTTTTATATTTAAAATCTTTATCAAATATTGAATTACTGAATTTGCAAATGACAACTTTAAAGATAAAAGAAATTGATTAATGATTATATTAAATACTTAGAATGTAATAGTCATCACTAATTTATATCTAACAAATAATGTCTTCAATAATTACATCATAATAAAGAGAAGAAGAAAAAACACAATATTCTCTTTCAGCAATAACACAACATAATAATGTTAAAGATATTGTGTGTTTATACTTATTCTAAGTTTTCAATGGTTAATTACAACGAGCGTCATAGATAGTTGAAATCATAAAACAAATTTATAATATTGATATTAGTTAATATTTCTCTAATATTTGGTATCTACTGAAATATACTCATCACTCTCTGTGAGCTAATTTTAAAGTTCAATATATTTTGAAAGTAATAAACTATTACTTTAATATAAAATAAACAATTTAAAATCTCTTAATGGGTTTTAACTATGCTAGAAATAAAAGCAACTGTTCAATTATAAAAAGAATTCCTTCAGTTGTAACTAACATGATATGATTTGTTTGAATCTCAAAATAAAACATCCTATCAAATTAGTTATAAACAAATCAACTACCATTATGTTAAAGCATTGGGCAGCTGTTTTGATCTCTAGATTATCTGAAAAAGCTAGTTTAGTTGTAGTTCATGAAGTAAAAAAGCTCAGACTGTTTTTATTTTATATTATGATAATTAATTGTGATTAAAATTTCTAAATTATTATGGCAGATAATAGTGATGACTTCAGAAAAAAAATTATTACTAATGGGGAATATTTACAATTAAGTTCCAGGTATATGAAGAATGCATGAATTTCAAATCTTACACATTAAGCCTGCATAAGGTTCTATACTTGGGGGAAGAGGGTCAGAGTGACTTGTGGTCAACATGGGCATGGTGATAATATTGGCATCACCATGGGATTTGGACTTTTCATCATCAGATTTTCAATAGAATGGATGGCTGAAGAGTTGGAGGTTGGAATAGATTGAAGCCTTTCTGTTAAAGTATGTAATATATAGGGTATATGAGCACAGACTTTCACATGACCCATCACTCTCCACACTATCTCATAACACTGATACACTTGAACACATATATGTTGAAAAGATAAATCATCACCAATATACGTATTTCATGTTAAACCAGCAATCATCACCAATATACGTATTTCATGTTAAACCAGCAATCATCAGTTGGTCCAGATTACCATCTCTACACACATATGCCATAAGTGCTCAGATATATATATTAAGATAGCCAAATCTCATACTTTAATGAACAGGCTTCAATCTACTCCACACTCCAACTCTTCAATCATCCATCCAATTGAAAATCTGATGATGGAATGCTCAAAGGCCACCCTGAGACCGAGATTCTTGTCACACCCATGTTGACCTAAAGTATGAAGATTTGCTATCTTAATATAAACTGAGTACTGATTATATGCATGTGTGAGAAATGATAATCTAGATTAAATGATGAGGGCTGGTTTAGCACGAAATATGTATATTGGTGATTATTTATCTTTTCTACATGTGTGTGGTCATGTGTATTAGTAATATGAGATAGTGTTGATAGTTGAAAGGTGCTTGAAAGTCTGTGCTCAAATCCCTATATTTACTAACAAGATAAAAAAATTATTTTCTCTCTAAAAGCATAAAAGGAGTTAGTGGAGGAAACTTCTAATATCCATTCAATATATCATTCTGTGAAGCAGTTACTTACTGTTGTGAATAGATTATCAACTTACATCAACCAGCATAACAGATTTATTGGACTTTATACTGAATTTAACTCCAAGAAAACATTGTGATCTTCATTCACAAATACCGGATAGTGCTTAAACAACATTTGAATTTCCTTGAGGGCAAATTGATATGCATGTAATTGCCCATTTTATTTCTTTAAATATATTAACACTGTTCATAATAAAAAATTATGGTACTTTAATTCCAGAATCTGTAACGCCATTAACTAAGAAAGATTGGTGATAGAAGTGAGAGTATATTAAAATTTCAAAGTGTTATTCAATAATGCTTTTTTTTATTTGGCTATCTAAAAGTGCATACTGCTTTGAAGTAAAGGAAGTTCACACAAAATGGATTTAAAAAACTATTCATTTTAATAAGACATATCAGAAATTGTGAAGTTAAAAGAAAATATGAACTGATAAATGATTTAAAAAGAGTACATATATTTTATTATAAAACTCAAATATTGGAAGTAGAAGCAGAATAGAATTCAATAAAAAATTAATATGAAAGAACAACGTTGGGTTTGCAAAAGACATATCAATAAAAATATTAAGAGTAGTTAAATTACTTAAGTTAATGAAAGATATTAAATGCAGATAATTCAGATTTATGTCTCAACAAGTTCTCATTCTAATACATAAATAAATATTTTTTATATATAAAACTAAATAATGACTTTTATAAAACCAAACATTTTTAAAATTACCATGGAAAATGTTAATATTAGAATTAAAAAATTAATATAAGTGAATTAAATGAAAGAGCAATACAAATGTAAAAAACAAAGATATGGACAGGGACACATCCAAATGAATGCACAGTATAGCTAGATATTATATTTTGACTAATAAAAAAAACATGATATTTTAAAATTTATATGATTTTAATTGGTTTGACACAAGGTGTAATAATTAATTAGTAAGATAGATAAGAGCACAGCTAAAAGTACAAAAGCCAACATCAACAGTTGATATCCATAACTATATGAAATACTCTGGTAACATTTATAAATATTTAAAAATATTAACAGATATTTTAAGATAGCACAGATTTGAATAAGATTAATAAAAAGATAGCGGAGGTTGTACTAGAAACAAATACATACTGCAACCAAACACAAACAATTCTCTGATATGAGAAAAAATGTAATCAATTTAAAATTATTCATATCAAAGAAATGAATATATAGAATTCTGTAAAATGAAAATGTTAAATGATGATAAAAATATATATATATTGAAAAATAGTAAGGAAAGCTATATAAGAGAGTAAAAGTCTCAAAAACATAAAATGACATCTTGATATTAAAAATAAAGTTATTTCAGCAATAAGATGGCATTATTATTAAAAATAAAATGTCATGAAATATATAATATTTAAATATACAATAATTATCAAAAAAAAAACTCATATAATTTTGATTAGCTTGCATGCAAGTAATCTATAGATAATAATAATAAAACTTCAGTAAGTAATAACGTCAGTCACTGTAAATATTTAAAAAGAAACAAGGAAAAAAAAATTGGGAAAATTATTGTCAAAGCTTTTCATTAAATGTTTAAATAATAAAAACAAGTCAAGCATTGATGGTCGAGAGATCAGCGACAGCGGGTTAGCAGGTTCGTTTCCTGGCTGATGCTATGACACATGAGAAGAAGAAGAAATAATAATAATAATAATAACAACAACAACAACAAACAACAGTGATATTGATTTTTTTTTAAAAAAAAAAAAAAAAGAAAGATATTAGAAATTACAAATACATCTTTCTTCTATTAGTTCTACTATATGAGAAATTTATTAAGATCATTGCATACTATTTCCTAAGCTTCAGATTCAAACAAAGCAACACGAGCTAATTATATGATAGATGTCCATTTACTTGTTAAGAAAACTAGAAATAACAAATAAATATACTTTTCATGAGAACATCACAATATAGATTGATATTACATCAAATTTTAAAAAATGTTTATCAAAATACAAGATAAGTAATTAAACTACAAAAGGAGATGTTGCAAGATTTATCAGATGAAAGTAAGAAAGTAGGGCTAAAGGTAAACATTAAAAAGAATAAAATATTGTTCAATGGATTTTAACAAAAGATGAAAATAAAGCTTGATAATGATGAATTATAAGAAGTTAACAATTACAAATACTTTGGTCAGATTATTACTACTGATGGAGACATAATGGACGAAATTAATTATAGAATTAAACTTCGTTGAAGTCCTATTGGTAGAAATAATTTAATATTATAAGGAAATATGCCTATCTGTTTGAAAAAAAAGGTTTTTAATAAATCTGTTTTACCAGTTCTTACTCATGAATCTGAGACTTGGATACTTAATAGAAGAGCAATACAAAGACTTCAAATCATTTAAAGAAGTATGAAAAGATGCATATTAGGAGTAACTAGAAGAGATCAAAAATGCAATACATGGGTAAGAGAATAAACAGGTGTTACTGACATCACTGAAAGAATTAAAAGACTGTAGTGGAGTTGAGCTGGACATATTGCTAAAAGAGATGATAATAGGTGGCCAATTGAAATATTAAATTGGATTCCAAGAGAATGTAAAAGACCCAGAAAGAGACCACATGTGAGATGGATGGATAAAATAAAAAAGTGTGTAGGGGTGATGTAGAGAAGAAAGGCTAGAGATCAGAGAAGATGCTCTGAACTTAGAGAGACCTTCATCCTGCAATAGATTGATTAATGGTTGACGACAATGATGATGAGATAGATGATCCCATCTCACAAAACCTTTTACAACAATTTTGCAAAAAACATTTTGTAAATTAATATGAAAAGTAAAGAAAATAAAAATAAATGGATATAACTTATCTAGAGTTTGCAGATGATGTAGGAGATTTTGTAAATAATGCTTCAGAGTTGCAGGACATTTTACAAGAACTATTAGATGAAAGCAAAAGAGTAGACTAAAAATAAATGCTAAAAGAGATGCAAGAGATTGATAATAAAAAACTAGAAATGGTTAACAATCTTAAATTTTAGACAAATTAGTATTAAAAATTAAAACAAAATAAGATTAATTAATTATAGAAATGTAATTAAATAAATGGCTTACGCTAGAAATAATTTGATATTAAAAGAAAATATGTACATGAGCTTTAAAAAAAATGTAATAAATGTGTCCTACTTGCACTTATTGTTTTGAGTTGTCATATAACAAAAATACAAAGAATGCATACCACACAACTAAATATGGAGAAGATATATATTATGATTAATAAGATAAATTGAAAGTAAAATATATAGGTGAAAGAAAAAAAAAGAAATCAAAGGAAATCACCACAAAAGAAAGAATTACAAGGCTTAAATGAAGCTTGACTGAATAAACTGTGAATAAGATTAAATGATAAAAAATTTTAACAGGATGCTAAAAAATGATGAGAGTTAATATAAAAAAAAATGGTGAAATAAAAAACTTTTCTGAAGTAATATGAGATGAAGATTATAGAAACTGAACTAAACATGACTGATAATTGTGAAAATTGACTGGTGTGTGTGTGATCAATTGCATAGAAAATCTCAATATTCTCTGGCAGATATGATTTGAAGTGATAAATGTTGTTCCATGTAAAAAAAAAAACCTATACACACTATAAAGTTGTTTTTCAAATAATATGTATTGAGAAGCTGTGCATATATAAATATACAATTATATATATATGCTGGCTTCACCATTCGCTGCAGATTAGCTAAGATCCTAAGTCCAACAACAGTGAATGTATGTTTTTCTCAAACTTAAAGAATGACCTGCATCAACAGTTATATTCTTTTAAAAAAGGGAAAAGTTAATGCAATAAAATGTAAAAAAATAAGAAAAATTTTTTTGTAATTTTTTTTTAAAAAAAAATATGGCAGAAAGAGATAAGATAAATCTTCATAATTAAACAGAATCCATTAAGATAGCAATTAATTAATGAAACATTTTAATTAAAAGAAAATTAGATAACAGGGAAAATTTTGAAACAATAAGCTAAGTAGTTTAAATAAAAATATAATTGGGGAAAAGGGTATAAATAAAGAACTTTTCTTTTGCTCTTCAATCTGGAAGCCTGCTGAAGCTTTTGCGAAGGACTCTTATATTAAGAATTTCCAGAAGTCGGCTGAAAATTATTTAAAAAAAAAAAATTCATTTTTGAAATCCTGCTTGCTGCCTTTTTATTGTTGTTGCTGTAGTTTGTTTGCTCTACATGTATTCAAATCCAGAACTGAAATGTGGGGGTGGTTTTCTTTGCCTTCACTCTCCTGTCTCTGGGACTGGAGTCATAAAGATGGGAGCCAGCCGGAGAACCAACAAAAATGCCTGACAAATGCCTACCCTGTATTAATTAATTCTTTCCATGGAAAACATGAAATAAAAAGAATCAAAAAGAACTGCCATGCAACATCAATGGAACCCATCTTGACACATGCACGCTAGTTACTGGTAACTATCCCCTTATTTGAAATATATTTGTCTTTTCTCAAAGTAAATCTAGATGTATGGTTTTTTTATTTATTTATTTATATGTTTGAAATTTATATACTTACCTCTTATAAATGATATTTCATAAATTGTTTTATTTTTATTTTTTAAAATATTCTAATTGGTGTTGGGCTTAATATGTATAATGGCGACAAGGAACCTTAATTTTAAAAAAAATGTTTCATTGAAATTTGATCGCCATTATACTCCAATAATTAAATATTTCATATATATGTTTTTTTTATATTAAAAAAAACACAGAAAGTGCAAATCCCCCCCCCTCCTTTTTTTATCAATAATATAATGTTACCAATAGGTTCTAGTTTATTGGTATAGGACTTGAGATTTAATAATTAAAGATTTGATTTAGTTTTTTTTTTTTTTTGGTTAGAAAAGAAAAAGGAAGACTCTTACCTATATTTGTTTGCCATACATTTCTCTTTTAATTCAATTGAAAAGGTTACAAATATATATGTGTATATTTTTAAGAATGCAAAATAACAAAACTTCCATTTTCGGCTAGTTGTAAAAGAGTATAGTCGCCCATATTTATCAATATTAACGTTTTAGAAAAAAATTGTATTATCTCTGTGGTAGACTGGCTGAACATTGACTAACTTTTAACATATCCGCCCCCTTTGCATAAGTGATTTTAATTTTATTGAAAAAAGGTAAAATTATTTAATAAGGGGTTTTTCTCCTTGGTTAGACTTTTATAATGTTTTGTATACATTTTCTAGCTAAGGTTTTTTTTAATTTAAAAGTCATTTGACCGTATTTATATTATATTGCGAACTGGGTGATCTGAGGGTATGTCTCTCTGCATTTCAACTCTTTTCTCATCAAGTCTACATAGGCTAATATATCTGCCTCAGGATCGTAATGAAGATTAATAAAATTGGATCTCATCTCTTTCAAATATTTATATGTATATAATTGGACATAAGCAACAAATTCCTTTCCTGAATTCGGATCACGCGTGAACAAATTCCATTTTCTCTAAGTCAGCTTAGAGACAGAGAGATATCCAGATTCGTGTTATCCTCTTGGCAACCATTGTGTCTCAGGACTCATTTCCTATAATATTCGATCACTTTAGGCCACAATATTTTATATTTACATTTATTTCAAAAATCTTCTCTACACAACATTATTGAAATGTTTCAATAAAGACTAAAAATATCCATAAGAGAAGGTTGCTATTGAATTTTAGTTCGTAGCAGAGGGCATATTTCAACGCTTTCCTAAGAATATATTAGTTAGTTTGGCTGGCTATCCGAACCATGTACTCTCACCATGGTTTTAATCATGTCTGTCTCTCTCTTTCAATCATGTAACCTGTCCACTGGCTAGAAACCTTTCCAACTTATAATGTGCATTTGTTTTTTTTTTTCTTTAAAGGGTCTTTTTTTCACATCAGGATATGGTTGCAGGGAAATAGCCTGCAGCGCAACTAATCAATTCAAAGTAATCTGCGAATGTAAAATAAGTTTTTCTTTTTGTTTTTCTGTCACTATTATTAAAATTCCATAGCATTGTTTTCTTCAGTAAACCTAGTCATTATATACATGTTCAAATTCCTTTTAGTGCTCACATCTCTCTCTGACCCCCAGGCATACATTAAGAATAAATTCTAGTGAGATTTGGGGAGTAAGTCACTTAGTAGCAATCTGGAGATATAGGTGAGGTTCAAACCCCTCTACCTACATCTATAGATTAGGTTAAAGCAGCTCTACTTTTCATACCATTAGCTTTTGTATAATCTGGTGACCAATATGAGGCCTTACCATTCGAGATAGACCCTGAGATATAACAATGAGAATTTCATGATCATGATAAATTTTGTGCTTTTTGTAAATAAATAATAATGAATGACAGAAGGACATATAATTTTCTCTTGCACTTTTTGCTCTTTCTATTATTTGTATGTTCTATAAGATGTAAAATCAATCGGTTTGGTTGGAGATTAAAAAACCAAATCAGATATTAATATTTTTTTTTCTTTTGCTAGGAAGGTAAACAGAGTAATCAAACAAGGAACAGACAAAAGGAGGGGTTAAACAGTGTTTTAAAAAAGCTGTAATGGTATGAAAAGTAGAGCTGCTTCAACCTAACCTATAGATGCAAGTAGAGGGGTTCGAACCTCACCTACACTTCCAGATTGCTACTAAGTAACTTACTCCCCAAACCTCACTAGAATTTATTCTTAATATATGCCCAGTGGTCATAGAGAGAGAGATGAGATCACAAAAAGGAATTTGAACATACTGGAAAAAAACAATGCTATGGAATTTTAATAATAGTGAATGAAAGACAAAAAGAAAAACTTTATTATTTTACATTTACAGAGTACATCAAAATAAAACCCTTGTTTTTACTTCACCTTTGAGTTGTAAGATAGGCTATGAATATGGAGACCTAAGTTCTCCGAAAGCGCTAAGCCTTATAATTCTTTTCTAATAATACTAAGCTTCACTTTTTTTTGAAGCCAGCATATATATATATATGCGCACAACTTCAGTATCATCATCTGATTTCTGGTGATTTGAATACTTGTAATCATCATAAAATACCAACATATATGAGTTTGAATTTTTTATTTTATGGTGTAACTTTTTTAAACTTCAGTTCATAATTAATCAGTGTCATAACATTAAACACATTATAAAATGTAAAAACAACTTCTATCCCATTTTAAAATATTAACAATTTTTGAAATGACTCAAATTTGAATGAGATCAATGAGAAAGTAACTGATACTTTACTAAGAACTCAATATAAATATCTTAGTACAAAAAAAAAGACTATTTCCTGTAAATTGTAACATACTAATGCAAGAAGGCAATATATGAAAAAATGAAGAAATATGAAAATATTTTTAAATGACTTATTTAGAAAAATCAAATATTTGAATTCTGTAAAAATTTGTATGGAAAATCCTTAAGGCTGGCATAAAAAAAATGTAACCAATGAAAAAAAAAGGTTCAAAAAAAAAATGTCCTAAAAATATAAAATAACATTCTGATTTTGGAATAAAAAAATATTTTGACAATGAATAAAAATAAACTCTTTCACCTTATTTTCTTTATTAAAAGTGGTCAAAATACTTTTAAAATAATTATAAAATACACCAAATCTTTTAAAAACTTTTTTTTATTTTTTTGCTACCAAAAATGAAATATATATTAAAATAGATTTCCAACATTTCGATTATTTCTTCATTTTTTCTATAGTCTTTTTCAAGGAACTAAAAATATATAAGAAAAAGAAAAAAATTTATAAAAAATTTTTATAAACAAATAAAAACAAAAATTCTGCTACATATACATACTATTTTGGAAAATATATTCAGAATAAAGTATATGAAATAATTCTATAAAAGATTATATAATAATAAAAAAGCAAAAACATGACATCTGTTGAAATTCTAGTCTTTTAAATGAAGGGTTGAGATATGCAATTAAATTTATGAAGAATAAAAATTCTCCAGAAAATAATAGAATTACTTTTCATATCTTAAAAGAAACAGGTAAAGAAATAGAAAAATTGTTGGCAAAGTAATATATCAAATGTGTAAATAATAAAAATGAATTAATTGAAAAAATTGAAGAATTTTGATATTTTAAAAAAAATGAAACAAAATACATTAGACATTACAAATCTATAAGTACTTCCTAGTTATATACATAATTTTCATTAAGATTTTTACAATTCCTCTACCGAGAACTTTTGATTCAAATCCATCAAATAAACATGGTTTAAAAATAGTTATAGCACAATAGATCACACAGAACAATTAAGAGAAGTTATATAAAAGATCACTGATAATGAATTACCATTATACTTTGGACTTGGGGATTATGAAAAAGCATTTAATTCTATAAGCATTTTAATAATGATTAACATTTTAAACCATGAAATATAAAACAATCCAGAATATTATTAAATTCTGAACAATATTAATCAAAATGCTGCAGCAGTGATTATGCAGATGATCATTGATAAAGCTGTAAATTAAAATAATTCAATATCTCCAAAACTATTTATAGCAATTTTGCAAGAAGAATTGTGTAGATTAAAAACAAGAGGGAATAAAAATGGACATTTCTTAAAGAATCTAGATTTTACAGATAATGATATTTTTGTAAATAATACTTCAAAAAAATATTATAAAAACTATCAAATGAAAGTATAAAAGTAAGACTAAAAATAAATGCTTAAAAAAAACTAAAATAGTGTTCATTCAAATATCAGCCTATTTTTTAAGCTAATTGTGCATACGCTTTGCGAGTGTTAATAATAAATGAATAAATAAGGCTAATATTTGAATGTATACAATTGTAAACATACGCTATATAAAATAAATGCTTATTTAAAATAGTATTCAATGGGTTTTCTAAAAAAAATAAAGCTTCAGTAGTAATGAATTAAAAAAAGTTAATAGTTACAAATACTTTAATCAAATTTTAATACAAATTGAAACATAATAGACAAAAATAATCATAAAATTAAATTTGAGTGGAGTGCTTTTAATTGAAATAATCTAACATTAAATGAATATATATATATATATGCTTGAAAAGGAGAGTTGTTTTAATAAATGTGTTTTACCAATATATATTTAGAGATCTATGTCTTGCACACATAATAAACGAAATATACAAAAACTTCAGACTACCCAGCAAAGTATAGAGACATGTGATAATAGTAATAAGGAGAAATAAGAAATTTAAATACATTAGTAAGAAAACAAACAAAAAGCATTTACTTCATTGAAAGAATTGTTACTAATTTTTTTCTTTTCTGAGCCAACATAATATCCGGTAAAATGAAATTTATACAGAAATTATAGTTTTTTAATAATATTTAGCTTTATTATTGCCTAGTGTGCTTTCAATATATTTTTACTACATCAAATTCATATTAAAATCGAAATTTGAAAATATAAATAATGCTCGTTTATTTTTTAATAGTTTTGAAATGGATTGACAAAGACTTCACAGCAGCAGCAAATGGAAAATATTATAAAATGAATAATGGCTGGCCGATGGGGCTCTCCATGAGCAGTATCATCAGTAATCTATTCATTGCAAAAATCTAAAAATGTATTATGTCCAACCACAGATATTCAAAGTCAAGTTTAATATATTGCAAGATATATAGATGACACATTTACATGTGGTACTGACACATAGATTGATGACATACAACAGACATTGCAATGAGCATTGAGACTGTCATGGACCTTGGAAAAAGAAGACAATAATAGAGCAATAAAGTTTTTGGACTTATATATACAAAGATAGGACCACATGCTAGAATACAGAATGATGATTAAGCCCCTAAATATAAGAGGAGTGATATACCCTAGTTCAATAATCCCAATATCATATAAATATGCAGGATTGAAGGGTTTCTTACCCAGAAATCATACACTATGCAAGTTTGAATATGATAAAAAGAACAACATTGAACAGTACACTAATGACCTCCGAAATATGGGATATAATCATGATAAAATCATAAACAGATTCTACAAAAAAAATAAGAAATCCCACCTCAACCAACAAGTGGAACCTAAAAACTGGATAAGCCTATCTTACATTCCAAAGATTGCATATTAATTAAAAAACAAAAATAAATTTAATATAAGCTTTCAAACTACCACTATACCAAACAAATTGGCACATCAGGTGGTCTGTAGAATTAAGTACAGCCAATCAGCTTATAATGCTGCATATTATGGGGAATCAAGGGCCAATTTGTCAACAAGACTTGCCCAGCACAGATATTTATATAATACAGCCTTCAGAGATAAAGAACACATTTCAATATTTACAGACCATGAGCAGAAAACTGGTCATAGATTCAAGCTAACAAAAGCAGAGATATAGTACACAGAGAGAGAGAATAGAAAGCGGATTAAAGAAGCATGTGCAATAGTGGGTGACCATTTTTCTATTAACAAAAAAGAAACAAGCGTACACATTTCAAAGAAATGGGCTATTTAAATATTCAGATTTAAATTTTAAATTAAAATTGAATACATGAACAGTTAATTAAACATTGATATAAAGAACCATTTAATCACACTACTATATGCCATGAATATGATATAGTAAAAATATATTGAAAGCGTGCTGGGCAGTAATAAAACTAAATATTATTTTGAAAGACTAAATTTTTTTGTGTGTAATCTCATGTTACCAGGTATTTCACTGAAAGAATGAAATATATTAAGCTGATCATATTAATATAAAAGATGACAATAAACCAACAACTGAAATTTAAACTATATCTCAAAAAAAAAAAAAATTCAGAAATATTCTACTTGTGAAATAAATGAATGAGATAAAAAAGTTTATTAGAGTGATGTACAGAGAAAAAAAAGGTAAAGAATAAAGACACTGGATTAATAGTGTCTCAAGAAGATACATAGAACATTTGTTTAGGATATTAACTAATAAAAAAAAATGTTTGAATATATATATGTTGAAATGAACAATCCATACTTCATTTCAATAAAAAAAAAAAAAAAAAAGATTTTTTTTTTCCTAAGCAAAATAAGATGCAAATTTGATTTTTTTTTTTTAAAAAAAAGAACTAAAACATGGTTCAAGAAAGAAATTAAGTTTTGGATATAAAAGAATCAGTTTTTCTTTTCCTTTAATCAGATTGGAACACTACTTCATTCAAATCCCAGGATTTCACTATGCATCATGAATAAAAAGGAGGAACACTATTACCATTTAGATAGTGTAATCTGGGACACTTTTGAATCATATTTTGAATTGGCACTTATTTAAAAAACAGCTAGAAATTATATGGTTATACTATCACCCTAAATAAACTTTTAATATTTGTCAGAAAGAAAGAAATGACAATTATTTTGTTTTGGGTGAGTCTTATATTTAAAAAACTAATTTGTAAATAAGGCTTGTTATTCAGGTATTATTTTAAAAGAAACTGTCAATTAAAAAAAAAGAAATGAATTTATAATAACTTCTCTTTACTTGTTAATTAATTTATTTTTTAAAAAAAAAAATTATATATCACATATGTATTATAAATTTTATATAAGTTATTAATAAGAGAAAATGATCAAGAAATAATGATAATCATGAAAATGCAATGCACACATAAATTGTCTAAGTCTTAAATAACTGTAGTTAATATAATTATTTCCATTAGTCTCATTGATTCATAAACTTGTATTTGATTATTGAAAATTGTATTTTATTTAGATGGATATATATGTGTGTGTGTGTGTGTGTGTGCAATCATTTGTTCAATGTTTAATAGTTTACATATGTTCACATCCATATAGAAAAATACATTCCTATCACTTTATGAGTTAGAATCGATCTCAGAATTAGTCATCCCTGTATACATTGGGTAGTCATTTTAAATTAGGTTTAAGATCAAAGGGTCACTCTTTATAATTATTGTTCAGAAGATTTATTCAGTTGGGGTTAGGAACAAAAGACCATCCCTTTATAATTATTATTATATAAGCAGTTATGTTTAGGAATAGGATCTAAGAAAGACTATTCCCTAGTTGTTATTATAATAAAGATAGCATTGATATTCTATCCTATATGGAGCACATGTATGTGTAAGACCTAGGAGACGTGAGTCAAAGAAATGTTTATATTTACGGATTCATATATAGTTAAGTTTATTGAAGACAGGATTCAAGATATGGCGAATGTATTATCTATGAATATATTTATGTTATGATGTATAAAGATTAAAGGATTTTGTTAAGAAATAAATTGCATATCAATTAATGATTATACTTTGTAAATGATATGCTGTTACATGATTCGTTAATTTTATTGAAGAAAATAAATTGTATATCAATTAATAAGTACATTTGTAAATAAATTATTATTACATCATTTGTTACTTTGTTTATATAAGATTATGTGGTATACCATCATTCATCAGGAGTAACTTATGTTCTTCACAATTTAGCCCAGCTTTACAAGTCGGTGTGTACTGGTTATTCTATTATAGCGAATAAAATATTGTTTTAAATATACATGTGTTAGTTTATTTCCTAATGCTTAAAGGCAGGTGTCACCTGTGTAATTTATGTAAATAAATAAATTAATAGAGAAAATGTAAAATGTTGAAATATACTTAATTCTATCATTATAATATATATATGCATTAAAAAAAAAAGAAAAATGTGAAATTAATATAACAATAATATATTACCATTTTTAACAAATGATATACTATAGATAAATACCTCACATACTTCTCTATGAAGATCTATTGCATTATATACAGATTTAAAAAAAGATAAACTGTTTAGATAACTCTACTGAGCAAAACCAATACCCCTTTAAAAAAGAACATTGTGAAAAGAAAGTATTATTAACCAGTATCCCAGATAGAAAGTTTTAGCATCGATTTTTTTTTTTTACTTATTTTATCATCTAACTGAAAAAAGCTAGATACCCATCTACTGAATAAAAAAGTGGATAGTCCAATGAATCAGCTATTGTCCAGCTATATTAAAAAATCCTAATCCTACTTGGAATTGCAAATGTTCAGATGAAATTTATGAATTATTTTCCAAGTATCATTTGGATTTGAATCTCAGATCATGAGCATAATAACAGCAATTTATTAACCACTAAACCAGAAGGTTTTCAGTGTGTGAATATTATATATATACACACACATATATATATAAACAAAAGCAGATTTTTTTTTTCCACCTCAATATTTTTATCACCTTTTAATCAATTAATTAAAGTAGACAGATTTAAATTTTCGTTAGGTAAAAGAAAACTATGGTGAGGCATATATTAACTAAAATCGATATAAAATTACATGTTAAAAAAAAAATTCCATCTTTCATTAAGCAAACAGATAAATATTTGATGACAAATCCATTTCATTTACATCTATTTCTTTTCTTTTTCTTTTTTGTTAATCTAGGAAAATTACAAACATTCAATTTAGAAGCTACTAATGAGTCAGAGACTAGGACTTGAAATAATTGACTTAATTATATCACTATATATTTACAGTTTATAAAAACTTTCAGATGAAACAAAAAAGTAAGATTAAAAATAAATAATAAAGATTTAAGTCATGAAAAGTGGGTTGTCAAAAATAAAACAACAACAATAACAAACTAACATTAATAGTAATGTTAATTAAAAAACAATGATTAAATCAGTAATATAAAAAGTTTCCCAATAAATGAAAATAAACAAAGAATTAAACTTATATGGAATGCTTTCACAAAAAATAATATTAAAAGAGAATATGCCTAGATACAAAATTTTGATGCATCCTATAAGTAGTTATTTAAGGATTTAAAACTTGGATACTTAATAAAAGAAAAATAGAATAACAGCAGCTTACACAGCAAAATATTAACAGATGTATATTATGATTTAGAAAAAATCATCAAAAGTGAAATATATTGATAAAGAATAAATAGAAAATCATTACCATTAATAAAAATTAAAATATTAATATAAAGCTTAGCTGATTATATTCTAGAAGCATGATAAGAAATGGATAATTGAACTACTCAATTAAGATCCCGAAAGATTTTTAAAAATCTATACAATCCCAAAATAAGAGATGAATGAATAAATAAATCTCATCCTGCAATAGACAAACGTATGAAAATAATATTTATAATTTTACAATTTAGTTCTAAACATTAGCTTTATTAAATAGATAATATAATTTTATATATTGTAACTTTATAGTTATGCCTGTAAATTGGCTATTATAACTCAAAAACTAAAAATTTTATTGGCTTTATTTTTATGGTTAAGCAAATATATTTAATACTATTATTCGTTAAATACCATATAGTAAAATCAAAATCAAGTCCAAAAGGCTCTCAGTTTAATGCTTAAGAGAAAATATAATTTTATAAAAGATTTAAAAATGTTCCAAGCAGATTTTCTAGTCAAGCATATATAAAAATGTATATGTTATATTTTTATTATTATTATTGTTAGGGAAAAGCATTATCGAGTTTGTATAAACAAACAGATATATATACACACAAAATAAATATTTTATAAAGAAATACAGAATTAAACAATAAATCAGACATCACAACACAGAATATTTTAAATGAAAGTAATTATATTTAAGATTACATTTTAACTAAAAAATAGAACAAACAGTTTCTATAAATTATATATATATATATGTGTGTGTGTGTTTGTAAAAGTTTATGTGTTTAGATTTAGAATTAGTTTACTTGATTTTAAAGATATTTATTTAATAGTAAATTTGTTTAAAAAGTCAATTTAAAATTAATTAGAATAAATAACTGAAAACTTTTAACATTTTATTATTTATAATTCATTTTGTTTTAAATAAATGATTGTAAAATTATTAAACCCAGAAGTATAATGAAGCAATTGAAAAGTTTAAAAATTATTATTACTACTTTTTTTCTCTCTCTTCACTTTGAATTGCACTCATAAAAATTTACCACCTTGATTCAAAATGAGAAAGGTTTATAGTCTGCATTTTTAGTAACCTTGGCAAAATCTCCAAATTTTCCTGGAAAAATAAAAAAACAACATTTCATGGTGGGAAATATAGCACAATTCAGATATCAGCTGATCACCAATCATAAATACCAATATTGTAAAAAACCAGTCAGTTTTTACAAAAGTTTATTGCAGTCATAACCTAAGCAAGGTAAAACTTTAAAATAGCTATTTTGTTTGTCTTCATCATGGTTGAGTAAGCTAAAAAGTCTGGTCATATTGCCTTTGCTTGGCAAAATTTGTCTTCTCATTGAATTAGAAAAAGAATATCTAAGAAACTATCATTTGTTATTATTTCAAAAAAATCTCATTTACTGCAGTCAATTGATAATGGATATTTGATAAATTTATACATGGAATACTATCTAATGATTTCAAATAAATCACTGGTCTTTTCATTCTAAAGTAATCATACATCACTGATATATTTATAAAACTACCTCCATCAATGTCAGTCAAGTAGCTTGTATCTACTAAAATAGGAATGAAACAACTTTTCACTTCACTTCAAATAGTGTGAGCATTTGTCTCAATGCTGTGGATTATCTTGTCATCAATTATTGAAAGAAAAACTTTAAGTAATAATGTTTCAACTTAAATATATAAACTTTATTACTTGGTGAAATGCTGAACTTTAATTTAAAAATCAATGAAATCAGTCTGTTTGTGGATTATAGCTTATTGCTTGATCACATATGACCTGAATTATTTTAGCAACTATGATTAAATATCTGTAAACTAATGGATTAATAAATACTTCAAATAAAAATGCTGAATGCTTCTCTCATATAGCAGACACTTCCGGAGCTTGAAATAATGTGTGATGGATTATAAATGTAAAATTTAATATTACTAATAGATTATGGATTATAAAATGCAAAATATTTGATATTATAAAAGTCACATAATCAACAAGTCTTAAATGGATTAATACATTAAATATATCTCACGTCCGATTAATATATGTGTTTAATAGAATTTTTTTAATCTTCACATTGTGTTTCAGTAAGGATTAAATTCCAAAAGAAAATTAAATATGCTTCATAACATCTTTGATGCTTTTATTTATAATTTTTTTTTTAATTCCCAAAAACAGTAAATTATTTTTCACATATCAATATTTCATTGCAATAAGTTTTAATTATAATAACCGTTGGAGTATAAATGGATGGATTACTTAATGAACTTTATTACAATTGTTTATTTAATTAATTATTTATTATTATTATTGGTATTGTAATAAAGAAATATATAAGTTCTCCAGATATTATTATATAAATATACAGGAAATGCTTTTATTAATTTTATTTGTTTATGGTATTGGACATGATTGAATATATGACTGACATTAGGACTAAGTTGTATTAATATAAATAACTTTTAAACTTATGTAAAATTTTGCTATATTGCCATATCTAAGAAGTGGTAGATCTAGATCTATTCCACCCTTATTTGCATATTTAGTCCGCCCTAATTTGCATAGTTTACTGCTTGAAAATGAAGGCTTAGACCTTTGAAAGCACTCGAATAAATCGATAAAAAGTTTGTCATTCGTTTGATTTATGGTGATTATATATATATTTAAGTTATATGTGTGTATTTTAATATTAACACAAATATTAGGGTTTACAAATATTTTTCTAACACATAGTTGAACGTTTAAATATTACTATATTACAATTATTATATGCTTTATGGATACTTAAGTTTCAACCTTCAAGTTAAAAGGAGTTAATCACCCTTAGTTAAATATAGATCTAAACGGAATATTTTATACATTGCTCCTATATGTTTTTTAAAATGGTATATAGTATGCAATAACGTGTAATAAATAAGCTCTACAAATGAATTCAGTAAAAGATTTTGAGGAGTAATAAAAAAACCATATGTTTTAAATATCATTTGGAGGTGTTAAGCAATAACTTCATTTGTTTTTTGTTTTTTTTTAAAGAGTGAAAACTTCTGTTATTACATGAAGTTGATTAATAACTGATTAGTTATTGAAACAAATTAAGTAAGAACAACATAAAACATTTATCATTTAGTACTTATGATTATTATCCTCTAATATTTAAATTGAGGATTTGTTTTGTTTTTTAAAATAATTTGCAACCTACTCCAATTAAGTGTTAATGTCTTGCAACACTGTATGAATATACATTTACATATCCCATGTTTAGATTAGACTTAAAGAATAAATATTAATATTTATTAAATCTTTTATATATATTTAATTTTTTAATATTTCTCATTTGTTATTATTAAAAAAACAATAGTCACTGCATATTTACAAAATAAAAATAATATATTTAAGATATTAGATTACACATAAATCCATGTGGATTAAATACATCATTATTGGTTATTGTTCATATCTAAAACACAAAGGTATAAGGTAAGATGATGTACACGAAATTTTCTTTTACATCATCATATCCTAAGATAAATGAATAAAACTTTACATCATATATTTATCATTCTCATTTTATGTAGATGATTATAATTGATTCTTAATCCTGAGATAAAGCATTAGTCAACATTATATTTGAAATTGCTAGTCTTAGTTTATTTAATTAGTTCTGTACTGACAAATATACATTAGTAAAAACAAAGAGTTTGATAATTGCTCAACAAGCTTTGTGATAAATGCTTAGCAAGAGAAATCATTTAAAATATCTCTATCAGAAACCACACCCAAACCCCAGACCAATGATTTCATGCTTTGGCACTCCTCAAGGAGACACCAGGATAGTTTCAGACCCTCAATGGTTAACTTTTAGATAAATGATGGCTTTGGGTTGGTATTTTTAGATCTAGTGTCTGAAACTATCCTGGCGCCTCTCTGAGGAGTGCCAAAGCACAAAACCATTGGTCCGGTTTCTAATAGAGATATTTTTAAATGCTTTCTCTTGTTAAGCTTTATCACAAAGCTTGTTGAGAAATTAGCAATGATCTTTGTTTATACTTTACAAACTTAAAAAAAAAATGGTGACATGTGATAGATGACTCTACATTAGTAAATATTTAATTAAAAATTTATTAAGAGTAGTATCATAAATATATAGTGAATACCCTGAAAAAATTTAGTTATTTCAATTTTTATATATTATTAAACTATAAAATAATATCTTTTATTCTATGTGGAAGTAGAGCATATATGTATTGTGAATTACTTCGTTAATCACTTTTCTGCATTAAAATTTCAGATCTTAACCTACAGATCTTAGGTTATAATATATAAAATGAAAGACTAAACAGTGTTTCCATGAAATATCATACATAATTATTTATTTACATGAATGTGAAACATCAATTATATACGTATGTGTGTGTATGAAAATATCAAAACAACATTCTATTAGATAAAAGACTTAAATTATTTTAAACTGCTAAAGTATATTAAGAGCAATGAGATGGATATCTAAATGTAAATACACTCACACACATTAATTTCTCCCACTTAAACAAAAAAAATTTCCCAATTCAATAATATGTACATAAAGAGTGGCAAGATATGAAATTATAATAGTAAATTATAAGTGGGATTTGAATGTGTTAAAAAAAACCTAAACTTCAAAAATTGTAAATAATTCTTTATATTGACAAGTGGATCTAAAATAAAAATAATAAAATCCAATAATATATTATTTGATGCTAAATTACTAAATACTTATAAATACTTAAAATTTAGACAAATTACTATAAACAAAAAATGACACATTTAATATGAGATAACCAAAAAAAAAATTTAAATTCAATCATTATGAATTTCAATTCAATGCTTTTATTATCCTTGATTTGTTTACAGTTTCGACTGACATACAATCATCATTTGAGATGGAGATAATTTATTCTCCCGAAAATAAGATCAGATCATATTAATTTTTGCTCCAAAAGATACCTTATGTCTTATTTTCAGGGGATGTCTTACCTTTTTCATGTACAAAAATCTACATTTATATTTACTTATACATTCATTATTTTATGAGGTTGAAAAGTTGGAACAATGTGAAATTATGTTCTCTTTTAGGAAAAATGACAGAGAAAACAGTTGTATTTCTTGAAATAGCTTAGGAGCAAATTGCTCTGAAAAACACAAGTTTATAAATTGATTTAATGAAAGTGGTAAATTCACTATGTTCCCAAAAAATGGCATGAGTGAAGTCAAATATCAAGACAATGCTAATTTTTTTTAAAATGCAAACAGCATCATTCATTCAGAATTTGTTTACAACAATCAGGCATTAAGTTCTGAAAGTTTTGTATGATACAATAAAATATAAACATCCCACATTGTGGCAAAGTGAGAAGTGCATGTTTCATCAAGGCATCGCTATCACCTAAAGCTTAAATGTAAAATACTTTTTAATAAAATTCAGCATGACTCAGCTTATCCATATGCCACATTTAGTTGATCTTACTCCAACGACTTCTTTTTTATCTCTTGAATGAAAAAAAAAAGTCTCAATTTTTTTGGTATGTGGATTTGGAACTATTAAAGAAAAAAACAACAGACATTAAAAGGCATTACTTTGCTAATGTTTCTGGACTACTTTGAAATGTGAAAAACATGTTTAGATTACTGCATTGCATTAAATAGACTATACTTTGAAAGAGATTTAATTTGCAATACAAAATTCTATTTTTGGGTCCTCCTCATATAATTCAATACATTGTAACAGGATGGGGTATCAGGGTGGTCCTGGTGGCAATCTGAGGCGATGGCAAACCATCATCAATCCCAAGTCAAAGATATTTCAAATAATGTTAAATAAATATTAAAGTAATTTTAAACTGAGATATTATTTTTAAAAAATGTTAAAGTAATGTTTAACATCCAAAATATATATTAAATTTTATATTTTAAAAGAGCATGAGATCAATAGATCTCTGAGAGATCAAATGAAATCAGCCAGTTACTCCTTAGAAAAGATCAGTTAACTCCTTAGATCAACTATGATTAATTATACATCACCAGCATTATCAATAATAAAAATAAGTATAAATAATACTCAAAATAACCATTCATCATTATGAATGATCAACAATAGATCAATACAATAAATCAACAGTATATTTTGTATCTGAATTAGAAACAAAAAATATAAATCAACAGTCAGTCTGGTGACTGGATTGAAAACGAGTCTTCTGTAGACCTGGCTAACTACTGAACCTTTGTCAGCTTGGGCAATTATTTAAACCATAGTTTGGATGCACAAACTTAAATGCTACTCCATAAGAATACAACAAAAAAAAATAATGCTGTGATATTAAAACATGCTGATCATCATCAATGCTCTGGACACTTGTACTGGTCAACTATAAATTCTAATAAGACTAAACTAAAATAAAATGTAGTGAAAGGGTTTAAAAATTATAATCTTAGTATCTTTCCAGGATGTATCAATCAGCATCAATCATCTGAATGCCTGTAAGCACTAAAATACATCCTTATTTATATATCAGCCATTGTACACAAATCTAGCTCAGAAGAATACAAGCTCTATTATTGTATATGACCAATAGATGATGGAAACAGATATTTTAAAAATATTTAGAACCACTGGAATAATTTTCATAATTGAACACAGGTTTATTCACAATAAAAAATCTAAAAAAATGATATTAAGGTCTAGAAGAAGGCTATGCATATCAATTAAGCCTTCTGATTTTGATTAATATATAATAAAAAATTATCACATTTCAATGAATTTGTCATCAATTTTATTTTCTATCTGTTTTCCAATTTCAGTGAGTCTAATTTGACATTTGCAATCCCTTTTATCAATATCCCTTTTCATTTCTTTAATTTCTTTCTTTAATTCAGCATTTTGTTTATGTATTTTGTCAGATAAATCTATTTTCAAATCAGCAATCTGTTTTTTCCATTTTACTACATAAATCAGCACTTTTTTTTTCCATTTTACTAGATAAATCAGCACTCCATTTTTCCATTTTAACATTCTGATTTTCTATTGTAATAACCATTTGTTGCATCATTATCATGATCTGGTTGAGGATAGGAGTATTTATATCTGTTCCTTACTTCCTTTGTGTTTCTACAATCATTGGTGTTTCTTAAGGTTAGATTATTTCTGAGAGTCCTCCCAGATATTTCAACATTCTGTTCTACTATATTTTCAAAAGTAGAAGTTTCTAAACTATCCCTAATAAGATTTTGTAAATGTTCAACCTGGATTTCTATCCTTTCAATTTCTTTACTAATTCCTAATTCCATTGTTTTAATTTTTCTTCTAGTTATCATTTAATATATATATAGTATGTCCTATTACATTTGTTGTGTAAAACAGCTTTATGCAATTTTATCTCAAACTAATTCTTTCTGTATGTGTCAAGTAATTTGATAGACTTCATAGAGATTTTCCTGAGGTCATACATTTAACATGAGTTACGATTTAATTTTTATACAGTTATCATTTTGTTTATTATTATTATTATTTAATATGCTACTTTATATCTCATTTATCTTTTGTTTATTTGGTTGACTACATGACTATTTTATGGGTATCTGTTTATTGCTGTTTCTCATTTATCTAGTTTGGATTCATCACATATTGGAATTATTAACACATTATGAAATAATCATAAAATTTTGAGTCCTTAAAGTTTGGCACCATATGTATACAATAATATAATCATATGTTTTCTGGATCCTACAGTTCGGTGCAATATTTAATGAGACGATCTGTGATTTGATGCCCCACAATTGGTCGCACCATATATAACAGGACAGTTTGGCCTCATACTATTTAGATATGTTTCAAGCCCAACGATTGGCTGCCAAATGTAATGAAATGGACTTTTTCTCATAGAGGTGTATTTAACTATGGTCACCCATTAAATCTTCAAGGTAGAGCTTTAAACCATAAGGCAACTCAGTCATTTGATGATTTACCTAAGTTTTATTATGTGAGACCATGATGATTACTGATCGAATGGGATGGAATTCACACTTGCATAACTTCCCTTACTTCCCCTCTTCTTGATTCTCATTATGCCAAACTGAGAAAGAATGTACATGTACTCTATTTCAAGGTATAATTTTTTCATGATTGACATGTGCATTGGATGTGCGTATTGTGTGATTAATTGGAAAATAAACAAATAAAATGACAAATAATCAATTTAATTTAATATTTAACAAATTAATTTTGATGGTTTCTATTCATGATTGTTTTATAACAAAAATAGCCTGTTTGTTTAATTTAATAATTGTATAGGCATAATCATCTTTCATTTATATTCATCAACTATTGAATAACCCATATCCTTGATCCCTATGAAGGATGGTCATCCACCATTCTAATTTAATAATTTCAAATTTACATCAAATACAAATTAAAAATCATATTTTAACAATTAACTCTTTGCTAACTAAACTTTCTGTCATCATTTGATCATTAATTTCCAATCCGTCTATCTATATTTTACAATTTGTTGAAGGCTGCTTTTATATTCTGAGCTCCCTCCTATTCTGGTGTCATTTACATCGATGATAGAACAGACCAATCATAATTAATAATTAAGTTAATTGAACACAAATATTGAACATCAAATATTGTGATCATCAGAGTGTGAGCACTTAATATTATATAAGAACAAAGTCTCACCTTTCAAGTCAGTAGATTACTTGGTCTATTAGCCAGCAAGCTCGGGAGTCTGAACCCATATTTTGTTATTAAATGAAAAATTAATATTAGAATTGATGACTCCCCTTCCCCATACACTAATTGAGACTGGATGGATGACTCTCGGTTTTCAAAAGAAAGAAATCAATTAATCAATTTAACAAGCAAAATAATAAAAAATTATAGAAACATGACATGGGATGTTAATCCAATGTAGTCTAGCCATAGCTCAAAATCTTATAATTCATATTGTAAAACATTTGAGTATCTTTATCTTTATGAGAGTTCCTTTGCAATAATTGGATGATAGTTCATCTGATAGTCTTTGGTCACCATTTGGATCTTTGCAATAGTGACTCAGACTCTTTTATAAACTGTCTTTCCTTGCTGAGATAATTTCTTTGCTTGATTGTAGCACATTATAGATCTTTTTGCTAGTGTGAACATCATGATGTTAATTTTAAATGATAACCATATCTGGAATTCATAGTTGTATGATGAGCAGTTCCATCCCCATGATGTTTTCTCACTTCCTAGCCATGCATAATTTTTTTTTTCCTAGCTTATAACTTGGATTAAAATATAAGCTTTATGGAATTGGTGGTGGGTTCTTTAATCAACTTTCTCAAGTTGTGATAATAATGGCTTATGAGCTTTAATGTTGAGGATAGTTAAAATAATGAATAAATTAATTTTGGGAATTTAAAAAGTAAATTTTCTTGATGACATAATTTATTTGCCTTCGTTTTTTCTTACAAAAAAAAACAAGTTGCTCCATATTGTCTTGTGTTTGATTTACTGATATATGAGTTTCAAGTTCGCGCTTTTATTTTCATTGTTGATGTCATTTTGATATATTTATAAAATTTTATGCTGCATTAATTGTTATTTCTTTCTTTTGATTTTCGAGATTTTTGCATGCTTGTGTTTATAGATTTGTTATACATATATATCAGTATTAGCAAGAATATAATTTTAACTGACAATTTTACACAAAATTATTAATAATATGTTTTGGATTATGTTGGTAGATTTAGTCTTTAAGATGAATGCATGTGTAGTGATTTTTGTGTGGTTGGTTATATGTACCCTTACATATATTCATACATGCACACACCCCAAAAAATGGCATTAATCAAAAAATATTTTCCATATATTTATTATTCTATTATATATATTGCTAATTATATTCTTTGAAAAAGAAATTAAGACACTTTAATTTGCAATATTTTTTATTCATTTTATATGTTATTATATATTTTCTAATTTAAATTATGTTTTCATTATTCTTTATTCATAAACAAGTAAATATGTCATAAATATCTGTAATCTATGCAAGTGGATTTAAATTCTCTCTCAAATTAACTAAATAATTCATCTTTAAAGAATCCACTAAAAGAAATAATGTACATGAAAGTAAAGGTCAGGTTAACAATACATTTGTATAGTAGTAAGAGTTTATGTATATAAATATTACTCATGTATATAGAATCAATTATTATTTTTAAAATTAATTTTGTTTAAAATATCCAAGACCTAAATTTATTCTACAATTTATATATTTCAACTAAAACAGATGACTGTATGTGTCATATACAGGTTAATAATTAAATGATTGTTTATTTACTGGTTTCATACATTCTGCTGACCTTTTGTTTTGTGAATGATAGATGGCAAAAGCTAAAAGATGGTTTATTACCCTATGAAATCAGTCAATCTGAATTCAGATTGAAGTGCCATGATATAAATCAAAGCTGGTCCAGGAGAGAAAATTAGTGAAATCTCTAAATAGTTATTTGGCAGAGTGAAATCCTGGTAAATGGTGAGTGAGATTTAGATAGATATTAAACATGCAGTCTATCTTTTATTCTAGGGAAAAACTGTCTGCCATCTTATTTGATATACACTAATATCAGCAATCATTATTATTAGAGATGGTTTATTGAATACAATAGGTACAATTATACCTCATTAACCATATATTGAATATTTTAAATTTAAATCTAATTTAAATAAATTATCTAACCATAATATTTCATAATAAAACCTATATTTACAATATATCATATAATTTTAAGGTTAAATAACAGATTTAAATTGGTTTTAAATTTAAAATAATCAAACACATAATTAATGAAATATAAATATGGTAAATTAAATTTTTCTATGGATTCATTATGATGTAAACAATGGAAATTAAGGGATTATATCCATGTAAACAACCAGAAAAAACTTTACATTTAATATTGTTAGAAAACTATCAATCACTAATTGACAGTTCAAAATTAAATAAGTTTTTTCAAATAATCTATTATAACTCTTTTGTCTTGAATTTAATTAGAAGAGAAGGAAGATCTCTTTTATTTCTAATACAAATTGTTATATGGATTTAAATCCAGACAGCTATTTTTATAGGTATAATGAACATTACTTGTTTTTTTCAAATTTGATTTATGTATTACATATGAATACATATAATATTTACAATATGTCAAGCAACATTATTGGATAAAAAAAAATCAATTAATCTCTGCTGTACATATATTTCTGTCATAACTGAAATCGTCAGTAAAGATTGATTAACTTTTTTCCTTAAACATATGTACATAAAGATGTGTAACAGAATTTGATTTAAATATTTATTTGAAAATTCATGATAGCAATTTTATTTAAATTATTTTAAATTAAAATATTTTATGCAGAATAAAATTCACAGTAATAAATTTACATATTTATATTAAAATTATATTTTCAGTTCTGATGAAGACTTTAGATCAGTCAAAACTGTAAATAAATAAAGGATAATAAAAGCATTGAATTCAAGTGCATACCATTGTATTTCATACTAAAACAATACAAAAAGATTAGAATTTTCTTTAAAAAAATATTACATTAGATAAGCACATAAAAGTTTTGGGGTGATGAACTCAACCCTGAAAATGCTTAAATTAAAGTACAATGTTAACAAAAAAAACAATATTACAAAACATTAAGATGAAATTATGACAAATAAAAAATTACACAAATAAATACTTCTACCTAATAAAACTCTAAACAAAGCATCACATTGCTTTCTCTGTTTACTTCCAACATCTGCATTAGGAGCAGTAATTTCCTCTGTTTACTCAAGAGTTATCAATTGTTAGCTTCAATAATTAGTAAACATTAGACAATAATGCTATATCATGCTAGATTAATTTCTGGTTATTGGCCTTTAATTCAAGCTTATGATAATTCTGCAGTAAATGGAATTATCCATATTATTACTAAAACTAAAACTCTATCAGATATTTTAATATAATCAATAAAATCAAATAATAATAATAATAATAAAATTAAAATAATTAATATTTTTGAAATGAAAACGAAATCTGATTATTTTCACAAAAGGCATTATAGCTCAATATAACTATGCTATAGTTAAACAGTCCATAAAAAAACTATCTTGCTTGTTCACATATATACATACCTGTTCTAACTCAATATGAATTTACATCAGTAAACAAGTTCTTAACTTTAAGGCTCTGATGACATTTGTCTTGATTAATGCTCTCATTTGATTTGTAATCTATACATAGTCAATTTGGAAAACTTTTAAATTTTAGTTACATCTTTTTTTTTCTTTTTTTTTTTTAAAAAAAAAAATTAGTTGCATTTGTCATCAAAAGATGAAGCCAATTAAAAAATCAGATTTTTTTTTTTTAATTATTATAAAAATCTATAAAAAATGGTATCTATAGTTATAAAAAAAAAAAAGAGTAATATTACCAAAAAAAGTTGCATTATATAATTATTTAAATCATAGATATCTTCTAAAAATTCCTCATTGCTTTCATTCATATCAATACAACCTATCTTACCTAGCTCATCTTTTCTTTCTTTGTAAATTGAAATCATCAAAGGCATTAAAAAGACCAGCTTTGTTAAAAGATTTTATAATTTCTTTCTTAATGCTGACCCATGATTTCTTCACCCAGTCACATATCTGAATAATAATTTTTTTTATTTTTCCTGTTAGTGTTGAATCATGATTTTCTGATCATGTAATTATTCCAGTTTTCTCTGTACTACATGTATATAACACACATCCCATTTTTTTCACTAAAATTAAAAAAATGTGTGTATGTGGTATATATGTGAAAATATTATAGTTGTCATGTAATTTTCTAATCCTATTCTAACATAGCCTACTTTTTGCCATTAGTCATGCTAGAATATTTTGTTTTTATGAGATTTGTGCCAAAACAAATAAGTATATATTTTTTAAACTTTAATTACAGTTAGTATTTATTAATAATTTATTATTTTATAAAATTATATCAGTTTTTTTTTTATTTTTAACATTCTTATCAATTAAAAAAAAAAAACATTCAAAACTTTTTTACTTAAAAATGCTTAAAATTATTTTTTTTCTTTCACTTTTCACATCAAAAGATATAATTCATTAAAACATTAAAATATATAAATTTTCTTTACCAAATTTGCTAAACAATTAGGTCTGAGCTTCCATTTTCAGACTCAATAAAAAAAAAAAGCATTTTTCAAGAGGGTATTATTTATTAGAAACACGTGTTTAAAAAGTTAAATATAAATTTGTTTCTTTATATGCAGTTAATAAAATATTGTATTTTATATTAAATTCCCTAAGACTGCCATTATAAAGAAAGTTTAGTATGTGCACAGACGCACATATATATATGATTAAAATTAAGTTTGTTTTTGCTAACTACAGTGCTGCTTAATGTTTTAAATCAGTACTCACTGGGTGACACTTTAGTGAGAAAAGGAAAAAAAAAATTAATCCATAAGAAATTAAATATAAATAGTTATTATCAAATTGACTGAAGCAAATCACAAAAAAAATAACTGATAACAATAGTGTATTTAGTAAAAATAATAAATAATCCATATAAAATTAAATGCATACATGTATTTTTAAAAAATTAAATTGTAAAAAATAAAATAGTAATCCATAACAAATTAAATGATAATATTTAAAATGAAACTTCAAATTAATAATAATTCATGTGCAGAAAATATTTCTAATGTTAATCAAGAATACAATAAATAGGTCTTGATTTATATTTTGCTTTGAAATTTTCTAATATAAATAATACAAGTGTGACTGGAAAAGTTCTCAACATATACCTCTCTCTTTTTTTTTTAAATTGTGTATTTGATCTCAAATCAAGAATGTTGTGTTAAATAAAAACAAAACAAAAAATAATCCAAAAGACTTTTTCTAGAAAAATGCACAACAATAAAAAATAAAAAAAAAGTAATCAACAAATTAAATGATGGTAGAAAGATACATCCTAAAATGTAAAACTCATGGTTGCCTTCATTTTAAAAAAAATTTGTTTTCTATTATTAATTTAGTTTTTTGTGAAATGATAATCCTCAGTTCATTTCCCAATGATAAATTTTAAATTTTCATTGCTTCTTTAAAACAAAACCATTTATTTGTTTGATAATTAATGATAAGAATTTTTGTTTTTGTTACAGTATAATAAATTATATTTGCCACATTTATTATCATCATTCAAATCTAATATGGATTACTTTTTTAAATATTATTTTGCAAGTCTTTCAGGTCAAATAAATCAATACTTTTAATTTCTTATGTATTAATTTATTCATTGCCCTTTTCTCTAAAGCACCATTTAGTAGATAAATCATGAAACTTAAATTAAATCATATTAAATATTTCTGAGTGCAGCAAATATTCTTATCATATATTTATTTAAAAACATATATATATAGTTATTCTTTACCTGCTATATATGAGATCTATTACAAAATGATATATAATAATGTGGGTGACTTTACCAATATTTTTTGTTTTTAATTAAAAGGTCAATAAAGTAGAAAAATAAAGAGTGAAATGATGTCAATAAGGAAAAATATCTTTGACATTTTAACTGATTTCATTATATAGACATAAGTCAAAGAATTATTAAAATTTATAATGAATATATTATAAAATTTATATAATGCATTATAATCAAAGAACTAAAAAATTGCCAATAAGCAAAAAAATAAACATTTATACAACTTAGTTTTAAAATATATTCCATTTAAACATACACCTACACATTAAACAATTATTAAACTTTTTAAATAATGGAAGTAAAAAAAGTATACAACTGAAGCAATACAAAATAAAATATTGTATTTTAAAATTTACTCCTTCACAATATTTAATACTAAAAAAAATACTAAGGTACTAATTAAAAAATATGAATTAATATATATGAATTTATAAATTCCTTAAATTTCTACTATTCATAAATAGGTTTGATTGTCTCTAGGCTTCATAAATATCATTACAAACTATTTCCCTTATATTTTATTTGGATTTTACATCATTTTAAAAAATACTTGATTTTCTATTATAATAAGATGTATTTAAACTGACATTTCATTAACTATTGATTATTATTTATACTGATTACAGTTTTCAAACCTATTTTAGTTTTTAGTTTTAAAAAATACATTTTTCATTTGTTTCCTTTCTGTAATTGTTCTTGATGTGAATCATGCAGTTAAAACAAAAGAAAAAAAATAAGAAAGTAAGATTTTTTTTTTTTTTTAATCTAGAGAAATAATTATAAATAAATGATTAGTGCATTTTGCTTTTTACTTATATTAGCTATACTTTTTTTTTAAAAAAAAAAAAAAGATCTACAAAGCTTTATGCTATCTTCTGATTCTCAATCACCATGTCTTTCCGTCCATCCACAAATCTTTCAACAAATTTATCTAATTTCTCCATCTATTCCTTCTTTCCAACTCTTTTTGGATATCCTCTTTTTATATTTCCTGATGTTATCCTGTTTAATATTTGTTTTAATAATCTTTCCTGATGCATCTTCTGCACATGCCAATACTATTCAAATTGTCTTGTTCTGATTTCATTTATTATAGTGTGTACAATATTCATTATTTCTCAAACTCTTTTATTATTTATGTTTTTATGTATTCTCTCCTTGGCTTTTGTGCAGATCTTCTCTAGTAATTCTTTTCTATAACCATCAATTCTCTTTCTGTTCTTCTCTTCAACTACTAAATCTTACTTTCATAAGCAATAGTATTTTTCACTAGTGTATTATATAGTCATCATTTATTGATTTTTGATATATATGGATCCCACAATATTATATTTATTATTGATATAATTTTTCTACCAAACACTTTTCTCTCTCTCTTATAGTTCATCTGTTGTTCCCATTATGTATCTTCATGTCCAAGTATTTATATTCTTCACATTTTCCAATTTATTATCTATCTTCAAATATTATATTCTGTTGTGTTCCTCCAATACACATATATTTTTGATTTTGTTATAATTATTTCCAGGCCCCATCTTTTAAAGTTTGTCTCTATTAATTTTTGAGCCATAGAGATCAAACCATCGTGATTCTTTCTAAAGCTATTTCATCATCAGCATAATACAAAGTATAGTATTTTATTATTATATAGACATTTTCTTGTCTACATTTTAAGAACTTATTCTAGACATAATTTAAACAACGCAGGGTTAATATCATGCATGAATTCCTTAGTTCTGCTTAAACTATCTAAAATCATATTTTCTATTTTTATTTTTTGTCTTGATATTATTATACATGATTTCAGTGTTCTCATAATCTTTTAAGAGAAATACTATCATTAAACATTTTTATCATATTTCACTTTGTTAAGTCAAAATAAAACTTCAGTTTATTATTTCAAAAATATATGCATTATTAAAATATTACTAATTTTTATCTTTAAGTTAAGTAAATTAGAAGAAAAATTTTCTGGTAGTATTTTATCAATGATCAAAAGATCTCACTCTTATGCAAATGATAGTCTGCTTCATCAACTATTGTAGGAGATCTTTATGTACAATACCTTGCACGATTTAGTGCAGTGGTAAAGAGACTCTAGAGTTCAAGGTCTGCAGCCTAAGACTCAATTCTTTCGCTTCTGATATTGAAACTTTATGTAAACTCCTGAGTAGCAAACTATTCAATTATTTATTATATACAAATAAACCCAGAGAATTTATATCTAAAGAGAAGGAGGAATAAAATTTACAAAAAACACTTTCCTGCAGCCCTCCATAAAAAAACCGAAAATATTATACAGGCTACACAACTGTTAGTTGATGAGAGTTTTATGGGCCCCCTTCCTCAACTTTTTTCAAGCCTTATACACATAAGAATCATAATATACAATATTTATTTACGTTTAATTATGAGTAATTAGAGAATAATTATAGACCAGTCCTTGAAGATACTCCTCAATTACATAGATATACATGTGTGTAAATATAGTGTATATGTGGACTGACCAATGAAGAGGAAAGATCTCTCCAGCATTTTCTCTCCTAGATAAACAGCGAAAAAAAAAACATAACTTTCTGTTGGTAATACTTTTGGTTTAGCATCTATTTACTAACAAAACAAACATCTATCTGAGTTGGCTATAGCTGATTAACTGAAAGAAAAAAATCATAACCTATTTGAAATCTAAAAAAATTTTCATGTTTTACCCTGTATGAATCTGAACCCAGCAGTTCATGTGCTGACTACTATACTAAGACTCTTCATAAATATGCACACATTGTAAAGATGAAGAAGTATGAATAATGAAAAGTGATGAAGATGACAGGCACTCAGCTTTCCTAAAATAAACTATCTATACAAGTTTATAATCAAATAATGTTTCATTTTCATGTGAAACAGTGACAAATTGATTTGAAATCAATAAAAAAGACTATACAATATATTAAGTTTAATAATAAAAATTTTATGTTTGAAAATAAATATCAAAAAAATAACTCAATACAGAGCAGTAAGGCAACAAATAGATATTAGAGCTTGCTAGCAGAATAAAATTATACTTTTAATTCCAGATAATAATAAAAATAGTGTTATAATTCCACTAAAATTAATGATTCTTAAAACTAAATAATACTAACATAAGAATAATGATAAATTTGGTTAATGTATTGGTATCTCCTATTGAATGACTAGTTACATAAGTCATAGGATGTTTGAGCACTGAAAGTAACAGATTGAACTGCAATCCAAGGATCTTTAGTTGTTGCATACATCATTCTCTTATCGCAGTACCCCATCCAGGACTAAAATAATTGAATATGTTGCTAAAAAGATCATCTGAAATCAAGCAATGGAAATGATAAATAAAATTGTGATCTGTGGCATATCAAGTGATATTCAAGCCAAAATTTTGGTATTTTTACATCTAAAGTCTGCCCTGCTACCACTAAACTAAACAACAGAATCTATTATCTAATTTGGTGCAATGACAGAGTGACAGAATCTCTCTGAATCACAATCTAAGTCTATCACTTTCAATGCTCAACATCACATAACTTCTTAAGCAACACACAAGTTGATTAGTATTTAGTAATTAAAATAAATAACTTGTATCGTCCAGTTATATTTCATTCTATCATGTTTATTATATAATAATAAAATATAAAACTAAGTGATAAACTTCAATATATCTTTTTTCTAACATTAACATAATACTAATTTTAATAATTAATATCTGCTTGTGGATTAAATCTGAAAAGAAATAAAACTTTTTTTTTTTTAGATTCCAAACAGGAAGGATTTCATTCTATTGCTATCCCAAAATAATTAGCCAGACAATTATTGATCAGAGACAGGGAACTCATTACTCTTGTAAAAGGTAGGTATAATAATAACCTAACAATACCAAATCTGAAAAGTAATGTCTTCTCCTAGATAAGAAACACTGAAGAAGCATTTTTCTATTTTATAATTATCCTTTTCCATATCAGTTATTCATTCATTAATTTTATTTTATATGCATCTTACACATTTTATATTAAATATTCATTCAACATTCTATTTCATATTTGTATTTA
This sequence comes from Epiperipatus broadwayi, assembly GCA_028023455.1. Lineage (NCBI taxonomy): Eukaryota > Metazoa > Onychophora > Udeonychophora > Euonychophora > Peripatidae > Epiperipatus > Epiperipatus broadwayi. Next base: position 12,008,957 of record JAQFVV010000013.1, read on the forward strand.
TTTTCTTATACAAGGCATCCAATACCCTAAAATAAATGTGTGGCCATCATCTTTATTAATTCCCAAATAATAATAATACTCTCTTTACTCAATTTAAGAATTATGTTATTTCTTTAACAAATGTTATCTATTAAAGAGAACATAAAATTTTCAGTAAGTCTATCAACAAAAAAGTGCAGATGCCAACAGTAATATATAGTTAGATATGTATGTAGGTGTTCTAAAGTAAATATTTTTTTAAAAAATCCTAATTGTTGTTGTTATAATTTCTGAAAGATTTTTAAAAGACTTTCAATTTAGAATATCATAGAAAGGAGGGTGTATATAAGGATATTTTCTTACAAAGTTTCCAAATATGTTGGAAATTAATATTATAGGGCAAAATAGACTAAATTCAGGCCAACAATGCTGTCAAAGGACATCATCATCTTCTAGACATAAGCTATTTCTTTTACTTTTTTTTTCATTTTATGATGAGATACTTAGGCATTGTTGGCTTTGAAAATGACACTATATATATGCAAGACTAGAATTAAGAATTCCTAATTTATTAAACCTAGCTACAAGCTTGTTTTCTCAATGATAAAAAACATTCCTTATTCACTTATATTTGAAAACAGAAAAAGGAAAAGAATATAATGAGAATTGCCATGCATGTAATTAAAAAAGGAAAAGGTTCTATCCAATTCAGTTACTGGCCCTAAACTGAATAATTTAATCTTCAAATGTCATCTCTTTCCAAAGGATATGATCCCACGACAATTGGGAATATTTTTCATTAACCATATACAATTAATACAACTACATATACATATATCATACATACACTACCACATCTATATTTATATAAACATTTAGACAGGGAACTGCAAATGAAAAAATCAGATATTTACATGTAAATGTCTAAATAATAAAGATGTACTAGATGATTCGAAGAATGCATATTAATATTAATATTTTAAAAAGGTGATAAAGAAGATATTAGAAATTTCAGACCTAGTCTTTTATCAGTTTTATACAAAATTTTTACTAAGATAATTACAACTCGTCTACAGAAAACACTGGATTTCCACCAACCAAAAAAACAAGCTGGATTTAAAAGTGGTTTTAGTACAGTAGATCATATCCAGGTATTGAGAGAAGTTATAGAAAGGACAAATGAATATGAGTTGCCATTATGCTTAGGATTTGTAGATTATGAAAAGGCATTTGATTCTATAAACATTTCTTCAGTGATTAAAGCATTGGATCATCAAGGTGTAGATCCAGGATATTGTCATATTTTGAAGAATATTTATAAAAATGCAACAGCAACAATTAGATTACATAATGATAGTAGGAAAATCAACATTGAAAAGGGTGTAAGACAGAGTGACTCCATATCTCCAAAACTTTTTACAGCAGTGCTGCAAGAAGTATTTTGGATTAAAATGGGAAGTTAAAGGAATGAAAGTAAATGGAGATTACTTACGTCATTTAGATTTTGCAGATGATGTAGTTGTTTTTGCAAATAATGCTTTAGAGCTACAGGAAATGTTGCAGGAGTTATCAGATGAAAGTAGGAAAGTAGGACTAAAGATAAATGTTAAAAAGACTAAAGTAATGATTAATAGATTTTCTCAAAATATGAAAATAAAGATTGATTATGATGAGTTAGAAGAAGTTAACAGTTACAAATATCTTGGTCAGATTATTAATACAGATGGAACATAATGGATGAAATTAATCATAGAATTAAATTTGGTTGAGTGCTTTTGGTAGAAATAACTTGATACTAAAAGGAAATATGCCTATGTGTTTGAAAAGGAAGGTTTTTAATAAATGTGTTTTGCCAGTTCTTGCTTATGGATCTGAGACTTGGACACTTAATAGAAGAGCAATACATAGACTTCAGACCACTCAAAGAAGTATGGAGAGATGCATGTTGGGAGTAACAAAAGAGATCAAAAATCCAATGTATGGGTAAGAGAACAAACAGGTGTTATTGACCTCATTGAAAAAATTAAAAGACTGAAGTGGAGTTGGGCTGGACATATTGCTAGAAGAGATAATAATAGATGGACAATTGAAATTTTAAACTGGATTCCAAGAGATTGTAAAAGACCCAGAAAGAGACAACATGTGAGATGGATGGATGAAATAAGAAAGTGTTCAGGGGTGATGTGGAGAAGAGAAGCTAAAGATAGGAAAAGATGGATTGAACTTGGAGACTTTCATCCTGCAGTGGACTGATAATAGTTGATGATGATGATGATGAGAAAACATGATATATAACAATTAACATTTGATCGATATCGGTAGTAATTTACTATTGTATTTCACACTTTAACATAATTAATTCTAATTAATCAAAACTTAGCTATATCACAAACATAAATGAACTCTTTACAAATGTCATTAATTTAAATATATTTCTTTTATTTATATATAGATTAAGTCCCTAATATTTATTTTCATTCATTAATAATTTTTAAATCCTTTAACTCAATAATATATTAAATTTATATTAAGTTACTTCACTTATTTTTTAAATCAATTTTTATTGATGTAAACGAAGAAAATCTTGCTTTATCTTTAATCTACAAATAAAACTATTCTCACAATATCAATCCCCCAAAGTCTTGAAAGCTAATTGATTACAATCATAAGTAAACCTAAAACAAAAAATATATATCTACCCTCTAGAAAATGCTAGATTTATTATATAAGACAGAAGACAAAAATTAACTCGAAGACAAAGATATTTATTGACGCAATGTTAGTTACACAAAAATTACATAATAGAGTATTTAACTCTTTCAGAGTTCACTTGGCAACAAGAAAGTTTAAAAAATGGTTAACTGGTTTCAAGTAAAGTATAATATTTCAGATGAGTAAAATAATAATAATAGAGCTTTTAAGATATTATGTTTTAGTAAATGAATACACTCTGCTTGTATCTGAAGTGCTTCCGGTATCTTTCAACTAAAACAAAAAAAATCAATTCAGAAAGCAATGATGCGAAAAAATTATCATTGCTTAGTATTTTATTCATAATTGAGAAACTAAAATATTTTCATTATGTAATTATAATAAAAAATAGAAACATTTTGAAATTCCAAATAATAAAATTAAATCAAATTTTCAGGATAAATACAAACTCATGTGTGCACTAATGTATATAAATATATATGCAAGGTGTGAATTCATTAATACTATCATTATCCATCGATTAATTCAATCCTTAAATCTCACTCATTCCCTGGTTTAACCAAACTCTTTTGCCGTAACTTCACCAAAGATTAATTACATTAACCTCTAATGCGATGCGATGCGCAATAACTTCTTATTCGGGTCAGGAATTTCTCAGCTACTATACTCTGAAAAATCCGTTAGCCACTTTATCTTCCCTTTCCATTCCACAACCGAAGTTTTTCCATAGTCTTTTCTATCCTGCTCTATCCCATTTCCACAACATAATCTTTGTCAACTCCATGGCCTTTATATCTAAATACCCTTAATCTTTTCAGAAATCCAGCATAAAAACCAAGAATTCACTTCCTGTAAAATCATTTTGTTTATATTTATTCTTCCACAACTTCATTATTTGTAACCTTTCTGCTTGCAGGCATTTACATTCAATTAACAGATGCCTAAAATTTTCTATGCCTTCCTTACACAACTTGGAGAATAAATCACCCACATTTTTCCATTTATATGTATATTCCCTTGTTGCTTAAGATCCTGCTTAAGCCTTAAACAGTAAACTACTTTCCTTGCATTCTGTTTACTTTTATATATATTTAAACTCTTTTTACTCTCAATACTAGTTCTCCATCTCTCCAGCTCCTATTCTTTATTAATGCATCTACTCTTCTATCCTATTCCTTGCTAGTATAACACTCAACAATTCTAACACAATCATTCCATCTTTTGTATAAGTATACTGACATAAATTATTTATCCAAATCTTCTGCATACCTACTACCTTTCTCACCCATCTTGTTGCCTGTCCTTAACTCATAACCCAATTAAATACTATTTTGGCTATTCTCTTATTATCCATAAATTGCAATCTACAGAACATTTTCATTTTGCTTTTTGTATCTCTCATGTAAAAACTTAACCATCCTATTTCTCCTTGAATTGCCTCCTTTCATGGTCACACAACTGCATCTAATGCATGTCTTCCTATCTCTTTTTGTACTTTTTCTAAGTAATCTAACACCCCTTTACTAATACATAATGCATCACTACCCTATGTTAATTCGATTACTGCCACTTCCTTCCATACAATTCTAACTACATCATATTATTTTATATGAAAACTATTAATTTCTTTATCAGACCATTTCTTTTCTTTGCTTCATTTATCAATTTTTTCTCCCAGTCATCCAAGTAACACCACACTTAACTTTATATCCTCCAATAAAAATTATTTGTCTTCTCTTTCCCCAGTATTACTCATCATTAATTTTTATTTTTCTTCACCAAATTTAATCCCCAATCTCTTTATGCAACCTTGCACATGTCCTCAGCATAACTTCCATATCTTCCCTTCTTTCTGTGCACAAGAAGACATCATCTGCAAAAAAAGACCCTATAATGTATATACTTTCTTGCCACCTATTAACGGTATTCTATCCCTCTTCCTATTGCTCTCCATTTCTCTCAAATAGACAACAAAATAGGTGACATACGGCATCCTTACCTTAGACCAACCCCATTTTTAATTTTAACTGATTCTATATCCCCTAAATGATAGTATAGTAATTATTTTCATACAATCTCTTAATAAAATCCACTAAAATTCCATCCATTCCCAAATTTACTAAACTTACCCATAATCTGTATTTTTATATTGGACTATTTCCATCATCTAATATGTGTGTTGAATGTCTTTAGAAAAGTTTTAATTTTTAGTTAAATATTCCAAATGCATTCAACTGTTAGTAATATCACAGCAAACAGATTAGTATATGCACCAACTGTTAGTAATATCACAGCAAACAAATGTTAATAATATCACAGCAAACAGGTTAGTATATGCACTAACTGTTAGTAATATCACAGCAAACAGGTTAGTATACGCACAACGTTTCGAGAGGTATTTTTCTCCCCTCTTCTTCAGGTGTTGCTGGCCTGACCAGTGACAGTACTAGCATGGGATTCGAACCTGGGTCCTTAGATTCTTGATTATTGAAATTTAAGGTAACGCTCTAACCAACTGAGCCATCCTGCCAAAGGCAACAGTATGTAGTAATTTCATATACTTATCAAGAATCTAAGGACCCAGGTTTGAATCCCATGCTAGTACTGTCACTGGTCAGGCCAGCAACACCTGAAGAAGAGGGGAGAAAAATACCTCTCAAAACGTTGTGCGTATACTAACCTGTTTGCTGTGATATTACTAACAGTTAGTGCATATACTAACCTGTTTGCTGTGATATTATTAACATTTGTTTGCTGTGATATTACTAACAGTTGGTGCATATACTAACCTGTTTGCTGTGATATTACTAACAGTTGAATGCATTTGGAATATTTAACTAAAAATTAAAACTTTTCTAAAGACATTCAACACACATATTAGATGATGAAAATAGTCCAATATAAAAATACAGCTAGAACACCATCATCACAAACCTTCAGAAAAACATTACCCATAATCTATTTCTATTTATTCTATCATATGCCTTCTCTATATCTATAAAACTCATATATAACTGTCTAACTATATTTCTCCTCATATCTGTAAATTGTGTAACTACAAATGAACTGTCTACTATATGCCTATCCGATTAAAAACCTCCCACTATATTTATTTTCTTCCATCCATTTTGCGACCCTTCCAACCACCATATATGTGACAACTTTATATAACACTGATGTTACCACTATAGGGCTATAATTGCTCAACTTTCTATGATCCTTACCCTTTCATTTAAATAGTAGCTTATTCTTGTATTACTCCAACTATCCTGAAAATCTCATTTTCGTGCTATATTATTAAAACCTGATAATAGGATTAATTTTGTCATATGTCTTAAATTCATTACAATCTTTGCTAATAAACCTCTTGCCTTTCAACTTTTGTATTTCTTCCCTGCCTCATTCAGTTCATTTTCTATAAACCTAATATTTCCATTACTATATGTTTTTATGTTTGTTATCAATCTGTTCTTCACATCTTTTCTATATCCATTGCATAATTGCTTAAGATTGTCTCTAATTCTTGTCTAAAGCTACACTCTATTCCCTCATTATCTAGTAACACTATTTCTCTCTCCCCTACATTCCTTCTTTTAATGCATGTCCAAAATTTTTAACTCCTATCTCTTCCACTTTTATTAATATCCTCCATCAATTTACTATTTAATTTCATTCTCTCTATATAATTATCTATTTTAGACAACTTTTTTAAAATACTTTTCCCATTTAACATTAATATCTTTCTCACTTTCTTTGTTCTTAATAGTACACTTATGTTCTCTGCATGCTTTTTTTCTCTCTTTTATACTTTTACTAACTCTCATTTTTCTATTACTTTTTATTCTTCTAAATATTCTCACCTAAAACCCTATTTGTCACTTTTTCTACTTCACCACACCAGTCCTTATATTTATCCCCAATCCTTATATTCATCCCTAACCAACACTTTCATGATTGCTTGGAACTTTTATTATATAGTCTTGTAACTTATTCTTATCATTCATTTTCCATCCACATCTTTCATTATCCTTTTTACTTTTATTACTATTTTCCATCATATTACTAACCATTTCTATTATAAAAGAAATTATGATCACTATTACATACTCTCTCTTCACTATCAAACACTTTAATTTTCCATACTTTATTCATTCCCTCTTTCTCTCCTAATACATAATCTATCATGTGAAATATATTATTTCTAGACTATGTGTATTGTCCCTCATAAGTATTTAATAAATTTCCAATATTCAAATTCACTCTCTGACAAATATTCTTCAAAAGCTGTCCATTCTTGTTATCTACATCATCAATTTTTTCAATATGCCCATTCATATCCCTTATAACCATTATTCTCTTCCCCCCCTTTTTTTTGAAACTGTATATTCTTAACTAGGTATTCATATATACTACTGTTCCACTCTGTTATCATTTGACTATCCCTGATGGCTATATATACTATAGCTACCATCCATTCTTGTCTTCCTAACCTTATCTCAAACCACAAACACATGTTCTTGACATTTAACAATATTTAAATATTTTTTTGACAAAACTCCTGTACCACCACCCCTTTTTTTCTTTTTCTTTTCTATTTATATCCTGCCATACCAAGTCTTTCAGTAAAGGTTCTTCTTCTCTTAGATGTTTCCACTTCTTCTAGTAACTCAAGCTCTTCATTTTTAACTGTTTTGTTTAATTCCAGATACTTCTCTGATCTAGTACCACCTTGCATATTCAAATATCCAATTTTAACAATTTCTTCTTTCCTAATTACCTTGTTATAAATTATTTTGACTCTTTCTTCTTCATTACATTTATAAATAACTTGCTTAATATTCATTTTACAGACCTATTCCCTCTCCACATCTACATTTATATGTTTACAACATGCTGTAACGCCATTATGACTGCCAGCAAATATTACAAACACCACCACCTTTATTACTACTATTACAATATTAATATTTTTTTCATACAAAAGATTAAAGTAACCAAACAAGTGGATGCAGTGCTGTACAAAACAGTTCCCAGCATCTGAATGAAAACTAATTAGCCAAATTCTCATCTAGAATATGGTTAGCATTACTTTCTAACTAATCTGTCTTGACTCAAATGGATAAAACTGTGAGTTAAAGAATTGTGTCTATGTTCTTTTTAAAAATTAATACAAGTTATTTATCCAAAAGTTTTTAATACATAAGATTTCGGATCTAACTATAAAGATATAAAACTAACCTAGATATTAGATATTTCAATTATTACCTTATGGAAGATATCTTAATTCCTAACAGAAATGTGAAATATACTGCACAAATAACATGTAACTTTATTAACATAATCTATTTTTATAGCAATAATATTTATCTTAATTTAGTATTCATTACTCAATGCTTATAGACACTATGGATGAAGACAGATATTATAAATCACTGTTAGGTGTAACTGCAAAACTACAAACAAGTTAAAAATCTGTAATTCTTTCAAAAAAGTCATAAAACCATAAAATAATTTTATTAGTATACCAGAAAAAGGCCTTGCATGATTTGCCTAGGTCATTTTAAACATCAGCATTGCTAGCAATAATCTAATTTATCACTCTACTCTGGAGTTATCTATGTAAGTATGATGTCAGATGACAAGATTGTGATTCAAAAACATCATTTAAATAACTGAATAAATAGCAATAATTGACTGTGAGTTGTACGTCATGCTTGTTTTCTAAAAAAAGTTTGTTTTCTAAAAAAGTTTATTTTCAACTAAACTGAATTTATTTATTATTGACCATGATTCCCATAATAATATTCTTATTTCATGATAATATGCATTATTTCCAATAGTATATGTTTTATTGTAAGTACACTTCTTAAATATGGATCTGGTAATTGGATGTTCAACAAAGAATAATATAAAAATTTCAAACCACACAACAAAGTATAGAAAAATGTATGTTGAATGTAACAAGAAAAGATTAAAACAAAATACATACATAAGAGAACAAATAGGTAATATTTAACATTAATGAAACAATTAAAAGGATGAAATGCAGCCTGTTTAGACATATGGTTAGAAGAGATGACTATAGAATTCAGTTAAATCTAAAATGGAATGCCAAAAATTATAAAAGACCTAGAATAAAATAACAAAAGAAAAAAATGAATAAAATAAGCATATTTATTGCAATGATACAGATTTTAAGAAACTACAAATCAAAGACATTGGATTAAACTTGGAGAGATCTTCAATTTTCAATTAATTTTCTAAACTTAAGATGATAGTATTTGAATGCAAAATTAAAATTAATTTACTGGAATATTTTTAATAGCACATCATCAATCACCCTAAATAACAATATATTTACAATGTAAACTTCATACATTGTTTAGTACTGGTTCTGTAAGATGTAATGCAAAGAAAATTGTTAAAAAAATTATGTAATATTTAGTTTACTAATGCTTAAAAGCAGATTGTAGTCTTGCATTGGTGATCGAGAGGTCAGCGTGACTGCTTGCACTTGCAGGCAGTTGCCCGGGTTGCAGGTTCGCGTCCCGGCCGATGCTATGACACTTAAAAAAAAAAAAATCAGATTGTGATAGGACTTGGTTGATAGTTTGCAATTCTGTTAATAAAAAGCATTTTTGCATTTCAGTATTTAGAACTATATTAGTTAGTAGAATCACTTTTAACTTATCCAACATAATATAATAGAATAACTCAACCAATGCATATTTAATTTCATGATGTGAAAATGGAATCACCTTTGTTTAATACAGATAGAAGTTATCCTGCTGCTTAGTTTTTGATATTATATTATTCTTATGCTAAAAGATCAATAGTGTCTCCAATTAGTTTATAACTAAAATATATAATTATTATATTTTCAAGTCTAATTTAATGTCTATTTTTATTTTAAAATGATGTCCTTTATAAATAGAAATTCTAGAATTAATTATTATAAAAGATTATTTCAAAAATTTGAATAACTAATGAGATAATTATCAAAATGATATGGGGAAAAGAAATTGTCATTCTAGGCAATTGCATAAACTTAATTAAGAAAGTTAGTGAATATCAGAGTGTAATGGTTAAACTCTAAACTGTTTTACTAATAACCTACATTATAATAACAGGTAATAAAACTATTATTGGCCAACTTTACTCATTTTTATATGAGAAAGTTACATGTCAATATATATATACTTAAAAAGAGTTTAGCAAATATATACTTCAATTAATTGCAACCATCTTCGATCTTTTGGTATAAAGATAGTACAGTATAACATCTAAAATTAAAAAGTATATAACAGCCAAGCTTTTTCAATCTGTGTTAAATAAAAGTGACCCCATTTTCACATTATTAAACTTTATAAACATTGATCAAAATGTTTTGTTAGCTTTATCATTGGTTCACTCACTGCCAGGGAATTGGACATATTGAGGATTGAAATAAATTTAATAATAATTTAACAGAACAAACAAAATGTGTAAAAAGAATGCAGAAATTCAGAGAATTGCAAAAATAAATATAATATAGAGAAAAAAACATTGTACTTCTTTAAAAAATGTAAACATAATTATTGTAATAAGAATGCAGTTTATTATCTTAAACTTTTGATATTTAAAAAAGTGAAAAAAGTATACTAGAATTACTGACCCATCAGTTTTTTTGCTTAAAATATTTATTAAGATTACACATAACCAGTGATGATATCCAACCGGTTTGCACCGGTTCGCGTGAACCGATTCTTAAAATTTTAAAAAATTAGCGAACCGGTAGTTAAATTATCCGAAAATAATTTTTTTTCTTATTGTCCTAAAAAAAAGTTGAATTAACAAATTACTTAATTGTTTCCAACAATTATTTGTATATATTGTAACCTAATTAAAGTAATTCAAAAAAAAATAATTAAAGGAGTTCAAAAGGTCCATTGTAACCTAAATTAATGTAACACAAAAGAAATATTATTAAAGAGAGTTCAAAAAGTCCATTGTAACATATTAAAGAGAAATCAATTGTAACTTAAAATATCATTGGATTCGTCAAAAATCCAAATATTATTAAAGTCTCAAATATTCCAAAATTCATTGCAACTTAATAAAGATGATCAAACGATCCAAATGTATTTAATAATTAAGAAAAGATTCAAATATAAATCTTGTAACTAATAAACGAAAAGCATTGTAGCTTAAATTAAATTATGAGAAGAATACCTGAGTAGTGGCCATTAAACAAAAATGTCAGCCTAAGTTATCAATCGTATTAAGGGTCATTGGACTAAATGAAATATACTTCTATAATTAGATTTCTCAAAATATCACAATATCAATAATTATAAACAAATTATTAATAACAACTATTATAACTCAGGTATATGGAAATCACGCGAGGTGAGTACACTACTAACTCAATAAAATATCTGCTCAGGTATACAGACAGTAGATTTTATCCGCTTTCATTTCTTGGTTTGATGTTAAGTGCATATCCAAACAAATACCAAGTGAATATGGTCTAGCAGGGCGCCACTAGATTATTTGAATCTAGATACGGTTATATCTAATAACCTTTCACAGGTACCGGGTTTGAATCCCTTTTTGGTACTTTATTTCTAATAAACATGGAAGATTTTGCTTTTTAGAGCCATATCACTGTATGCACTAATATCTAAGTAAGTATAAAACATCTTTAAACTAAAGTGGAATTCATTAGACATAAATCATTTTTTAGATCTTAGCATAACAAATGTGTTTCAATATTTTTTTATATAAGTTTTACTAGCTCAGATTACTATTAATTTAGGATGGCAATTCACTCATCCTTGCATGAAATAGATGATGGAATGGTGGTTATAATATTACTAAGAAATCACTAAATATTACGAAATCAATATTTATTTATGGCCTTTGAACATTTAAACAGCTCATTAATTAAAACTTGATGATGATAATGATAACGATAATGACAATGGTTTCAACCACAGCTTTAGGACTAAGCCTAAACATAAAACCTAATTTTTATAAAGAAATTCATAATTATTGTTAATCTTAGCATATTCAATCATATCTTAAACAACTAATATTCAACCACTGATGATGAATGGTCACACTTACTAAAGACTACTCTTAATGAACTATATACGCCTCGTTTAATAGCATAAACTAATATTTATTACCGCATTTCTAACATATACATAAAAATTTCTATATTTACATGAAAATTTATATTAACAATAACAACAATAATCATAATCGACTGTTTTAAAATCATAACATTAAATTTTAAATTCTTCCCCCTTTCCCGTAAATGTATTTCAAAAGTATATTGTATCCACAAGAAAAGTATTTCATATAAAAAAAAAAATTCACTCATTGGCACACATACCTTATAATCTAACAGATAAGCAGAATGTTAAAAAAAAATGTTAGTAGAATTGAAAGAGCAAGTTTTACCGAACAAGTTTTAAATCATTTTCTCCCCTTCCCTTCTACCTCTGAAATGCTATACTTTCTTAAAACAAAATAATTTAATATTTCAACACTGCTTATTACATCACATTCGCACACAATTATACACATATAAAAATATTATTATGTATGTGCGTGTTTTATCCCATAATAACATATTATTTAAAACCAAAATAATAATACAAAAAATTATTTTACACATTAATATTTCATAACTGTAAATTAATAAACAAATAATTTTGATACATTCAAGATCATTTATGAAGCTCAAAGTTATTATTAGTAAGACATTCTTGTTTTAATCGATCTGAATAGTCTTTAAAAGTTCTTTAAATAAAATATACCACTTTATTGCTAAAAGTTTATTAAGACTCTGATATCATAAAGAAAATAGATATAAAAAGTCATATTACCGATCTTTTGTTTGTGGCGAATTTCCAAGGGCTCAAACTTGTCTTGTATAATGTCTATATTTCTGCAGCTACCATTTCCATTTTATGATTGAACAATCTCTTTCTTGAGGTGTATAACTATTTGATGATGATGATTCAAATACGGTTATTTGCTTTAGTGGACAATTTAGAAATTCTTATACTGACTTTAAATTTTTCCGTTCAGCATAATTCTCATCGTGGATGAAATACAGCAGTTGTTTTCATATTGTAATTTTTCTGGGGTTCAAACTCAGTTACTGGAACAATTAATTGGACTTGATGATTAATATTTATCAGTAGATTAATTCATCTTTCTGATCTTCGAATGCAGGTGAATGTTTTCTTCTTTCTATTTAAAAACATCTTATTTCTCTGGTCAGTTGAAAGGTGTAGAATATTATTTTTCAGACAAGACATCTTTTCTTTCCTATATGATCTGCAGCTCATGACGGTCAGGTCTGGATGGGACACATATATAATTTTCTACTCCGTCATTTCTTATATTTTCAACATTCAAAACTTCATAAAAAAAATGATTTAAAAAAAAATTTATCTAGCAGAACTAAAATGTTTGTCTGCTTTAGTTTCAATAATTTTTAAAAAGTCTCTCTCACAATATATTATAATAACAATAATCTAATAATAGTCTAATAACTCAACTGATTTTCCAGACTGCTTTTATATCTGATTTTTTGAGTCAACTCACCCAATTAGAGTGATAGTGTGAATTGCTATTTTTTGACCAACCCAAAAAAAAAATCACACACCTGGTTTCCAGACACTTTTGTCTTTAAAAAAAATAGACTTAATCCTTTTTTTTTACACCTAGGTAACATTTCAAATTTTTGAGCTTCTTTCTTTAGATCTTAAGATAAGACAATCTCAAAATTAGAGTTCCCACCCAGCTTAAGCTCCCAAAGTGACAATCATTTACAAAAACAAAATTGCTACAAAAATAGATATCTGATTCAACAATTTCCTCTTTTAACATAAAATTGTACAAAAAAAACAATTTGACAGATTTAACCCTTCCTTTTCTTTCAATATTTAATAAATGTAAATTTCTGTATGTAATGTACACACATATTTTATCATTCAAATCATTCATAAACTGACATTAAATATATAATTGCTAGCTTAGTAATTATAACCCTAATATTTAAAATTAAATCTGTGACTTTTAAATCCCAATTACAATTATAGAAAAGCAAAATAGAAGTATAGAATAAGATATTAGAATTGATCAAGCATAGGTTAGTTTTAAAGAAAGTTAAATATCTGAAATATAAAACAATCAATAGCTTACACATACACTGCCTATACGTATGCGTTATAACTTTGCTTTTTAACAGAAAAATTTACAAATTGAATAGTTTAATTGTGTGTATTACCTTTCTATCAACACACAAACAAATAAAGAATATAATTGTTGACCCACTCTCTTTCTGTCTAAAGCTTTTAAAACTGGATCTTGTAGGGTTTGAACTTGGATGCCCTACAGCTTCCTTTTTATATATAAAAAAATGTGATGATGATTTTTGTTTTACATTTTCCTACATGCACATTATTATAAATTTAGCTAGTGACTAAATTGTAATGGCACAATATATATATTTGTTATATCTAATGTAACAATGATTCTTTTTGAACAGATTGGGTTAAAAATGATTTCCCCAGAATAATTCGACTATACGATATTGTACTTGAAACGTGTGATAAGCGCAATAAAATTTGAGTGATTAAGAATTATTCTGCAAGAAATAATTCACAACAGTTTTGTTTTAAGTAAATAAATCCATTATTTATTGTAATCAAATTAGTTTCTTTAAAAGTATACAAATAAAAAGTGTTATTTTATTAGTGATAAAGGAATCCATAACTATTAGTTATTAAAATTAAAAATTAGAAAAAAATTCGGCACAAATGTATTTATGTATTTAATGAAATTTACTCTTGCTGAAATTATTTTACTTTAAAGATAAAATAACTTCATTCAAAAGAACCTATTCATTGCGAAAATAAACAGTAACATAAAACCATTGTTCCAATGATTTTGTTATGCCGACGTTGTTTTAAATATTTATTTAACTTTTATTTTTTATTTAATGTTTTATTTCTTCACTTACATATTTATCATGCAAAATTTGTTTTTATTTGATTAGTAAATTTAATGGGTGACCAGCTGTAGTAAATTTATAGTACATTATTTTCATTTAGTTTGCTATATCTGGTATAACAGTGTGTCATTTTTTAACAATGAGTTCAACAAATTTTTTCTAGAATAACTTGGCAAGAAGATGGCTCATCAAATGGCATGACTCGTTTTCAAATTTTTTTTATTTTATTTTACTATTTTATTTAAGTTTTATGATTTGTTACCACTCATTTGTATTAAAAGCCAATTAATTATATGTTTTTTTTTCTAAGGTCAATGTAACACGAGAATATAATAAAAATAAACCCTTCACAAGAAATGAAACGAAAATGCCAAACAATATCAGATTTATTCATAAAAGATCCAAAAACTGATACAGAATCAAAAACGATAGTAAAAGAAATAAGCCAATGAATTCAAAGAAAAATATTGTGGTTTACTTATTATTGGAAAAAAGCTTGGGTGTGATATCTGTACCAAAATCGAGTCAATAAAAGTGAAGGCAGCTCATGTGTCAAAAGAATGGAGAAGATGTAATATTGTTCCAAGTGGAAAAAATAAAATGATTCAACAAGCCTCTCTTAAAAAAAATAAAGGAACACTTTTCATCAAAAGCACACCAGATATGTATGATGCAATTGAAAGAAAGTGCAAAAAATGCAATTTCCAAATCCATAGAGAAAGGTCATGAAAAGTTTACGAGCTCCACTTGTAAAATTTTCAATACGGTTTGCACTTTAGTAAAACTAAACTGACCATTTTCTGATATTGAACATTTGATAGAATTACAAAAAAAGAATGGGTTAGATATGGGAGTGGGACTCCATTCTCGAATTGCAACTGTCAAAATTGTTGAGCACATTGCAAAATACATTAAAAAGGAAATGTTTAGAAAAATAATAGATCAGAATTTAAAGATATGTGTTATAATTTTTTTATCAACAATATCATACAAAACAGTTCTTATCATTTTTATTAAGGTTGAAGATATAGATTTTTCACCAACAATTTTTGTAGATTTAGTGGAATTACAAAACAAAGATACTGCTCTACTACAAAGTCTGCATTCAGTAGGATTTGATAATCCATATCTAAAGAATAATTTGATTGGATTTTGTTTAGATGGAGCAAGTATGATCCTGGAAAGGTGGTCAGGAGTGAATGTTAAAATAAAAAACCACTATCCCAAGTTTATTATTTGGCATTGTTTGAGTCATCACTTTCAGCTTGTGCTGGAGGATTCTATCAAAGACATAAGCAAATGAATCACTTTAAAGCATTTATTGATGAAATATACAAAATCTTTTATTAATCTAATAAAAACCAAATGGCACTGAATAAAATTTCAACTAATTTGGGAATTGAAATTCTAAAAATTGGTAGAGTTTTTGATCCAAGATGGGCAGCATGCAGTCATAGATCAGCAGTTGCAACATGGCAAGCCTACCTAGCACTGTATGATTTTTTTTTCTACTAATAAGAACTTTTCTGAAATGGCTAAACATCTCACAAACAAATATTTTATGAGAGACCTGGCTTTAATAATCAATATACTAGAAGAAATGTTTTTGTTGGCAGATGCTCTTCAAGGAAGAAGTGTAAATATATTGCATACTGAACAATTGATTAAGAGAACAATTAAAGCATTTGAATATCAGATAGAATAGTTGTACTTACAAAAATATACTAAATGAAATTATCTCTTCTACAGAATTCCTGCATATTAATTTTGTTGAAGACAACAAATGTATGAGCCTTCCCCATCAAAAAGTACTGAATGTAGTGACAACAAATATGACATTAAGATTAATGGATTGTAATACCATAAATAATAATATTCAAGATAGAAATCACAAAATCCATCAATTAGTTAAAACTGTGAACCCAGACGCTTTGAATTTGAAAGAAGCTGTAGTTCCCTGCAAAGAATTTGAGAAGAGAAATTATTTCATCGTGAGATTTCAGTTAATGATTTCTGTGATTATGTTGAAAATGTTATGATAAATCACCAAAAACATGTTATACCTGAAACTATCCAAAGAGCTAAAAATATAATTAAAACCATTGTTGTGAGTTCCCCAGAGGCTGAATGAAGGTTTTCTGTGATAAATTCAATTTATTCTGATGAAAGAAATCACCTTGAAGTGAAAAATGTGGCAAATCTTCTAGTAATAAATTGGATGTCTTCCATTAGATCATTGGGATTGTAGTGACTCAGTTCAAGTTTGTCTAAGAATTCACAATACAGCTGATGATGCTATAGTTAAAAAACATCATCAACCTGAAGAGACATATGATCCAATGGAATGTCACTACGGAAATATCTTGCCAAATAAATAAGTTTTTTTTTCCAATTATAAAAATGCTTTAATTCTTTCTGATCCCATAAGTGAGATTGCAAAGTACATCATAGTGCGCATGTGCACTGTTGCACTTTTTTGTGTATGGTGGGGGAAGGAGGATCATGCAAAATTTCTGAGAAGTCGCCAAAAACGTTTAGGTATGAAACCAAGAAGTGATTTGCTTTCATGCTTAGAAAGACGAAAAATAATCAGAATAGGTTCTTAAATACAACTATGTTTAGAGAACCGGTTCTTGGAAATTTGGGATATCATCACTGCACATAACCTACAAAGAGCCTTAAATTCAAGCTCAATAATAATAATAATAATAATAATAATAATAATAATAATAATAATAATAATAATAATAATAATAATAATAATAATAATAATAATAATAATAATAATAATAATAATAATAATAATAATAATAATAATAATAATAATAATAATAATAATAATAATAATAATAATAATAATAATAATAATAATAATAATAATAATAATAATAATAATAATAATAATAATAATAATAATAATAATAATAATAATAATAATAATAATAATAATAATAATAATAATAATAATAATAATAATAATAATAATAATAATAATAATAATAATAATAATAATAATAATAATAATAATAATAATAATAATAATAATAATAATAATAATAATAATAATAATAATAATAATAATAATAATAATAATAATAATAATAATAATAATAATAATAATAATAATAATAATAATAATAATAATAATAATAATAATAATAATAATAATAATAATAATAATAATAATAATAATAATAATAATAATAATAATAATAATAATAATAATAATAATAATAATAATAATAATAATAATAATAATAATAATAATAATAATAATAATAATAATAATAATAATAATAATAATAATAATAATAATAATAATAATAATAATAATAATAATAATAATAATAATAATAATAATAATAATAATAATAATAATAATAATAATAATAATAATAATAATAATAATAATAATAATAATAATAATAATAATAATAATAATAATAATAATAATAATAATAATAATAATAATAATAATAATAATAATAATAATAATAATAATAATAATAATAATAATAATAATAATAATAATAATAATAATAATAATAATAATAATAATAATAATAATAATAATAATAATAATAATAATAATAATAATAATAATAATAATAATAATAATAATAATAATAATAATAATAATAATAATAATAATAAAAACTGAATTTGAAACTGATTATAGTACAGATTATCAAAATTTTAAAAGAAGTTATAGAAAACATCAATGGATATAAATTACTATTTTACAGTTCACATGTAATTACAAAAAAAGTATTTGATTCTATGAATATTTTTGCCATAATTAAAATTTTGTAACACGATATTGTCAAATTCTGAAGAATATTTGTTCAGCGCAACAACATGATTAGTTTAAACCACTAAACATCATATGATCACTATCTCATACTAGCATATAATTGTTATTAAACAATTCAAAACTCTCCATATAGCAGTGCCATCTTGTACATCCATTGATTGCTCTTGTTAGCACAAGATGGCACTACTATATGGAGAGTTTTGCTTTGTTTTGTTTTTTTCAGTGATGAAAGTTTATTCATCAAAAAAAGGTACAAATATGGTTAAGTAAGAGGTTTACAAAGAATGGTAAAAATAAAATTCTGGAGCAACATAGTGAAGGGGGAGGGATACATATGAAAAGGGAAAGGGATGTGGAAAGGGTTTGTATTAACCATTAAAGACAAATAAATGTTACAATTAGGAATTATTTGTAAAGTCTAGAAATCAAATATGAATAGTCTTTTAGGAGTACAATATTGGGAAAGTTGAGAAATAGGAAAGCACTTGGAGATAGCATAAAATATGGACTAAATCAATCTACTGATCAGTTCTTCCAAATGGCCTTGAATATCTTCACAAGAGAGCAATCCTGAATACTTTGGAAAAATTATGGAAAATCTATGGAGAACAAGGGGAAAAAAATCCAAGTTTCAAAATGACTCTGCTGAAAACCATTCTAATCCATCATGAAAATCACATGAACAGCAAAAGGCCAGCCCTATCAATAGCAACTTTGGAAGTAGTAAATTAAATAAGGTGGATCACTTGCAATTAGAATCATGAGGCCAAACTGCGATCTATTTTGCAATAATACATGGATAAAATCACTCATAATGATAACGTTAAAGAATCACCATAAATAACGTTATTTTTTCATCTTGTGAATGAGAAAAACCAACGTTGGTAACGATCACCACAGCGCCCTCATCCCAGACCCCTCCCTCAAAAAAACTAGGATTTAGACCCCTAGGAGTCCTCCCACCAACTGGACCCTCTCATTCATTCAACAAAATTAAGTGAAATGAAAATTTTTATTAAAAGGTAAAATTTCTGTAGAAATAGTTTGTAATTTCAGTGGCTGCCATATATTTACATAGCGTTTTTATAAAAGTTGAAATTATGCTTACTTGTGATTACATTGTTGATATAGCTTGTATATGAAAAGAGAGCTAAAAAACTCCTTTTTTTAATAGGGATAGTTTTAGAGAAATTTAATTCTCTGAACTAGAAAAAAGGGAACGAAACAGGGAGCCAGAAACAGTGTTAACTGGAGTGAGTTTTGCTTTGTTTTGAAATGATTAGTTTACAAGTATCACTAAGATGGTAAATATTGATGAGGATATGGTAGTGTCTTTCCATGTCTTTAATCAGTTTTATGAGAACTATTTTGTGGATCAAACTAAAAATAGCATGATTCATAGATAATCCTTAAACTGTCAATAAAAAACAAAAATGTAGTAGAAGTGTACTAAAGACAGATATTTTTTGTACAGATAAAATACAATTAATCAGAATATCTATTATTCAAAAACTTCTACTATTTAAGCAAAATATCTAAGATAATCTTTTACAATAAATAATTCATTTGTATACACATTTGCAAACAAAATTTAAAGAAGAATAAAAAAATATCAGTAAATATTTATAAATAAACCAAATTCAAGGAGATATGGGGGGAGGGGGCTAACTTGGAAGCATGTGGATTTACAATGAGGATATAAAAGATCTATTATTAAAATTCAAAAAACTCAATCTTAAAAAGCACCCACATATTTGATGAACTGCCAAAATATATATATAGGTATGGTTGGATGCAAATATATAAAAGTAAGAATGTGTGCAAGTATAAAATAGTATAAATATGTATACATAAAAAACAAATAGTGAAAGTAAACAAATTTATACCCTAATGAAGATGACTAAAATTAAAAATAAATTCCACCTTTTAATGAACTGTGCAAATTAATTTACAAACTTATTTTAGCTGCATAATTAAAAAAGAAAAGAATTACATGAAAAAAAAAATCAATATTTTTAAATTTTTGCAAATCTGTGAAATTGTATTTTTGTGTGTGCCATTTGAGAACATTCTGTCTTGTGTACCATAAAAAAAAAAATCTAGATGGTAATTACATCTTGAAAATTAAGTTTTTTTTTTTTAATTATTTCTTTAAAAAAATGCTTTACTTAATTAGATTTTCTGATATGCAATTTAATTATGTTGTATTGCACTGTAATTAAATTTTGAAATACTAATTATGTTTCAGATTCCAAAAAAAAAAAAAAAAAAAAGAACAATTTTTCCATCAAGATTTTATTTACAGTTTCCCTGCTTGAGAGAAATTAAAGCCTTTTTCATTATTATTAATAATAATATATTGAAAATTTCAAAATTTTTCTAATTTAAATATTAAGTATTTTTTTAAATCGATTTATAAAATAAATAAATAATTTTAAATGTAGTTTTAAAATTAAATCTGTGTAAAACGAAAATGTTTTCAAAAATTTATAAATAAATCATTATTAATTCTTTAATCTTTTTTCCAGCATATTAAAAATTCGATATGTATCGAAAAAAAAAAAAATTATTAAAGGAATAGTTCTAAATTCAAACAATAAACCCTTGATCATTGTCTGTATCAATTTAACATTAACAAGCATTATTTTTCTTCTTATTGGCCTTTAATATCTAAGTTCACGGAGAGAAAAAAAATCTCTATTTATCTATCCTATCCAACATATTTAATCTAATCTAAATTTCCAGATTTCATCTAAAGTCACCCCCCTTCCCAAGTTATTCTATATCTGCATCTATATGGTCTAGGATCTGTCTTGCATTATTTTGTGTCACAATCCATTCACTGTCATAATTGACATTTAATATCCAATTGAATGTCTTTATTTTTCTTTACAATCATCCCATTAATACAGTTTATTCTAGCATTGTAGATTTTAAAACTAACCTTAAACTTTACTGAGAAACATCCCAATGAGTTGCTAATTGACAGAAGAAATGCCAAGAAAATTTTTCTTCCATCTGGCCAATTAAATGGATTACTTTTCTCTTATACAAATGATCTAAATTTCACTTACTTCATGATAACTAATATAAGGGTAGCTTACAATCTTATTAAGCTCACTTGTTTATGTGCAATATCAAACCATAAACTTAAAATATAATTTTACTTAATAAACAGAAAATGTTATCCTTTTATGTTACAATAGCCATATGCACATGTATATACTGTAAAGGATCTGAGAATATTGTGGCCGATGTGCTGAGTCGAAATCCATGTAGGTCAGAACAAAATCATCTATCAAGAGAGAATGCCTACATTATAAATATCAACATAATGATTGATAGCAATGTAGAGAATGATTTAGAAAAATTACCTGAAATACAATTACTTACCCTATTTTAAACCCATCATAAGAGTTTTAAGAGGAGATAAAATGTATTGAAATATCTCAACCATTATAAGTAAGAAAATCTGGTCTTACTTCAAAAAACTGATAAAGATATAGATGAATGGAGGATAATAATACCTAAAACCTTATGCACCCCATTCATAAAGTATATCCACTGTTTATATGGACATTTGGGTATCCACGAAACAAAAACATACTTGGAAAAAATAGTTTTACTGGCCAAAAGTAAATAAAGATACTTTAAAATCACTTCATGATTGTCATATATTTTTAAGAGCCAAACCAGTAAATCAAGATTCCAGTAATATGTTAAAACTTATTATGCCTGAAAGATCAAATGAGATCTTAGTGATACATTATTATGAACCATTGCCTCCATTTATTACGCAAAAGTACTTATTAGTCACTTATGATCTCTTTTCCAAACACGTTTCAGCCTACCCAATACCTCAAGTTAATACTAGACATACTGTCAGAGTATTAGGCACATTCCATTTCATAATGATAGGAAAACCTAAAATTATATTACTAGACCATGATACATCTTTTCTATCTAAAAATTGGAAGAAGTGGGTAGAAAAATCACAAATAAAACACATGCTCACATCCATTAGAAATCCACAATCAAACCCTTGTGGGAGCTTGGAGGTTTGTTTAGGACTTACTTAGAGGATTGGTAAAATAAATGGAATGTGTACTAAATTATATTAACTGGAGTGTAAATGAATCTACTGGGTTCACACTTATTAAACTACATTTCAATAAAGCAATTCCAAATCTATTTAAAAATTACCAACCTCCAATTAAACCCAACCAGATTGATATAAAATATGATATGCAAAAGGCATATCAAAGATTAATAAATAAATCAGAACTAAGAAGTAAAAACAGAAAGAAAAATAGCTACCAATTCAAAATAGGAGACAAGGTTTTAATAAAGATCCATAACCTTCCTAAAGAACTCCAAATCAAATGCCATAAATTCTATAATCCATATAAAGGACCATTTACTATAATAAAATAAACAGGTCCAAATGCATTCTGGATAGATATAGGTGGGGAAATGAAAGGAACATATAATGCCCACATTCTTAAACCATAGGTCAACCATAAAATTCAGATAATTATCACATGCAAATTATAGAGAAGGGAGACGAAGGGAGACAACACTAAATAAAAACCTAGAGATAATCATTTCTATGATGAGAGCACCCATGCTAATATAAAAAAAATACAGATAACAAAAAGAGCAGATAAGAAATAAGTTGTATGGCCTCTTTAGAAACCTAAATTGGAAAATATACATATAACACTAGAACACACATATACACTTTAAGTGTTGAAATTTTCTCATCATCATATTAGAAAATTTTAACCATGTAAGAATGGGGAGTTGTAAGGATAACTTACATTCTTAGTAAGCTCACTTGTTTATGTGCAATATCAAACCATAAACTTAAAAATATAATTTCAATTAATAAACAGTAAATACATTATCCTCTTACGTTAAAATACCCATATGTACACATATATAACTTAAACATTAGATGATAAAATTTTAATAATAAAAGTTAAGTCAAATAAATAGTTATTTTAATGAAATCAAGAATTAAAATAATTAGATTTCAATCATTCATATATATATAATAATTATTAAGTTAACTAATATCACTAATCCAGACTCAAAACATAGAGATAACTTAAGGTCAAGTCGTATCTTAGCAACTAACATAAAAGAAATAAAATTAGAACCCAATTACACAATTATTAATTATAATGCATTCAACAATAATCAAATACAACATTGTGAAATGAAATAATAATTTAACACATGCTAATTACTGGAAATCGATTCCACTATAAAAGCTAAATCGATTAATTTCCAAATCAGTTCCATTTTTGGCAAATGAACTAGTCACTAAGCATTGCTGTGTTTGAAGACTGAACACAGCAGAAAAATGGATCAATAGTTTGAACAAATTTTCCTTGTTTATAAAATCTTCGTTAGCAGAAAAATCTAATATCACTCAAGTAAATTAGTTACTCTTTAATATCATCAATAATAATTTCAAAAGTGAAATTATCTTTAATATGATAATTAGAGAAATTCTTAATGATATCATTCTAAACTTGAATTTCAAGGAAGATAAATATCATCAAACACATTTATATATCTAAATAAACTTATTTTAAAACGATTTTAAGTTATAGAAAGTGCATCATGAGTAAAGACACTTTGCCATAGGGTCAAATGCTATTGTTCTGACCTAAAGCAGTGTAATTATTCATTCCTACTGAAATACCTAATATATATATATATCATCTGTATCAAGAATACTCAACCTTTTTCTTTCCAGGGCCACATATATTTGTGTACAGCAACCAATTGGTGTTACGTAAAAAAAAATGTCTGACTTCTCATTTCATGCATACCACAGCTTGTGGATCACTTTGTCTTAGAATTAGCATATTAATAAAACACAAACACTTTTATTTGATATAAACATTTATTTAAATATCAGTGTGATTTTTGATAGTGAGATAAACTTTTAACTATTTTAGATAAATCTGGTTTATACGTGCTACATGCTACTCTTAATATATCATCAAGGTGTAAATCAGTAAGTCTGTTTCTATGCACATTCTTCACATATTTCATTTTCAAATAAGATGATTCGCAAAGATATATTGATGCAAACAATGTGAACAACATTTGTGCACACTTTTTGACAATTTTATATTTTTCAGGCACTAATTTCCAAAATTCCATATACTGCTTTCCCTCCCTTTTCTCTTTAAAAATGTCTTCCAAATTTATGTCACTTTTGAATTCATCAAATTCGTTAAATAGCTTAACATAATCATGCCCAAATGCAGCTAATTGTGTAATAGTTGCAATTTCTAAGTGCCAGGGATTTTCTATAAACAAAAGACAATTCTTAATATTTCTTAAATCTTGAAATCTACTTTGAAATTCTTTCAATAAGGTACCTAAATAATTTTAAATAATTACATAGGTTTTTGAAGAAATGTCAATACCATCTTGCTTAGTATTTGTCAATGTTGGAAAATGATGTAATATTTGGTTTTGTATATCTTGGTAATAAATATTTAGTTTTTCTTCAAAAAGAAATACTTTGTCATTTGTGAAATAATTTTACTTTCACCTTGCAAACTAATATTAAGATCACAAAGTTTTTCTGTGATGTCACATAAAAAAGCTAAAAGACACCACCACCCATCACTGTCAAGCTCATTATAGGATTTATTGTTTTCTTGTAAAAATGAAATAATTTCATGACGTAATAAAAAAAAGCGATTCAAAACTTTATCTCTGCTTAGCCATCGCAGTGAAGTATGCAAAAGTACATCACTATAATTATTATTTATTTCTTCCAAAAGATTTTTAAATTTTCTGTGGTTTAATTCTCGGGTTTGAATATAATTCACAATATTTATGATGGTTTTCATTACAGCATCTATTTCTTTAATGGATATATGTGCCCCCAAGTTTTCTTGGTGAATTAAACAATGAAATGATAAAAGATTTGTTAGATTATATTTCTTTTTTAATAGGAAAACAAATCCCTTTTCTGATCCAATCATTGAAGGATATCCATCAGTGCACCCAGAAATCTTTTTTTTTTATTTCAATATTAATCTTCTCCATACAAATACTATTGAGAAAATCACTACCTCTAGTTTGATTCTTCATAGAAAGAAATTTCAAAAAAATCTTCACAAATTGAATTGTTCAGTACAGTATCTGACAAAAATAGCAATTGTGATGTTGCTGAAATGTCAGTCCTAGAATCAACAGCCAAACTAAAATATTTGCAGTTTTTCACATCTATTATATTATCAAAAATACAATTTTGTAATATCTTCAATACGTTTAATGCAGGTAGAATCTCTCAGTTGTAATTTCTTAATATTTTACTTTTATTATTAAATTCATCAAATAATATATTCGAAGCATTTAGGAAACATTCTTTCACAACTTCAGCATCTGTAAACGGTTTCATATTTCTGCCAAGTATATAACACCACTGTTTCTTGTGAGATTGCCACTGACATAACATTTTGTTATTGTTGCAATGATTTCTTGAAGAAAGCTAATTTTTCACTTCTTATTAAAGACTCATGAGCAAAAGTGTCATTAAACAATTTATGTTTTGTGGTGTAATGACGATCAATATTATATTTTTTTAATGTGACACTTTCTCGACAAATCAAACATGTTGCTAAACCTTTGTTTTTCAACACAACAAAATATTCCTCTTCCCAGTTGTCTTGAAACATTCTATTTTTATCCGACAATTTTCATTTGTTGCTTGAAGACATCATTATGATGTTTAGTTTGATATAAAATCCTACATGTCTATGTGTATACTAATTCACATATAAAACTAAACTGTTTCACTTTGCTTTCAAAAATACGGACTATTGATTGAATTAAAGTTTCAAACTTCTGATTGGTCAATTATACAATCTGCAGTAAATATATTTGTCTTTTTAAAATTATATTTGTTTTAGTTTAGTATCTAAAATGGAAATTTATAATTTGTCTGTTATAGAAAGATTTTTAAAAAATAAATTTCTATTTATAATTGATGATAATAATCTAACACTGTCAAATTATAATAAATGTTGACCATCCAATTATAAATTCCAGAAGTAATTCATTGAATTCCTTATCAATATGTTTTAATATAAAAATAAATTTTTGATTAAAATCTAAGAAACAAACAAGTGGGGTAAAAAAAAAAAAAACTTAGTAAATTATGTTTTTCGTTTTCGAATTCAAAATATAGAAATACAACTGTCGAAGTCATGGATTGGCGTTCCCTTGCGGAGAAAAAATAATCAATCAGAAGCTTGAAAAGATGGATTTACATCATTATTATACCATTAAATTTAAATATTTACTGCTTTTTTTCCTTGCAAAAAAAAAATACAGAAAATTGAAAATTAAAGACAAAAATAAGAATTTAATTTTTAGTTGTTAGATTAATTACTAATTACGTTATCACCAGAAAACCATTAACATGACATGAGAGTGATGTTGGCGCTAGTTGTATTTCCTCTTGAGAAGAATCTGATTTTTTACCAGTTTGCAAATGAACCTGTTTAACGGCAAATAGCGATAATAATTAAAACGTGTATAAAAAAATGTAAATTACTGTAAATTATGCATAAAAATATATTGTTTTGGATAAAATTAAATATTATAGTTAAAAAAAAGTTTGTCTTGTATCAATTTTTTTCAAATTTGAAATTTTTTATTAGTCATATTTTATTTCCTTATTTTTTTTTTGCACGAATTTTAAAGTAATTTTACATTGGTGCTTTGCTTTTACGCGATCTTTGAAAAATCACAGTCCATATCCCCCCTTTTTCAAGGTAAGTTACGTCTATTTTTGCACGATTTCATTTGCGCGTGTTTACTGAGGAACCTATCTATCGCATAAAACAAGACCCAGGTGTATATTGTAACTGGACACACCCATACAATCTCTTTACCTCAGTTGTATTTATTCCCTGATGAGCATATTGTAGGCAGAAACCATTGATTGGTATTCTCCAATACAGACATCACCCCCCCTACAACAATATTTCCTGCTCATCAGAGGATGTAGCACAATAGAGACTGGAAACACCTAGAAATTTATGTTTGGTTTCGCCAAATGGCGCCACTAGAGTTCCATTTCACTGCAACCTGACTTACCTAGATCTGGTTATGCTGAACATGACTCAGGAGGCATGAGATTCTTGTGAACAAGAGCAATGAATGACAAGTGATGCAACATGAACAACTAGATTGGTTTTACATTAAAATAAATTTATTTCATAACATTTGTTAAGATCATTAGTTCTCCATAGTTATTACGGATAAGCCTATAAAGTTTATCATTAGTTCATTTTTGATATAGTTCATCTTTAGGATCCATTTTCTGGTATGTGCATATTTTCTTAGGTTCCATTGATCAGTTACTCCTCATTGGTTATGTATTTATCTGTAGTATCCTTTAATTCTTTAGTTGCGATTTAAATATTAATCCTTGATACATGTACAGCTGTATTTTTCTTATAAACATTTGAAATTCCTTCTTTTAAAGATATGTATTGTTTTCTTAAGCCTTTCCAATTTTTCCAGGTATAACCATATTTTGCACATAACATTTATTATTCCACCAGCTAGAGACATATTTCAATTATATAGTGTTTATACTTCATCCAGATTGATATATGTGGTATATTTGATCTATGCTAGTGTAGATGTATTTTGTTTATTAAAATATAATCATTTATGATTTATTCCATTAAAGATGTTTTGGTTATAAACATATAAGTATTTGGGATTTATTTCAACACAGACATAGCGTGTGTCTAAAATACGAATATTCATGATTTTTCCAAGAAAGGCGTATTTTGTATATCAAACATAATCATTTATGATTTATTCCATTACAGACGTATTTTGCAGATAAGATAAAAGTATTTATTCTTTATTTCAATACAAACGTATTTGGTATATAAAATGTATAAGCATTTATGATTTATCCCAATAAAAACGTATTTGCATATAAAAATATAATCATTTATGATTTATTTCACGAAAGATGTATTTTGATTATAAACATATAAGTATTTATTCTTTATTTCAATACAGATGTATTTGGTATATAAAATGTATAAGCATTTATGATTTATCCCAATGAAAACATATTTGCATATAAAAATATAATCATTTATGATTTATTTCAAGAAAGATGTATTTTGATTATAAACATATAAGTATTTATTCTTTATTTCAATACAGACGTATTTTGTATATAAAAGATATCAGTATTTATGATTTATCCCAATAAAAATGTATTTACATATAAAAATATAATCATTTATGATTTATTTCAAGAAAGATGTATTATGATTATAAACATGTAAGTATTTAATATTTCATAAAATCGTTACCTTCATTTTCATCCAGTGTGTTCATCCACTACAGGTCACTATTGCATTTCAAAAAGGTGTTGGTTTATTTAAGCTGAATGGCAATATTTAATTTCCGTTGGTATTCACCCAGGCATGGCTTGAAGATTCATGGCTGCAGATAGACAGAAAGCTATTACTGACAGCCTATCATCCTTATACTTCCAATGTTAATACTTTTCTTTTCAACATCCACCAACTGTAGGGTTCACACTTAGTGAAACTAGATTTCTCAGCTGGGATAAGATGTGTGGCCGTAAATATAATTATTCCAAAGGTGACTCTGCACTAAAACCACTTGCTAACTAAACAGCTAAAACCACATAGATAAAAACTTTTTTTTAACTTCAAGCTCCACTATTTATAACCTGATCAAGTCTCTGGATTAATCTAGCATGACTCCACTGTATCTGATTTGTCAAAAAGCTTTCATTTAAGCCCAAATGCTTTTTTCTTCTTGATGTTTGGATTGATTAGTTTTCGCAGGAACAGGTGAGTGATTAGGCAGATAATGCCTTGCTTTCCAATTTGACAAGTTTGCCTCAAGTGATTATTACACTTTGTATACAACAACATCATTTCAAAAATTAAAAATATAATATTTTAATAAATTCCAGTTTTAAATGCTTAAAGATGTATTTATTTCATGATTTAAAAATTATAACAATCAATATGAAGATTTATCTTTTTTTTAACTCTTAATCATTATTTAAAATAATGATATTCTTTTTCTTCGCTTAAATTTAAACATGTTGCTTTTTTTTATAAGATTATTAAAAAGTTGGTTTCTTTTATATACGTTTGTTTTATTTCAGTCAATCACTTTAGGTGGAAGTGGAAAATAACTCTTAAAATATATTCGTGAAACAACGTGTCTGTTTCAATATATTATTGCTAAATTAGAGGAAAGATAATCTTCATTATAAAATTAGTTTTGAATTAACTTTTACTAAAAATAGACCTTGACTTATTTACAAATATTTAATTTTTTACAATCATTAACTATCGGTCAAAAGGCAGGCCTAGCATATATCAAAATATATTCAATATATTCCTTGCTCTCCTCTAAAGTATTAATTTTCCCTTTATTAAAATATTAAAAGCATTAGTCAACTTTTTGCTTATTTTTTAATTTATCCTTACAGTCTCAAGATATCCTTATAATTATTGGCTTTAATGTATGTGTCCAATTTTCTTCATTTTCATAATTTCATAAATAAATAATTTTTAGCACTAATTTTATCCACATATCTACAATTCCAATGTAGCTTTTTCATTCACTCCAAATTCACATTTCCCAATCTTTTCAAATTTTCCTAAATATCCACTTCTCTGCTCTATATGAAGCTTCACTAAAAATAAGATTGTTTCTATATCTAAGCTGAATATGTCACAAAAATAATATAATTTTATTAAAATACTAATTGGCCAATATAATTTAAATTCTAACTCCTTTTATCACTTTTTCCTTCATTAATTAACTAATCTACAAAATATTTAAATATATTAATTTGCACAATAACTTTCCTAACATCTTGTACAATTAAGTTTTGGAACAATAATGATGACATTGAGAGCAGGTTTCTGAATTTATTTGCAATTAAAAAAAATGAGACAAAAAAAAATTGTGAATGGAATTGTAACTCATTTTATCACCTGCACTGAACATCACTTGACCTACTGAATTATTGGTCACATGAAAGGTATGGGATATTGTTATTGATATGTGATTATCTTTTATTTTCCTGTGCAATATTTATTCTCAATTTATTTGTTACATTAACCAAAAAAAAAATTCTGATTACAATTACTGTCAGTTATTTCTTAACCTTATTTTTATTAATAATCAATTGCTTATTTTAACTCAGTTTTAAAGTCACTTCCCAAAAGAGTTGTGGAACAATTAAAAAACAATATGAATTATAAAACAAAAACATCTTTAAAAGAATAAAATGTGAGGATACGCTTTACCAAATTTTGTGAATCTCTAATATTTTGATAGTTTAATATTATATTTTCAAGTAATCATTAATTTACAGAAGTTCAAGTAAAAATTCTTATAAATTTAGAAAGCAAAAGTAAATGTGGAACAATCAATCCTATAGAAATATAGTTGTTTTCATTAGTAGTAAAAGCAGCTTTATATAATTGCATTTGCTGTTTACAATGAATGCACTATTATACATTTGGGATCACTTCTTTAGCATCCAATTAATAATAATGATATATCCAATTATTAGCCAATATTAGATATTTAGCTGGATTGTTTATAACCATGAGGTAAAAATATCCTAAGCTAACATGAAAAATAGTAATAAAATCACTCATGGTTAACTCAGATTTGGATTCCAGATGTAATAGAAGTTTATTTTATCAAAACAAAATTTAGTTTTAACATTCCTTAACATCTGAAATATTTCTAACATCACAATATGCAGTTTGACAAACTATATTAGTAAAACACAAATGTATAATATATGAGAGAGAAGTTTTGAAAACTGATGACATTGATCACGATTCATTGAACTCCTCTAATAAATAATTTTATATCGGCCATTATTTTCTTTGTGTCTCTATTCTCATTTACCTGCATGGTCATTTAAATTATTCTATTATGTTAACTGCTATATTTTCTGATGTTTTAGAAGAAGAAAAAAAAGAATAAAATTTTATTTTTAACAAGAAAAAATATATAATCATCCATCACTTTTCATAATCTAAATGGAGGAACTTTTTTTTTCACTTTACTATTTATTTTTAAAAGATTATGAGCAATGATATAAGTTAGATTATTTTATTTTTGTATTTTGCAAGTATATTTATTAAGTGCATATTTTAAATAATACAAGAGCAGCTTTGTATTCTAGAATCATTTAAGGTAGGTTTGAGTAATGAGTGACAATAAGACAGTAATGCACTTCATCTCCAGACTACTTTCTATTTTTTTGATTTTGTCAATGAAAACTCAGAATTCAAAACAGTAAGTAATGTTATTTATCTGACAATCAGATTGATAATCAAAAACTCTTAAGATTTTAAATCCAATCCAATCAAGTTTAAACACTTACATACATCTGATCTTAGATTACACATTTTAATGATAAGCACTCCTTTCTCCTGTGATCAGGAATATTAATACTAATATATCATTTGATTCTTTAGTTCACACAAAATATGATAAAACAGGAGCTGCTATATATTAATAACATCCTTGTCCAGAAAAAAAGATATTTACAGTTAAGAAAAGAGAGATTACATAAATATAGTTACTGAGCCAATATTAGATCTTTATAACTTTTCAAGCAGATTGGTTTGGTTCAAAACCTCAATGTGATTTTGAATTTCAGGTTTTACTTAATTACTAAAATAAAGGTAAAGGTAGTGTGTAGATGCACAATTGCATTACTTCTTGTTATGAATACCAAATCCTCATTAATTAAAGAGAGGCCAGAAACTAATCTGGGGATTTAAATTTTCACTACCATCTGGTAATTACCATCTATCCAGGCTTATTATAGAAGGGAGTATAACGCCATCACAGTGAATTTATGTCAGCCACTTTAAATTTATTTTATTAGAGGTCTGTAAGATTCATCTATTCATCATACTTGGAAATCAATTGGCTATAGTCTATTAAGTGATTGATGCAAAGAGGAATGGGTGGATAGTTCATATTATATATATATAATAAAATTACTCCAAATTCAGAATTAAACCAGACTAGCCAAAAAAAATAAACTCTAAAACACAAATAATGGTTTCACTGCTACAAGCAGATTTCTCAAGTATAAAAGACTAATAGATATATTTACATTTGAGAAGTCTACTTGTAGCAGTGAAATCATTGGTTGTTTTAGGTTATATATATAATACAAATTAAATGTGTATATGTATAATTAGTGTTTATCTGAAAGTTTGTGTTGATAGTATTTCTATATTCTTCTAATGTCTTTAGAAAAATTTAAACTTTATCTAAACCTTTCAAATACATTCAACCATTAATTACAGCTATGTCTCTGGCTCTAATTAATTGGCCTGAGCACTAGTAGAATAGTGGACACCAGTTCAACAACCATGGATTGCAGTTCCAATTGTTACTTCCAGTGCTTCTTATGAGCTCGAGCAATAAAACATTCAATGTTTTTTATTATGAAACCAATTTTAATGGATAGCAGAATCATGAGGGAAAAATTGTGTGTGGTGGTGGTGCGGGGGTATTTTGATTCTAATACAGAAATTGATTAACTGCAGATGGATGCATTTCAAATTAAAAGAATTATTTTTTCAACAATTATTTTCATTAGAGATCATTTTCTATTATTCTACAAGAAAATTTTAATAGTTTTACTTTCTGTTTGATTTTGTGATTAATAAAAAAAAAAGGGTAATTAGAGAAAAACTAATTAACTGCTTATATAATAATGACTGCTGCTTGTTTTAACTACCATTATTACTAATTAACAAATTTTAACCTTTAATGAGCCCATATTTTTTTAAATACAGAATTCCTGTAGACCATCAAATACTTTTACTACTTCAAGACATTAATTTAATATAAATACCAATTAACAGAAAAAACATATTTACACCATGGGCAAAAGAAATGTGTAATGTTACTATTATATATATATATATTAAGATCCCACTTACATTTTTATTCCAACTAAAGCTGATATATATGATGGTACAGTATGCATTTATTTAACCATACACTTCATATAATATAAATATGATATCTATTGTATACTGAATGAGATAGGCCCTTTAAGTATTTATTCCACTTAAAAATATTGAACAATAAAACTTCTTACAATATTTGTGTGTTTGTTTAGTATACAAAATACAAATACAAAAAAAAAAGGTTAGTTTATGTCTGAAAGAAGGGTCAGCAGTAAACTTCCCTCTGAAATTCAAGGGTTTTGTGCTCCAGCAAAGTCAATTGTACTAGAATATACATATATGTATTTTTAATGCTATATACCACTTGTATATTCTTATCCAAATTATTATCACTGACTAAACTAACACTGTATACTTGTTAATTATAAATGTCTGGTTGATTATCACTACCACAATATATGACTTTCTCTACATGTTATGAGCAGAACAGAATTCCTTAGCTCTTGTATCTAAAAGTCATGAACTATAAAGTAATTTTATGGTAATTATTTTTCATCTACAAATAATAGTTTTGTTTCCGTAAAAGTCATCAATAACTGTTTATTTTATTACTTAATGAATCCATATTTTTACAAATTGAATAAAAGTCATTTATTTAAGCTGACTTTAGATCATCCCACACTTATGGCAAAAAAATATTTTATAGATTTAGTAATCTTTGATTTATTATGTTGCTTTTATTAGTAGTAGTCATGCTGACCTCTTCCCTAGCATCTTGATTGTTCTTGGCTTTTATATCTTATGCTGATGAAGCTTCAGCATGATCTAGATCTTAACTAGTATTTCTGGTAATACTGATTATGAAGACCCACTGGTTTTGACTGGAACATTTCACTGGCATGGTTTCTATATTATCTATGACTCTGGCCTGATGTTTTCACTATTAGAAGATAATGATTCCTTTTGGTCAATACTGTAACCGGAATCTAACTTTTTCCTAAGATACTTTTGTTATCACTTGAAATTGCTGCAATCTGTTGCTTCATTTTTTTTAATGATATTTCTAGTCTGAATTAGAAAACTTAGTTTTCAGACTGTGTTTCATTACTCATGATTTGTTGCAAACAATTGGTGAAGTTGTATGCTACAGCAACAGCATTCTGGTTAAGTGAACATTTCAATGATTTGTTTGATTCTGGAGTTTTTTTCTGACATCTTACAATATCTGTTCGGCATGTCTATTGATTTATGAGTGGAATGAAGATGTTGAAATATGTTTGTTTTCATTATTTGCACAGAAGTTTCTAAATTAGTTAGATGTAAAACTGTTATAATATCAAAAACAATACCAATTAGGTGACTTTGCATGGCAAATATTTTTCTCGGTACCTCAATGGTACATATCTTGGATCAATACAGAGTATCTTGGTAACCATTTAGAGAAAGTATCTACAATATGAAATTGTCTGCCTTTCATAAACTACATGGTATGTGAGGAGTTTTTCTCAGACCCTTAAAGTTAATGGCCATGGTTGATTTTTATTTTAGCTAACAGTTATCATATTTTGATGTATTTGATATTGCTGACATTGGTGTACCTATGATTCTATATTTGAATCTATACTATATTACCAAACAATTTACCTAGTCAATATATCATTCTAACTATCCTGGAAAAGGGGAGATAATATATTAATTAGAGACATATTTATGGGCACCTGGGTAAAACAATAACTCTTCTGTCTTATACATTTATTTTCAACAGACCCATGTCTCATCTTCTCACCCAAAGGCTTTGTGTAAGTTTTGTAATGTATGTGATCCATTTTGTGCATATCCCTTTCCAATCATTTTCTAAATCAGTCTAATTAACCAATACCTTTTCCTTTCAAATTCACCTTTATCTGGGAATCAACTTTTTTTTTCTTTCCACATGTTGCTTTTTAAAGTTCTATGTATTAAGAAAGTTGGACAAGCTGAACATGTGAAGTAAAATATCTTGTAGAAGAACCTCTTCAGTAATAAATATGCCTAGAAATGATGTATGACATTCCATAAATATATTGATGAAATTTTTTAATGCCTGTGACCAAAACCAGAGTTTTTTCCCTATTTGGAAAATAGTCGTTTTCAGTCCTGAATAAGATAAAAGATGCAAATACAATAGATAAGTCATATGCATTTTTATTATAGTATACTAAGAATACTTCCATATCTACTGTCTTATACTCATTAATCAAAATTGTTTTAGCAATTAACTTTTTTAAACTTGTTCAACGACTTAATATTCCACTATCATTCAGCTTTTTTGTCTAACAATAGTTTGGTTGCTTCTGTTCTATGCTAATAAAGTTCTTATAATAATATATTCCAAAAAAGTGAATAGCTGCTCATTTTTGATCATAGATCATTTGGGTTCTAAGTGTAATATTTATTGACCCTAGGAATAAAAAAAGAAATATTATTTCTTTTACTTCAAACAAACATATATTAGGTTTTACTTTAATTCTAGCTTCCTTAAATATATGTTGTCTACAAACATTGTTTTCCACTATTAGTTATTACCAGTAAATCATGATGAGTCCAACTACAAGTTGATCAACAATTCATGGGAATAAAGTTGAAGCATTAAGATAGCAATTTTTTAACTTTGTAAATCCCTTTGTATGTAATGATAACTAATGTCCAGGGAGCTGCTTCATCTGACATTCATTTAAAAATAAGTATGACTCATTTATTTTCAAGAACATTCTACTTTCAACTAAATACAAATAAACAGGTGGTAATATCCCAAGCCTGATTCAAATACTTTAACAAATGAACCAATTACATCCTATTAAGTTGCTACAATCTTTGCAAGATATTAGCAAAGGCAAGTGTATGTGTTTAGAACCTCTTTGAACTTTCAGCTATCTCTATTAGAAGAATAATTAATTAGTTTATCCTAGCTATAATCAATAAATCTAGCCAGAAATGTATTTGTTGCAGTCTTTTGAAACAATGAATACTACCGAGTGGTGTCAATCTCCATATCTATAGAAATATTATTCTCATGAATCTTAAAGGTTAATAATACTTCAGCAGTTTTTATATCCAATTTTTTTCTAAATATTTTTTTTTTTTTTAATAACATGAGCTCTTTACTTTCTTCTCTTTTTTTTTGACTGTCAGTCAGTACAAATCATATGTTGACATTGGATGACTGTGTAAGCTTTGTTACAATGCTAAATTTTTTTTTTTGTTTATTTGACAGCTGCTTCCTTGTATTCTGTTTAAAAAAGCAATTGTTCTGCCACTTGACTTTTGATCCTGTTCCTGTCAAAACATTTTTTTTTAGCACTATTTTAAATGAAAGTGTAAGTAACATTCAAACTCGTGTATCTTAGAATGCATTATATATATAAATTAAATAGGAAGATAGAAAATAAAGTCTCATTTATCAGAAAAACACTGTATTTAAAATACACATAAATATGTGATTTTAAAAAAAAAGGTTAATGCTACATATATTTAATGGAGTGATATCATTTATTATATATCTGTGTTATCAAAAATTACATATATTTAAATGTTAACAAAATTTAAGCTGTGATATAATAAAGCAAAATTCTATTTAAAAATAGGCATTGCAATTGAAATCAATTAACTCTTTACACATGAGAGTTTTATTTAATAATAGAAATATTTTGAAAGTTGTTCTATTTCCATTTTTTACATGTATAAAATAACAGATCTACAACTTTATATAATCTTGGGTAATAAATAAATAAAAGAAAATTCATTTTTGCTATAAAATAATTCAAATTATTGGTATATCTCTAAATCACAGAAATCTTCTAAATAATATATATATATATGCAAAACTTTCAATATTTACAACTTGAAATCCATGAAAATAACTTAATTATTATCATATATATATACTCATAAAATACACATTCAGATGTAAGTGATATATCTAAGACATGTCAAAAATATGTAAAAAATTTGTTTAATAAATTACCCAAGTGTATAAATTAATAAAAATATCTAGTCACACATATTAATGCACAGAGTAAACCAATAACTGTTATATTACTAAACTGTACTATATTAAGGAGAGGTGCTCTAATACTGTGAATAAATAATGGTCTCAAGAATTAAACTGATCCACCAATTTTTTAAGTTTTAATATTTAAAAATTAACCCTTGTCAATTTTAATGGAAATTCAGATTGAACTTAAGATATTAGTAACATTAAAATATAGCATTAATAAATTTAACTCAATTAATTATCCAAGAATGGAGACAGAACCTTTAATTATTCTGTTTTCATCCCTGCTGAATAACTATTATTTTAATAATTATTAATACCATATTTTCATGAGGCTAGCATACTGAGTTCATTCTGAATTTTCATCAAGATTGACAAGGATAAGTTTTAGAATAGGTAAATCCACTCTATTCTTGATCCTTGCTAATTGTGTGGTGTTATTTATCGTAAGCCTGAGAAAGAATGATTTGCTCTTCTTAATTACATATATATTATGTGATGCCCAACCTTTAACTTAACGTGAGCCAGTTGAGAATTTAAAAAAATTTGGGGAGCCACAATTATATATTGCATTTTTCATATTACATTTATAAACATAATTCACAAACTAAAAAAAAAACTGGAGTAATATGTTAAAAAGAAAAAAAATGTAAATACATTTTATTTATAATTATTTATTAAAAATTTGGTAACATACATATAAATTACAATTACAGGAAAAATATATTTTAATTATTTTATTTAATGTGAAACCTGACACTGCATATCGCCTGCAAGTTTATTGTATTCTGGTAATGATGTTATGGCTAAATTCATGCAGTCATTCAGATGTTCGTTTGTTAGTCTGGATCGGAACTTTGATTTTAACAAATTCATTGTTGAGAAACCACTTTCACAAAGGTAAGTTCCTTTGAAAAGTTTCTTTTAAAAGTGGATATTTTTTCTCATCTAGAATACCCAAAAGTCTGTTTGTAATATTCTTGTTTTTAATTGTAGATCAGATTGAAAATCAATTATTTCCATTTCCAGATCAATAGAATTTTTATTTAACATGTTTGCAATTTGTTGTGACATTTCAGAAATATTAGTATCAACAAATGGATTTGAAATGAATGAAGCAATGGGCTAAATTTTATGAAAATCAGAAAATCTAATTTCAAAATTAATTTTAAGCTCGACAAGATTTTCGGAATATCTCATAATGTCAATGTCCTTATATTTCTTTGGGTAATTTTCCAAATTTGTAAAGTGGCAAAAGTTACATTCATCTATTTGGGATATCCACAAATTTAGTTTTGATTTAAAAGTGTTGGTATTTCCAATTAATTCAATAATAGTTCTTCTTTACCCTGAAGTTCAAGATTGAATTTGTTCATTTTTGTTGTTATGTTTGTAAGAAACGCTAAATCAGATAACTAGCTATGATTATTAAGTTCTTTATAAGTTTTGTTTCTGAATTCTAAAAACTGTTTTATTTCCAAAAGAAGCTCTAAAAAGCATTGTAGGACTTTTCCCTTACTAAGCCATCTAACTTCCGAGTGTAACAACAAAGTTCCATACTCAGCATCAAGTTCATCAGACAGTATTTTGAACAATCTACTCTGAAGTGATCTGGCATGAATGGAATTTACAATTTTCAAAACAATTTTCATCACATGTTCATAATGTAAAACTTTTGTACATAATGCCTGTTGATGTATGATGCAATGGTAGATAAAAAGGTTTGGAAATTCAGCATCCTTCTTACAAAATGTGATGAAACCAACACCAGAACCAATCATGACAGGTGCTTCATCTGTTGTTATGGACAAAAGTTTTTGAAGCAGAAATTTAATTTCAGTTAAATCGATTTTTTTATAACTTGGTATATGTCCATTCCGCATGTATTACCTTTTAATGGCAAAACTGATAGTAGATCTTTTTTCATTGAACAATTATCAAAGGCCATCCTTATAAAAATATTTACTTGAGTTACATTGCAGATATCTGTTGATTCATCGCATTGTAAACTTAAATCAGTTTTTACTTGTTCTTTGACATTTTGAGACATAGCTTCTATTCTACGAGTGATAGAATTTCTGGATAATTGGACATCCTGAAAATCTAACAAAATTTCATTTTTATTTTTGGCTTCTTGAAATCAAATCTCTGATGCAGCAAGAATTGCTTCTTTTATTATGTTGCCATCCTCAAAGAATTTTTTATGAATTGCAAGTATAAGTGCAATCTTAAATAATGCTACGGTTGCAACCTTCGTTTTATTTGCAGACTTGGTAAACATTGATTGTTGGGCATTTAATGCGTTTTTCAGTTCTTTCACTTTACATTTTCTTAGATTGCTGTCTGAAGGATAATCAGTATCATATTTATTATGAAGAGTTTTAAAATGTCATTCAACGTTGCTTTTCTTCCCAACAGAAACCGTTGATCTGCATATTAAACAAATACATTTATTCTTAAAGTTTATGAAAATATATTTTTCTTCCCACTCGTCATTAGGTATGTTTTTTTCTTTTTTTCCAGCTCATATGTTGACATGATTAGGGAGCTAAAAAGAAAGAATTACAAAATTTAGAAGAAGCGACTATTTTTTATGCCTCTGTGAAACACAAAATACTTACTTCGCTCACAACTTCAAAATTTGTTCTGTGTTCACTGTCGTGTCTCATGTGTTTCATGCAAACTACAGCAAACAATTGACAGTATTGCTGTAAAGTAGCGTGTCAACTGCACAACATTCTGAGACTGGGAAATAAAACCAATGAAATTCGTGTATTTCAAATACACTTCTTTCAGTGGACACTGTTATGAATCAGCAGATTTGTTTCACTCCCGTTATTGTTTGTATTGTAAAAATGTTTATTTTTTAGTGTGTGCATGTGGCATCAAGATACATAAAATATTTTATCAATTTTTCTTGAAAAGTGCAATGCAAGCCACATTAAATGGTTGCGTGAGCCATGTGACTTGCGAGCTATGGGTTGGGCATCCCTGTATTATGCTATACAGGTTTCATGTTTGCCATTAGAAATTTATCTTTAATAGTTTAATAATTATTAATGACACATTTTTATGTGGTTAATGTATTAAATTCAATCTGTATTTTCATACACTAATAAACATCAAAAGCTTTAGCAATAACTAGATCCATTCTATCTTTGATCTTTTCTAAATATACAGTGTTATTTATTCATAGCATGAGGGAGGTGGTTTACTACCTTTAATTACATATATGTAATGCTATGCTGATTTCATGTATACATAGTTTTAGACATAATTAAAACTTCCATTCTGTTATACATTATTGAAACACAGGAATAAAAAAATGTAAATAAGTTTAGAAATGATGTGATCATCTTTAACATAATAAATTTTTAATAATAATAACCATTATTGTATTTACTTAAAGTAAATAATGTCAAAGATAAGAATGAAGGAAATTTGATGCTTGTAAATAAATGAGACTTATATCTCTGCTTTGGGAATATAAAATTGAGCTGAACATAATTAGGCATTGTTAATATCTTTGCTAAATTGAATTTCATTCTCCTAATTGACATTGTTTAGATTGACATCTTATATAAGAACTTGATCAGTAGTCAAAAGTGGAATCTATTAGTGTTAGCACAGCAATTAAACATTATTACTGCAGAACTTTGTACGGTTAATTAGATAAAGCAATTTGAAATGTCTCACTACAAATATTATCACATTATATTTCAGACTGGAAAGTGTCTGATATTATATATGTGTATGAAATGAATAAATGTTTAGCATTATTTCAAATCATCTATGCATTTTTATATCTATTAGTAATAAAGTCATTCTTCATATATTTCTATTAAACATACAGTTGCAAGACCTTAAAGTAATCACTAAAGATTATAAATTAGCATTGTACTAAATGCACTTACATATTTAAATAAAATAATTTTTAGATGATTTATGGATACTTATTGTAAATATAAAGAAAAATATTTATACCATCAAATCCCATTGTTAAAGGAGATTGCCTTGACTACAGGTTGAGATTGTTGATAGCTTAAGGGTATATGAATTTTATTACTTTTAATATATCCTAATGATTTATAATTTCATTAGAGAAATGTTTTGAATCTGGATGTAGTGCCATAATTTAATAACTAGTCTGGAGATATGAATAAGACACCACTAGCTAGATGTTTAATAGACACAACTGAATAATACTACTGATTGCTCAAGTACAAATTGGGTAGTCAAACTGGAATTTGTTCCTGAAAATTATTGTAAAAGCTGGAATAAAGTGATATTTTTTGGTTTTAAATCCAAAAAATGATAAAGTATCTATTATCTCCACATGTCAAATCAAATTGTTAACTTATTTATTATAATAAACATGTGACATCAGGAAGTAGCAGTACTTATTAAAATAGATAATCTTATTGTAAGGCTTTTTTTTTTTTAATTTAAAGATTATTTAGAAGCCAAGTTATTTTCAGAGAAAAGTTTATATTGAGTTAATCAAATATAAATTGTCAGTGATTTCTCGCAAATCAATTAATTCATTTATTTTTTTTATATTGTCTAAATTTTATTGGAGAAAAAAAAGATAAAATGGAAACCAGAATGCCTGAAGGTGATAATTTTATCCAGAGGAACAGTGGAAATTTATTATCCCCTAGCTAAGAATAATTGAATACCATTTACTGAACAATTTATTGACCACCAGAATAGTTTACAATCTGAGAAATTTTTGACCTTGTTTAGCAATATCTGAATAAGATCATAAACATTTGGTGCAGCAAGTTAAAAAAAAACTAATTTTTCCTGGGAAGCAAAATATACAAACTCCTTCAGGATAGGATTTTTTTATTCACTTGAATGTAATCTGCTAAGCATGCTTTCAATATCTTGTGATATAATCATAGCAATGAGTCTGCAAATGTAAATTATATGTAAATGAGTTGGTCTACATGGCCAACTTTGTAAAGAGGGGAAGCAGAATTATTTTTTGTTGACGGCATTTGTATTATTTCCAGTATGCTAGGCTTTCTTTACTTCATGCTTTGCACTATTTCTTTCTAAGCATATGATGGTCACTACAGTGGGTTTGATTGTGGGCTGAACTGGTTGTCATAGTCCAGAAATATGGATTTGT
This sequence comes from Epiperipatus broadwayi, assembly GCA_028023455.1. Taxonomy (NCBI): domain Eukaryota; kingdom Metazoa; phylum Onychophora; class Udeonychophora; order Euonychophora; family Peripatidae; genus Epiperipatus; species Epiperipatus broadwayi. The sequence goes on from JAQFVV010000013.1 coordinate 12,051,668, forward strand.
GGTAGAAATTGTTTTTGGCTCTTCAATATAGATATTGGTGTTGGGAGAGTCTGCTTTCCATGCTGGCATAAGATTCTCTGAAATAAATTCCATTACAATTGGCTTGATTGCAGAAAATCTTGTAAAGAGTTTGGGGAGTTTGTCCTTAGAGTTGTTAAACAGTCAATTTAATGTGAGTGGGTATGAAGACTAATTCTATAACTATCTAAATTACACCTCGGTCTCTTTTTACGTGGATTTATTTAACGCGCTTTTGAAGTTACGCGATTCACGTTTCTCCGGAAGTCGAACTCCGATAATGCGCTATTACTTTAAATAATAAACTTCGGCACTTACGTCATATTGAAAGTAATAGCACATTATTGGAATTAGACTTTCATCTTAGTAATTTCAATATTTTCAGTGCTTTATAATAGTAAGATTTTATGCAATAATGAAATTAAAATCATGATTTCCACATTTTATGTATACACACATTAAATTTTACAAAATTATAATGTAAATTTGTTCAAACATTGTGTGTGTTAATTTTGCATTTTAAATCACATTCTGTTTTTGCTTTTTAAAAAAGAATGTAATCAATTATTAATCATTTAGTATCCGCAAGTTTATTTTTAAAAGGTGAGTAATAGCAGTGGGCACAATTAAAATTGAAAATTAAAAAATTAAAGACAAAAATAAAAATTTAAATTTTAGTTGTTAGATTAATAACTAATTATGTTGTCACCAGAAAACCATTAACACAACATGAGAGTGATGTTAGCATTAGTTGTATTTCCTCTTGGGAAGAATCTGATTTTTTTACCAGTTTGCAAACGAACCAGTTTATCAGCAAATAGCGATAATAATTAAAATGTGTATAAAAAATGTAAATTACTGTAAATTATGCATAAAAATATATCGTTTTGAATAAAATTAAATATTATAGTTAAAAAAAGTTTGTCTTGTATCAATTTTTTTCAAATTTGAAATTTTTTATTAGTCATATTTTATTTCCTTATTTTTTTTTGCGCGAATTTTAAAGTAATTTTACGTTGGTGCTTTGCTTTTATGCGATTTTTAAAAAATCACAGTCCGTATCCCCCATTTTTCAAGGTAAGTTATGTCTATTTTTGTGCGATTTTGTTTGCGCGTGTTTTCTGAGTAATCTATCTATCGCGTAAAACGAGACCCAGGTGTATATGAAAATCTCTCAGATTTGAACTTCAAGTCTAGAGCATAGCACTCATATTTTAAGATTAAAGTAAAGCTGGTGTTATAAAGATCTATTTTAGAGATGCAATTATTACAAATGCTTAGCCTTATTTTGGTGCAGTAGTAGGGTATCTAATATTATAAGCTCAAGACCCACAAATTTCAGCCAGCTTTGTCACTTCCTGTATTTGAATTTTTTATGAACTTCTGAGCAATAAGCCACTTGATTTTTTTAGTTTTAAACCAAAATCTTGAATATCAATTAATACCATTTCTTTTTAAGATTTTGGATTATCTATTGATTTTTTTTATTGAAACAGAATGTGTATGAATATTGTTTTTCAAAAAAGGAGTACAGGTTGATGTAACAAAAAGGAAAAAAAAATATGCTATAAAAAAGATGAACAACTAGAATAAGACTGCAATTAATAATGACCTTAGCAAAATTATAGATTTGTAATGCAAGTAAGAGAGACTATCTTAAAATAATTGAATGGTTTGTTGTTTGAAGTTCATAAGAAGTTTGAGCACCAGAAATGGCTTGTGATTCATAGATCTAGAGTTCCAGAATCTGTCACAGATATTATTTTAAAGCAATAGTATTTTTGATGAGATTTACAAAATAAAGATCATCTTCGTGTTGATAAAATATATCAATTTTTGAATTTGAATATTTAAATTGTAACTCTGGAATTCTGATATATCAGGTAACTTCTCAAATTCTATAAATTCCATAAAATTTATTTTCTCTTTCTAATTTTTCAGAATTTTTAATGTCTGTAGCTTGTTTAAGGTTAATCGTATTATGATCACCTTTTTCTAAATGTTCAACATATTGAATATTCCTGATGTAATAATTTGTCTCATGGAGTTCACATGATGTTTGAGCATAGAAAAATATAGAGACTGAGCTGTAATTCATGGACTTTTAAATCCATTACTCTGCCACTATACTAAATCATAACAATATATTAACTAAACAAAAATTAAATGATGATTTGTTGTTTAAAAAATTGACTGGCAGTTAAAGTAACTGTCATATTTTGGTTATATCCTTTTGCAGTAATAATAAGATTTTTTAGTGCTACTTATTTCGTTTTCTGTCTTTAAAAATAAAATTTTAATGATTTTTTTATTTACCCCACACACACACACATTATCCTCTCTCCTCTATCTATTTTCACAGTAGAAGAGAAATGTTTAATAGCACATGCAAAATGGATAAAGTCTATATAACTTTCTATAATAAGATCATTGTAACTTGAACAGGAAGAAACTAAAACTTCTAATGAATTATATAATATTTGCAAGTTTTTTTTTCTATCTATTAGACCAGAAGTCAGACTAGCCTTTCACACTACAGATACGTTAGAAATATACACTTTTCCAAGTAATCCATACAGCACAAGTTATAAATTAACTTCATGTACTCATTAGTTTTTTTTAAAGATACTTAAGCTTAACTTTTTATAATATGTATTTAAATATATTTCAAATTCCTATTTTATCCCACATTATTAAAATATATAATCAAAGACCTGAAAAAAAGATAAATGATCTCCAAGGTGCAAGTTTCATACTGTACCATCATTTGTCAGTTGACCCAGATCAACAATATCTTCATCATTTTCTCAGTACATATATATATAGCAAATTACTATAGTTTAATTGACAGATTTCGAATTTTCTGCTGTACAATTTTGATACAAACCACTTTATGAAAATAAATTAATAACTATTACTAATTATTTATTAAGTTAGACATTATGCCTAGGCCAAATACAAACTTTCCCTAAGTCTTACTTAATGAATAATGTATCATCTGCAGTGTTATAGAAGTATCAACACTTGATTTCTTTGCCCGTGTTGACCGTTTTTAATAAAACTATCACCCTCTCATGCAAGATGGTGACTTGCATGGGAGTGTGAAAGCTAATAAAAACTGTCAACGTCAGGGGTTGATACCTCTATAACAGTGCAGATACATTACTCATTAAGTAAGACTTAAAGTATGTATTTGGGATAGTGATAATGTCTAGCTTAATAAATAATTAGTAATGGTTACTAATATATTTTCATAAAGAGGTTTGTATCAAATTTGTATAGCAGAAAATTTGAAACCTGACAATTAAACTACAATAATTTTCTATTTATATATGTGCTTAGCAAATGACGAAGATATATGTAAGATTATGATCTGGCCAAATGATGAGTGCTGGTTCAGCATGAAATGACCATCTTGGAGAGCATTTATCTTTTTCACAAGTCTTTGATTATATGTTCCAGTAATGTGTGATGGAATAGAAGTTTAAAATATATTTAGAAAGAAGTTTGCTATTAACTGAAAGGAGAAACTTTGATTCCTCTTGGAGGCCTTAAAGGAACCGAGCAGGGCAAATTCCTAATGCCCACTCCATATATTCTTGTCATTGCAGCTGTTATTACTATGTGATTATTTGTATAGTATACAAACATGGATGGGCTGCTCACCAACACACATTAGCCAGCATGGTGAATTTACTGGCTTTTTATCTTTGAGTTTAAGATCAAGAAACACCATGGCCTTTCTTCCCAGTTGCCTGATAAGGCAGAATGAATGTATGTGTAAATGAAAAACATTTTTCCAATAGATATATACAATCATGACAGCTAAAAATAAATCATGGCCCTTATTCCCAGGAGGCTGTAAAGTCACCAACCAAGGCAGCAGTTGGTGGCTGAAGGTGGAGAGTGCTAAGAATCATCTGATTATGGACCCAGGCTGCCATTTGATGATGACTTTTTATTTAGGTACTTACAACTGCGGATCACTTTCAAGTGAACGAAGATTGCAAGAATTAGAAGAATTGTCTTATATTAAATGGGACATTATTGGACTTTGTGAAGTTAGAAGAAAAGGTGAAGAGACAATTGATTTAAAAAGTAGACATGTACTCTACTATAAAAACACAAATATTGGAAATACAAGTGGGGTAGGATTCATTATAAATAAAAAAAATGGGAGAATAACATTGTGGAGATTGATAGTGTATCGGACAGAGTGGCAAGATTAGTTATACAACTTAATAGCAGATACGAAATGCAGATAATTCAGGTTTATGCCCCAACAAGTTCTCATAATGAGGAAGTAGTATGAATGTACAAACGGCTTTTGGTCAGAGTAAACAACATTTCAAATTGTTATGAGAGACTTTAATGCTAGAATTGGTAAACAAATGAAAGATGAAAGTGTGATAGGTAATTTTGGGTATGGTAATAGAAATGAGAGAGGACATAGACTTGTGGAGTTTGCATTATGAATTCTTTTTTTAAGAAAAATGTTAAAAGGAAATGGACATGGAAGCATCCAAATAAAGGTACAGCAGAATTGGATTATATTTTTTCTAACAGAAAATACATATTTCAAGATTGTAATGTTAATAAATTTAACACAGGAAGTGATCATCGATTAGTAAAGATGTACAATAGGTGTTAATGCAAAACTAGAGAGACAAAAATTATTAAGAAAAACCAATATTTACAGTTGATATTCCTAATCTTCAGAAACATTCTAATGAATTTAAATTAAAACTTACAAATTGATTTCAAATATTAGTAGATTTTGAACATGATTCAGATTTGAATGAAATTAATATGAAAATAATGTAAAACTAGACAGACAAAAATTATTAAGAAAAACCAATATTTACAATTGATATTCCTAATCTTCAGGAACATTCTAATGAATTTAAATTAAAACTTACAAATTGATTTCAAGTATTAGTAGATTTTGAACATGATTCAGATTTGAATGAAATTAATATGAAAATAACTGATACATTTTTAAAAACTGCAACAAACATAGCTGGTAGAAAAAAGCAGCAATTGACCAATAAAATTTCTACTGAGACTAGAGAATTTATGAAGAACAGAAAGAATATGAAGACATACAAAAATGATACATTAAAAAGAATTGAATATCTCGAATTTTGTAAAATGGTGCAGAAAAAAGTTGAAAATGATATAAGAAAGTATAACTGTGAACCAGCAAGGAAAGCTATGGAAGAGAGTAAAAAATCTCAAGAGTTTAAAACAACATTTTGGTATTGGTAGGAAATTTATATCTGCAATAAAAAAAAAGATGCAATTATTACTAAAAAGAGAGATGACACCAAGAACAAGTACCTCCTATATCTATTATATCTTCAAAATTGCCCAAAATTTTAAATGAAGAAGTGAGACATGCAATTAAATTTATGAAGAAAGGAAAGGTTCCAGGTAATGATGGAATTATAATTTGGAAGTATGCAGTAATAATATTAATATTTTAAAAAGGTGATAAACTATATTAAAAATTACAGACCTATCAGCCTTTTATCAGTTTTATACAAAAATTTTACCAAGATAATTACAACTTGTCTACAGAGAACATTGGATTTCCACCAACCAAGAGAACAAGCTGGACTTAAAAGTGATTTTAGTACAGTAGATCATATCCAGGTATTGATAGAAGTTATAGAAAGAGCAAATGAATATGAATTGCCATTATGCTTTGGATTTGTAGATTATGAAAAGGTGTTTGATTCTATAAACATTTCTTCAGTGATTAAAGCATTGAATCATCAAGGTTAGATCCAGGATGTCATATTTTAAAGAATATTTATAAAAATGCAACAGCAACAATTAGATAACATAATGATACTAGGAAAGTCAACATTGAGAAGGTGTAAGACAGGGTGACTCCATATCTCCAAACATTTTACAGAAGTGCTGCAAGAAGTATTTTGTGGATTAAAATGGGAAGCTAAAGGAGTAAAAGTAAATGGAGATTATTTAGTCATTTAGTTGTTTTTGCAAATAATGCTTTAGAGCTGCAGAAAATGTTGCAGGAATTATCAGATGAGAGGAGGAAAGTATGACTAAAGATAAATGTTAAAATGACTAAAGTCCTAACGTTTAATGGATTTTCTCAAAATATGAAAATAAAGATTGATTATGAGTTAGAAGAAGTTAACAGCTACAAATAACTTGGTCGATTATTAATACACATGGCAACATAATGGATGAAATTAATCATAGAATTAAACTTGGTTGGAGTGCTTTTGGTAGAAATAACTTGATACTAAAAGAAAATATGCCTATGTGTTTGAAAAGGAAGGTTTTTAATAAATGTGTTTTACCAGTTCTTACTTATAAACCTGAGATTTGGACACTTAATAGAAAAGCAATGCAAAGACTTCAGACCACTCAAAGAAGTATGGAGAGATGCATGTTGAAAGTAACAAGAAGAGATCGAAAACGCAATATATGGGTAAGAGAACTGACATTGAAAAAATTAAAAGACTGGAGTTGGGCTGGACATATTGCTAGAAGAGATAATAATAGATGGACAATTGAAATCTTAAACTGGATTCCTAGAGACTGTAAAAGATCCAGAAAGAGACCACATGTGAGATGGATGGATGAAATAAAAAAGTGTGCATGGGTGATGTGGAGAAACGAAGCTAAAGATCGGAGATGGATTGAACTTGAAGAGACCTTCATCCTGCAGTGGATTGATAATGGTTGATGACGATGATGATGACATTAAGTTAAGCATAAGTATCTTTAAAAAAATTAATGTGTTTATGAAGTTAATTTATAACATGTATTATATGGATTGCTTGAAAAGTTATATATTTCTAATGTATCTGTAGTGTGAGAGGCTGGTCTGACTTCTGCGCTGACAGATGGTTAAAAAAAAAAATGCAAATATTATATATCTCATTGGAAGTTTCAGTTTCTTCCTGTTCAAGTTACATAAAATATGAGTTATTTATTATCTACAAATAAGATCATTGATAACTTTCAATCTAGATATATTAATATCTTGCAGTTATCTTTTATATCAAAAAATAAGGTTATATCTGAATCAGTGTCATGTATATTGTAACGTTTATTCATATACGTTGCAAATATATTGGCATTTGGTAAAAGCTAAAAAATAAAAGTACATTTAGATTTTTTTTTGACTAATTTTTTTTAAAAAAAAATAACGTACAATGAAAGTTAAATTATTCTTTCGTTTTTTTTATGTAATTAGAAATAAAAGTTAGAATTGGAGAGAACAAAAGACACAAATTACCAATCTAGATAAGAGAAAGTAAAAATATTTCAACTAATTAAAGATGGCAGAATTATGCTGAAAAAAATAGAGACTTTGTAACATAAATTTTGTAAAGAATATATAAGATTATCAACGGATATTTTGACAAACAAAAGATATGCGCAGAAGTCGGAAAACTGGGCCTCTAGAGAGTATAAAAGGCAGAGATCAGTTTGAAGAACATCTTGGTTTAGCTGATATTCTTTTGGTTGGTTTTGGATTAGAGAATCCAGACCACTCTATGATGAAAAAGTTATTCATACGAGAGTAGACCGGAGCTTTAGCTGACATCATTACCGATGGACACCAGAGAAGCTTATGCGACTAGCCTATGGAACCAGCACCAAGATCAACTAATAATCAAAGGCCGTGAGCTCAATTCAACCCCGAAAAACTATGCATAGTTATCTACTACTGAATTCACAAAACTTACCGGTAAGTTATGCTTCATTATCCTGATTGTGACAAAAGTAACGTTTGCAAACAATTCTTAAAAATAAGCTTATAATAGGATCCCGATAGAGACTCTTATTTATCCAAGAACTTTGTAATTAATTATTCAGCAGTTATTTTTTTATTATTAATGTTTCACGTCAGAATTAAGTGTGTTCTCTCCAATTTATTTGATAAATAATTTATTTCAAACATTTTTTATCTATTAGAATAAAAATATTTCTAATACCAATTTTCATTTGTGCGTTATTAATAATAGTTATTATTATTTATTATTAAATCTATTAGTAGTTTAATAAGATTTAAAAATGTAATTTACCTTTGCCAATATGTTAGAATAAGCCCAGAAATAATAATCTTAAAAAATTAATTCTCGTTACGGTATGATGTAATACCGATTAGTTTAAAAGCATTTTTTTTTATTTGTGAGATGTTATATGACGATTTCAGCGAATTCTTAGGAATTCTGGCGCCCAGATTAAATAAATTAAAAGCTGATTTCGTCAATAGCACAATTCTCAACGATTAATAGGCCAAGTTGATCAGGAAATATACCTATGTTTTTAGAATAGAAATATAACTTTCTTCTTTTTTGACATAGCTTAATCAACTCACGCGCAGTATATATTAGCGTGTAGAGGCCTAGCAAAACGAAAAACATTATAATATATACGTTTCATGTATATAAGCAGATAATTTTTTAAATTTTCATGGACAAATTTTAATTTACCAAAGCTGTTTTTAATAAATATTTGAAAATAAAAATTATTATACGCATTTCATATGTTTTAATCATAATTTTAAGTGAAGTAAAATGAATATAATTTTTTTATAAAAAAAAAAAACTTTGCATAAAAATTTAGAGTATATTACACTAGCTCTACTCATTAGTAGCAGTAGAACGACTAGCAATAAAGTATAATCATTCCAATCCTAAGAAGAAAAAATTTTCACAATGACGATAATAATAACGATAATAAAACTAATAATACACTAGAGATGTTTTGTGATAATTATACAAAACAATCATGGGCATGACCTATTATTCTTTATTTAAACATTATTAAGATGTCTCTCTTTTTTTAAGGTAATCACTATATTTTCTTACCTTCACTATTTTTCTAACATTTTAAATTCACAATATATATTTTATCTTTGTTGTATTTAAACTGAAGTTTTATTTAAAAGTCTACATTTTCCTCCTTCAAGATTTCCTCATTGCTGAAGATATTTTCATCCAAAATTCTCCTGTATTATTGTCCTCCTTATCTTTTTATTCATAATATCTGCATTTGCCAGATCAATCCTTCCCAATCTATTCATCATTTTATTTCTAATATTTACTTGATTATCATCTCCATTTCCTTCCCTCTGCTTCTACTTAATCTGTTCTTATTCATTTCTGCAACATAATCATATTATTTTAATTTTTTTTCAATGAATATTATCTTTTTTTTTTCCATTCCAACTACTTATCTGATTCTTTGGTTTTTCCCCCCATCTTAATCATCTACCTGATCTAATAATTCATATCCAATACATATAAGTTGTTGATTCCATGTTTTCACTTCATATAATAATAATGTATGTTTTTGTTGTTGTTTTCAACAATACATTACTACTAGATAAAACTGAGCAATACTAGTTTCTAAATTTTATTTTAACAATTTCTCTATAGGTCTTTCTTTTTGATGATATATTTTTTCAAGAGATTGTTCCAAAATATTCATGATTTTATTTACCATAAATGATCGATACATCATTTAATTCTGTCACCAAATATTCTCCAAAATTGATATTTAAGCCTTACTTGGTATTATTCATTTATATATTTTTTTTGTAATACATTCAATATTCTCTATATCCTATGCAATAATTATCACCTGATCATTAGCAAATAATAAACTGTATAAATACCTATCTTTACATAATATTGTGCCAAGTTTTCATTGTCCATTCCTTCAAAGCAATATCATTACATCCTTTGACCAAAATTGGTGATATACAATATCCCTGCAATGAATTTTTTCATGTCATAAATTTCTCTGACAATTCCTGACCTATCTCCACTTGCTATCTAATTTGTCTACATTAATCAATGCAATTAATAACACACTGATGCATTGCAGTGAAACTTTTATATAATAATTCTGTAGGCTTTCAATATCATAATTTCTGCAGACTAAGCAATTTCAGTGTTTTGTTACTCCCTAATCAAGTCATCAATTCACTATCAAATTATCTATTAAATTTAAATTATTATGATAATAATAGTTGTCATTAGTATAAAAAATTAAGAACATTCAGGATTATTGATGGCTATCTCATTTCAAAGTCATTATGATAAATGGAATCTTATGGCTTAATAACAATGTGAATCCAGAATACAAAAATCTATAAATAAATAATAACAATACTTAAGCATATTTTTAATGCATTTTGAAATGAACAGCCAAGTCTATCGTTGAAAAGTATCTGGAATAATGTCAAAGAGTCTAGTACAAATATTACATAAAAGAGTTTGATGTGAGAACTAATGATATTTTATAATGAGAAAATTATAGTTTATGTTTGATGACACATTTCAGGATTGAATACATAATTACTGTTAACAGCTCACTGGATTCTAAACCTTAAACCTTTACCATTTTGGCATTTATCAAATCACCTGCACATACTTCTATAATTTAGAAACAGTAGCAGGTAAATATTTTCCATTTCTGTCATAATCTTTTTATCATTTCTTGAGTTAAAAGAATCAATTTTTCAAATCTCAGTCATTTCAATACTAATTCTCTTTGGGTAAAAGTTTTTGTTTTTTAACAAAGCTCACTATATGTAGCTTCAATTCCATATCAGAGTATGCAGACTTGCTCATATCACTGCCATCAATATCTTAGCTACCCTGCTTCTTCAATGTTCAACTGTCATTATTTAAAAATATTTCTTTCCATAACTAATTGATCTTCCTAGATGCAAATTAAGGCTCATTATCAGATTCAGGACAACCGAGAGTCATTGTAATCATCTACTTCATAAATGAAATTTATGAGCCATTAATCTATGTAAATCTGGGTGAATACAAACTTTGCATCTCACAGTTAATAATTGTCAAAACTATGATTACAGTAACATTAGCTGAAGAACATAATAAAGCTTTTGTGTTTCTATTTCCTACTTGGAATCTCTATAGGTTCCTTTATAATGTTTTGTTAATAGTTAAATTATCAAAAAAGGGTTACGCCAGGAGATTTTTATACATCTATTGCATTAGATTGGCACAATAAATTTTAAAGATCTATTTGAAGACTTTTTTCAATTTATATACAAAGAAAGCAATGGTTTATGATGATGATAACAATAGTGGCAGTAATGATTATGATGATTTTTAAATACATCACATATAATCTTGTTACAAAAAGCACATTCACCATCATCACTGCTGGACCAAGGGTTATGGTCCTTGGGTCTGGTAAAAAGTCTAAAGCCCCAAGATCAATTGAGGTACAGAGCTATACTTTGCAGGATCCTCCATGTTGGCCAGGATGCATAAACACTACAGTAAGAAATTCCAACCACTGAGCATGACTAACTTGCATAAAAAATATGCCTCTAAACACACTGCCCCTCACAAAATCTCTGATGCCAGAATATTGCAAAATCTAAAGCACCAAATGCATCCTAGCCTCTATACGGCATTCCCAAGTTCTCCATCCCTATAATCCCTTTAATGATCAATACAATAGAGGGCCTCATCAAAAGAGGACATACAAGACAATATCATCAGTCAACTATCATCTTATCAATTTGCCAGGCGATGGAGCTCGACTGTCGATGCCATCAACCGATTTCACATTCTTGTGGACCAAGTTCGCAGGAAAAGAAATCCCCGGCCAGTTGCTATTCAACTCGACTTTGCAAGGGCCTTTGACTGCGTTAAGATTGATGTGTTACTCAGTGTTCTGGAGGAACTTCATATGCCTGTGGCATACCTCCAAATGATAGAGAACCTCTTACAAAATCGTGAGGTGTTTCTATCTTTGGATGGCAGAGTTGCTCCAGGATTTCAGCCCTGTACTTCCATCCCATAGGGCACGCCAGTGAGTGCACTTCTCTTTGCAGCCTATGTCAATCCGCTGCTGTTAAGCATTGAAGCTATCTTTCCTGGTATAGCAATTCCTATGCTAAAAGAAAACATATACCACATATCCTATATGAATGATGTGGTGGTGTTTCTCTCATCCCAGGATGAGTTGGCGAGACTCGAAGAACTTCTGGATCAAATCGAGGGTGAATTCGGTCTGTGGTTGATTCTGACTGGTAAACAGATCGCCAGCAGGTTTGAGGCTCCTCCCCAAAAATTTCTGGGGTTTCATCGGCCAGTGCCCCCCCCCTTCCATCATGAGGAGAGTCTTTGAGAGCTCCCTGCTCAATAAAGTTGAAGGTTTAATTACTTCAATATCCAAAATATACCTTTCGCTGTTGGGGAAAGTCACCCTCTTAAACTCTGTAATATTGCCTAAAATCTTATAACATTTGGCTGGCTTCTCTCCGACACAAACATTCATGAAAAAAATTGAAACACTATGCAGGAAGTTGTGCTGGGGGGGGGGGAGTAAGGCCCCTGTCATCAGCTTGAATTTACTTCAAAACCAAAAATACTAAATGGCTTTGGGCTTCACTCGCTCAAGGTCTTCAATATTCAAAGAACACATAATATTCTCTGTAAAATCTTCAAAGACAACCAAAAAATAGAATGTCCTTTTCCAATGGAGAAGATGGCCCCTACATATCGGCCCTATCTGAAATGGTGCAAACTTTGAATTGAACAACAAGTGATTATGGTAATTAATAACATCAGTACCTCCAGTACGCTATTCCAAAATAAACTGGCCTATTGGCAAGCTTTTCAACTGGTTTATGAGGCAAACCCAAAATGGGTAATCTTCTCCCTATTGGAATATCATGTCTTACAAAGATGACTAAACTGCTTAAGCTCGGCCCCAAATCTGTCAATTTTCTCCTAAAGATTAATCTTGGGGCTCTCCCTATGGCATCCTTCCTCTGTTATCAAAGGAGATATACTATTAACCACATCTGCCCCCTATCTTCAAATCAAAAAAATCCATGGTCCATATTCTCGATCAAAGTGGAGTATGGAAAGATCTACGTAACATTGCACTGAAAAGAATCAACAAATCAGACTCTGCTAGTATATCGCTAAAATATGCTTTCAAAACAAAAATTTAGGACAGATCAGGCTCACTACAACGATAAACTTTTCAATCTGGTTAATCAGATGCAAAGCCATTTTTAACAAGGGATCATATTGCTCAATTGATGAACTATTCTTAAGCATCCTTCACAAATTAAAGGATGAAGATGTACGAATGTGTCAACCAGAGTTAGCAGATCAGACCTGGGGCCAGACAACTCTTTAATGACTCTTATGATGGTTCCAGCTGCTACAGCCCAATAGTCTCCTCCAGAACTTAAATTCCTTATTGACGCAGTTCAGGATTGGAATGGCTGGAATACTTAGATCAATTTTGTGGATTCAGTAATTACGAAATATCTCTTTGAGATACTGTACCTTTCTTTGTTTATATTTAACACTCATGTTTTGTAATCAGGTTAACGGTAATTGAATTAATTAATTGTACTAGACCTAAATATAGATGCAAACAAATTGAATTTTGAAAGTAAAAAGCATTTTTTCAGAATAACTATCATCCATTTGATTTTTAAGATTCCATATAGCATCGTTAAAATCACAATGATGGAATCTATCTAAAGTTACACTTTTCTTGCACTTTAAATCATTATAAATTTTTCTAATGAATTGCATTATCTTTTTAATATTACCAATAAAACAATAGAGTATCATTTAGTTCAATTTCCCTGCTTTATTCTCAAAAAACTTCACTGGTGCCAATACTTTGTCTAATCTGCTTTTTCAGTATCTACCTTTCATTGTTTAAAAATAAACTTTATAAATAAAATATATAGTGAAAAATATTAAATGTGATGTGATGCACTGTGACTTCTCCTTATACAGAGTCAGAAATCTCTCAGCCATTATGCTCAGAGAAATCTGTTAATCACGTTACTTTTCTATTCATTCCCCATCCTAAATTTTTCCATATTCTTCTCTAACCTGCTCCATCCCATTTCCACAACATAATTTTTGTCAACACCATAGCCTTTACATTTAAATCCCCCTTATTTTATCCCAAATCCAGCCTAAAAACCTATAACCCAATTTCTGTATAATTATTTTGTTTATATTTATTCTTCCACAACTTCATTATTTGTACACTTTCAGCTTTAAGGCATTCACATTTAATTAACAGATGCCTAATATTTTGTATGCCTTCCTTACTCAACTTGCAGACTAAATCACCCATATTTTTCCATGTATGTGTATATCCTTAATTGCTAAAGATTCTGTCCAAGCCTTAAACAGTAAACTATTTTCCTTGCTATTATCATAAATTAACTCGCATCCAATATTCCATTTACTTCTATATATATTTAAACACTTTTTACTCTCCATACTAGTTTTCCATCTTTCCAACTCCCTATTCTTTATTAATGCATCTATTCTTCTTTCCCATTCCTTATCACTATCTCAAAAATTCTCCTAACACAATCATCCTACCTTTTGTATAAGAATACTGACATAAATTCTTTATCCAAATCTTCTGTATAACATACTATCTTTCTCACCCCTCCTGTTACTTGCCCTTTACTCATAATCCAATTAAATGTATTTTGGCTATTCTCTTATTATCCATAAACTGCAATCTACTGAACATTTTCATCTCGCTTTTTGCATCTCTCATATAAAAACCTAACCATCCCATTTCTTCTTCAACTGCCTCCTTTGCCATCCACACATCATCTAATGCATGTCTTACTCCTTGAACTGCCTCCTTTGCCATCCACACATCTGCATCTAATGCATGTCTTCCTACTTCTCTTTGTACTTTTTCTAATACTTCTTTGATAACACATAATGCAGCATTAGCATAAGTTAACCCTGCTACTGCCATTCCCTTACATACAATTCTAGCTACATTATACTTATTATATGAAAATACTGTTAATTTCTTTATCAATCCCTTCCTTTTCTTTGCTTCATTTATCTTTTTTTTCTCCCATTCATCCAAACAATTTCTCCGCTTACTTAAGATGATTTCCAAATAGTTATACATATTTAACACACTTAACTTTATATCCAGCAATACAAATTCTTTGTCTTCTCTTTCCCCAAGTAATAATCATCATTATTTATGATTTTTCCTCACTAAATTTAATCCCCATCTCTTTACCCAACCTTATGCATGTCCTCAGCATAACTTTCATATCTTCGCTTCTTTCTTTGTACAATAAGACATCATCTGCAAATAAAAGATCTGAATGTATATACTCCCTTACCACCTATTAATGGTATCTCTACTCCTCTTCCTAGTCTTTCTATTGCTCTTTCCATTTCCCTCAAATACAACAAAAACAAAATAGATGACGTAGGGCATCCTTTCCTTAGTCCTACCCCATTTTTAACTTTAACTGATCCTATAGTCCCTAATTAATATATATAGTAATTATTTTCATATAATTTCTTAATAATATCCACTAAAGCTCCATCCATTCCCGAAATTTACTAAACTTACCCATAATCTATTTCTATTTACTCTATCACATGCCTTCTCTAGATCTATAAAAACCATATATAACTGTCTACCTGTATTTCTACTCATATCTATAAGCTGTGTAACTACAAATAAACTTAACTCCTAAACACTTATCCATTCGAAAACTTCCTTGCACTTCTCCCACTATATTATTTTCTTCCATCCATTTTGTGACATTCCAGCCACCATACATGCAAAAACTTTATATAACACTGATGTTACCGCTATCAGTTCTATAACTGTTTAACTTTTTATTATCCTTAGCCTTTCCTTTAAATAGTGGTCTTACTCTTGTATTATTCCAACTACCCAGAAAATCTCTTTTCTCTTTTCTGTGCCATCTTCTTAAAACATGATAATAGTTTTAATTTTGCCCTATGTCCTAAATTCATTACCATCTCTGCTGTCCATCCATCCAAACCGCTTGCCTTTCCACTTTTCAATTTCTTCCCTGCCTCATTCAGTTCATTTTTTGTAAACCTAATATTTCCATTACTATATGCTTTCATATTTGTTATCACTCTGTCCTTCACATCCAACATCTTTTCTATATCCATTATATACTTATTTAAGATTGTTTCTAATTATTCTCTAGAACTACATACTATTCCCTCATTTCAAATAATACTATTTCTCTCTCTCCCCTATTTCTTTTATTGCAATTTCAATTTTTTTTACTCCCAGCTCTTCCACTTTTATTAATATCCTCCAACAAACTACCAAATTGTGTGCACTAGTTCCCTCTATTGGTGAAAAAAAATGTAGATTATTGCTTCATTCATTTAAATACTTTTTTTATTCATAGACTTTTAAAGAAAAAATACTAATAGATGATTGTCTGAAGGTTTATAATGATGGCATTTAACTTGTAATTATATGTCAGACTATTTCCACCACCTAATTGAATTATTAAATGCTTTTAGAAAAATACAAACTTTATTTATATATTCAACTGTTAGTAATGAGCAAATTGTTTTATTCTTTTTCTTTTTCAGATATTTAGATTTGTGAAATGGACTCCTCTGTCAGAGACAACATTCAGTAAACATTTTATATACTTGTATTTAAGGTTCTCCTGAGTTCTCCATTTTTTAAACTTTTAATTAAGGACAAAGTTAATAAATAATGTCCGAATATTATAGATTTTAATACTAAGTTGATTTTGGTTTATTTGCAATTGTCATGTGAATAGGTTCTTTAAGCTTTCTTCTTTTTTACTTTTTATTCTCTGCCTGACATATTTATGTTTTGAATATATGTTCACTGGTACCATTTAACAGTTCAATTGATTACAAATGTAGATAATAATAATTTTATTTCTTAAAATGTTGAAATAAATTCATTAACTTTATTGCACATGTCAATGCCTCCCACATTTTAAAGTGAGACCACTGCTTGGTTTATTTCCATAGTGAACTAAATCTTTTTTTTCTAATTCTTTATAAAAATTAGGCCAATCTTTAGTTGACCAATAACAACTGATTAAATTGGAAACTAAACCATTGCCTCTGGAATTACTAAAATAAAATTGATTTTAAATATACCCTCTGAGTAACACAGTATTTCAATACGATTAAACTTTTTAATATACTTTTATATCCTGCAATAAGTTAAATAAAAAAAATAAATCTAAATAATTCTACTCATAATAAATTAAAGTTAAAAAAAAAGACACTATAAAATTTAACATGTATTCATTCAAACTGTAAATTAATGAGATAAAATTGTTTTAGTAGATTTTTTTAGGAGCATAAACTATTTCTCCTATGCCGATTCTGCCATTTCATATAACCTTAAGTAATCAATAAATATTAGATGACAATATTTATTAAATCCCTATCCAGTGTTGTTCCATCCATATTCCCTGACCAATTTTCGGTGATAAGATTGTAATAGTACTCGATAGGAATTTAATAAGCCCTACCATCTAGCATCTATTGATTACTCAAGCTTACGTTAGATGGCAGAACTGGAATAATATAAATAGCCTTTGCCCCTTAAATGCTTAACCAGACTTATTGAAAAATGAAAAACAAAATGCATAAACAGTAACCCATGAAATGGATCTTAAATATATGAAAGATACAATGCTACTATCATTATTCATTATAGCAATGGTCCTAAACAGGAATGTCAGAGCATTGTATAATGACATTATTTTTTAAATCATTAATCACATATATGATGACTGGATAAAATAATATAAATTTGGATATTGAGAACAATAATGGGTATTGAACAAATTCTGTAAATATAAGCTTTTGTTCTTAGATTATGGAATAGTATATAAAGATCAAACCCCAATGAGTTTCCTAGTAACATAACTGGCATGTTATGGCTGGGCAATCTATCTTAAAGACAAATACAATTTTAAAATTTTTCATAGAATATTTCTAGAACAATAAAACAAATGTTCATTTATTCAAATTAATATAGGCAAGTGATCATATGTTATGGCAACTATGGGGTGTAATAATAAAGATTCTAAAATAAATGGGAAGAAATGCAGCAAAAAGATTTCTATGATTTGTAACTATTGGCCTGAAATTTTTTTAGCACTAATAGGGCACATAAATCTCTGAAAACCTCATCACATTATAAAATCTCACATTTTTAAAATCATTTTTCAATAATTAATCAGCATTGATAAGGCTTAGATTAAAATTCTCTAGTAACACTTTGTTAGCATATGGTTATATAAATGTATTCATACTCATATATGCAAAATAAGCAACCTTGTTCAACAGTAAACATAAACAAGGCAAACTCTAAAACTCTTAAAAAGTCATATATATAATTAGATATTTTCACATAATTCAGAAAAGGTTTTGTTTTTATATGATGATTTGTCAAAAAGACAGACTGTTATTCAAAATGTAAATAAGATTATCCTTTAGTTCATATTTTTAAAACGTTGTAATTAATATTCATTTTAAAAGTAATTCCTTCAAACTGATTTTATATATACATCGTAATAGAAAAATGGAACACATATGGCAAACCTAATTATAATGACTGTGCAACCTCAATAAACATATCGCGCCGACCACATTGTGGTGCCAAAAACTGTAATAGAATGCCCTGTAATTGAATGCCCCAATTGTTGGGCGGCCAAAAATTGTAACCGAAATCTGGGACACATGTGGTGAACATAATTAATTAAACCTACTACATTGCATGCTAAAAACTTTAATTGAAAAATCTGATCACATCACTACAAAAATGATATAACATGAAATTGTTATGATCTAATCTGGTCATGGCCAGGGTATACCGCGAAGACCCATCGTAGCAGTATGTGAAAGTTCATTAGACAAATTATAAGTATGTAATTTTATTCTCCTTCAAAACTTTAATCTGCAATTTTTCATTTCATGAGACCTTATGGTCGACCATGGATAAGATGGTATAATTTGTGGAACTATTAAAGATTATTCTTTAAGAATGACATGTATGGTTTTGGTACAAATGCTAGTCTAGGTATGTGCTTTGCAATAATAAGTAAGCATGGAAAACTTGGGTTCTTTCCTTATACACTTAAATTTATAATTTAATAAATAGCAATGAGACTCTTGTTATGTTTGATAAATTACAATTATAAAATTAAAAAATAAATTCAATCATAGCATTATTTGGTAAAACTGTTTATAAGTTTATAAAATCAATCAATTTTGTATCATGTACTAGACTCAACAACGCAAAGCTAAAGTGATGGAAAAGGCAAATGGGATTTTATTGTACCTTATACATCATAAACTACCAAGGACAAAAGCATTCAAATATTTTCTCAGAATATTACTAAAAGTCTTATATCATACTGACAACAGTATGTACTCCAATGTATGCTCTATTCAAGATATAGGATTTCTGGTTTTATGAATGACAAATAGCAACGGCACAGTAAATTTAATTATAAATCAATATTTATTTACAATTTTATGATTAATAAATAATTGATATATGATGTTTAATATAATAAATAGATACATAAATAAACAAATAAGTAAATAAAATAAAATATCATTCCATTTGTTTCCTTCAATAAATATATTATAGGCACAGTTTTATAAAAGCCTAATCATAAATTTTATTATAATTTGATCTAATTTCTGCTTTGAGTAAAATATACTGAAATTCAACATCAAATCATGAAATACCCAATGTGTCAGTTCCAGAACCAATAAACCTATACTATAAACCTATAATAATATAATAAATAATATTATACTTGCAGGAATTAGCTATAATGCAATGCTAAACCAAAGTGAAAATTCAAACTTCAGTTCAGATAAAATATTAATTAACAAACAGTTAATCATTATGGGGATAATTTAGATAAGATGCCCTGCTACACTTTATGACTGAACTTATAAATTATACTTATTGATGGAAGATGATTTTAGCATAATAATACAAAATACTTTGCTAAACTTACATTTATGAAGTAAAATGATATTCCTGTGGATGCATTCATCTACACATAGGAATGATACAACACTGAATGCCCTGTGGGTTTATACACCACCATGAAGCAACAAATATAATTACACAATTCCATGGATTAACCACCAGCGCAGGAATGAGTGTAAAAATACAGAAAGTGGCAAATAATTAATCTGTGGATTAACCACCAGCACAGACTAATGCCATTTAACATTGTAAAGCAATATTAATATTTACTTCATATTTAAAGTGCAAAATCATCCTCCTCAGTTATTCTGACAATTCAGACAAAACACCAGCAATTTAGCAGATGTGGGTTCATACATAATGAAAAGTGTTTTGATAATAAGGACAACTAATATACTGATTTATCTTGCTTAAAATATAAACATAGTAACAATGTAATACAAGTGACATGAGTATAGGAACAGAACCCTGGAAAGACTCATAAGACACTTCATAAGAGGTTGACACACACCATAAATTTATTAGTAATTCTCAAGCTTTTCGCAAGCGCTATTTCCTCAAATAAATATTTTATTCAATCCCATGAATTTAATTTAAACATAGTAAAAGTATAAATCATGAACCTCACATATAAGTTCATATAACACTACAATTAAAATTAATTCATTCTTACTCAAATACATAAATAAAAGTGTACAACATTTTTGGAATATTAAATATTATCCATGAAATCAATATAAAATGTCTTGAACAATAAATACACATTACACAAAGTAATAATTATAAATTATAGTCGAATTCCATAGATGTGATTATATCCATTTCTTCTAGTTATTACGAGTACTGTTAAATTAATGAATTTTATGTGGGCTCTATGAATATGAGATAATTCCAAAAGCATGACATGTAGAGTTTAAATGAAAATGTTCTTCATAAGTTATTAAATTCTACATTTTTATCAAGCATTGTTCCAAGTTTATGATACCCAGGCTATATTAATTTATCTATCCACATTTAAATCTAGGAATAATAATTAGAGCAAAATAATTTAATAAATTCAAAATTGATGATAGAAATCAGAAAGTAGTTTTAGTTAATTATTTAAAGGCTGTTATCATTATTCAAGTAGTAAACAAATTAAATAGTAAATACATTATTGGCAGTAAACGTTCAGATAAGATAGTCAATTCTTTATTATTTAACTGATACGCAGAAACATTAAAGTAGCGTTTCAATAAAATTTAAAATTTAAATTTGATTTTAAACCTCTTCTTTTTTTAAAAAAAGTAAAGTTTTCATGTCCAAAAAAACATCTGCAATTAAAATATTTATTTAATGTTGCCAGTTTGCATGCAATAAAGTATTCCAAAATATACTGACCTTCTGCTATTAATTCTACTTTTAAAGTTAAATGTTCTGACATATTTCAAATGTAGATATTGAGCAAATTATTAGCGATTTGATTCAGTAGCCGGAAGACTTGAACAGACCCTTTAAATTCAGCAACTCATACTGTTATTAAATATCACCATTTTATATTTAAATTCATATGAGAATTCTTGATTAATCCGTTTGCTTGCCAATAATTTTTAAAATATGCTTAACATGTTTTGCTTACATGTTATTCTTGCTCCATTTTATTTTTTAATAATACTAAGAATGCTCTCTTTCACTGAAATGCACACATGTATTTATTATATTTTTATCTAATGATTAAAAATTAGTTAAATAAATGGCTTTTGAAATAAATGAAAATAATTTCTAAGATTATTTTAAATAAATAAGAATTATTATTATTTTTAATCACATTTTACTAAACTTGATGTGTGCTATTGATTTCTTACAGGTTAAACATATTTGACCCAAATCAGTGGATGGAAAAGAGCAATTTTAAATACATTAAAATAATACAGGCAATAAGCAAGGCAAAATATTACTTATTCTCACCAATAAATTATTTTGAATGCAAGTAAATAGTCTGTTCAGAATGCAAACCAAAGCAATCAAATCACCAAGAAGACAGAGAAATTTTTAAATCAGTTCTATCAATCTCTATATTTTACACTAAAATATAAGGTTACAATATATAATTCATAGTACCTTTTAGGAACAACTATGCAGAAAATTAAAATATATAACTACAATATTTTAGAAAATAAAAATTAAAAACATATAATTACAATATTTCAGCAAAATCATCAGATGAAAATATTAAGAAATTTGTAAAAAAATTAATAAATAAAAAAACTGAATAGTGAAATCCTAGGACAGAATATAAATTATATATTATTAAAAAAGAGTTAAGATCAAACATGAGTTGAATTGAAATTTTGTTGATGGTTTTTAAAATATTCTTTGATAATGATTGTTACAAGTATATAATACTTTTTGGAAAAATCAATGTTATTAAAAATATCAGTAATTACATATTATACATTTTAATTTTCTATATAGTTGTTTGTATTATGAATTATATGTTTCACCAATCAAAACTTTCATTTTAATATATATATGCTGAACTATTAATAGCTAAATGGAGACCAAAAGTCTTTCCAATGGTTTTCTACACAAGTCTATCTCATGTTTTTTCTTTCATAAAAAATCCAATTAAACTTCCTGATCTCCTATTTCATTTCAAATTAATTACTATTGATGATGTTTTGTTTCCTAACTAAGAAAAAACCTCAGACCATTAATTATCATCTTTTCTTGCTATCTAGCCAACCTATCTTTGTGTATATAATCATTATAATAATATCAAAAATATTGGTTTGGATCTTAAATCACTAATTAATTTTTCTATCACTCTTTCTTATTCTCTATGTGTACTTTCATATGTTTTTGTGTTACCTAAAATATATGTTTAATTTTAAAAATCAAAAACTATATTTTATAATTATAAATCAAAATAGAAAAACACACCAATCAGAAATCTTTTTCCGTTGTAAGAGATATTTAACATCATAGTATATAGCTTAAATTCTGAGTGAAGCTTTAAAGTTTTTTTTTTTTTTCAGGTAATTAAAGCATATTCAGACAAGCATAGAATATTTTAGGCCATAACTAAGCCAGCTACTTATCCTACATATAATTAATAAATAAATATCTTGCAATTTTTAGTTGAATAGTAAAGATAATAATGTAAAGTGGATATGTCAGAAGAGCAATGGTGGGCTGACCATAAAAATGAAGTAAAAAGTAAGACTTTAATATGTATTTGTATTTGATATTGCTGAGGAAAGTTATAATAATATATATGAGAACTGAGGTCATGATTTATCTTTATCAAATGCCCAGAGCCGAGATTGATTTAATACAGTGATAGTGGCAAATGTTGGAAGTCCACAGACTACAGCTGGAACTCTGCATTTTCAGAAAAGTTCAATTTCTTATTAACTCTAAAGTAATTAACCACTGATTATTTTTATTTATAAATATTTTAGAAGGAGTTGATAATAGAAATGATAATAAAATTATCTCTCTCCTCCCCAATCTGGATGTCAAATCCAGATGAAATTTAGAAATTCTTTCACATAGCTAATGGTTAGCAAAAAAAATTTTTTTTTTTTTTTTTTGTCAAATTATTGGCAAGTAAATAGATATATTTAATTTTAGCTAAGGACAATTTTATTAAAGTCTAAGCATTTGACCTAGTGAGAAATGTCATTGCCTTTACTGTTGCCTTTGGGAATATTTGCCCTATATTTGGCTATTTTAGACTATTTTACCTTTTAATTAAGACATAAATAGCCAGATATAATCAAACAAACAACCAAGTAGTTTATTGCTCAGGAATCATAAACAATTCAAGCACTGAAAGTGACAATGCAGAATCCTAGTCGTGGACTTGAGCTCCTAGAATCTGACACTCTACTACTGTACCAAACTATTCACAGCAATATCCAGATTAATATATATAGAGATAAATGCACACTAAATCTATAAAGAGACATTTATAATTAAATGTTTATATATTTTTTAAGTATTTTCTTATTTCTAATAAAGCTTTTTGTGTAATCAATTCTTTTCCATAAGAATGCTTCCTTTTTTTTTTTTATAAACATTAATCTTTCTATATTAAAAAAAAACTACAATACATATTACAATACGATTTTTTTTATATATAATGAAAAAAAAAATACGTTTTGAAATTATTAAGTAGGTTTTTAAATAAATTACAACCGTAATTAACTGTAATCATTCAGAGTAATAAAACTGAAATCACTAATTAATATTTTATACCTATTCTTCAGTTAAAAAAAAGAATGAAAGAAAATAATTAAAAATAGAAGAGTGGAGGAGGAATTTTAAATGACTTCTAGAAAAATTATTGTATATATAACTATATCTAAAAAGGAGAAATAAAGGCATAACTAGAGATATCGTCAAATTTAGGAATTCTTAGTAACTATTTACAGAATTGTGGGATCCATTGTTTCCCCCCTTACCCTTAACATAATTTATTAGCATCTAAATTTAAAATTACATCTTAAAATAACGAGTCTCCTTATATCAGTAAATATATAGGGTATATGAGCACAGACATTCACACGCCCCACCACTCTCCACACTATCTCATAACACTGATACACTTGAACACATATATGTTGAAAAGACAAATAATCACCAATATACACATTTCATGCTAAACTAGCATATTAGTGCTCAGAAATAATCCTCATACTTTAATGGACAGGATTCAATCTACTTCACACTCCAACTCTTCAACTGTTCATCCAATTGAAAATCTGATGATGAAATGCTCAAAGGCCACCCTGAGGCCGAGATTCTTGTCACACCCATGTTGACCTAAGATCAATCTGACCCCTCATGTACAGGACAGAAGGCTCTACCTGGTTTAAAATAATGATAGAACATGACCTAAAGACCCATGCTGTAACAGTCAGAATAAACTATCTTGCTAACACACTGCAGAATTCAAACCCCACACACGAAACTGAACATTCTAGGAGGGGTTGCCTTCTAGATATACTAAGTTTGAATCTAAAGTCTGAATTTCACAGCGCCACCTGCGTGATAACGCATCTGATGCTACTACTAGTATAACCTTTTACCGGTGCCTGGTGGTCAGGGAGAAACAAAAAGACCCTATACTAAGATAAGTTTGGGTTGCTAATTAACGTCTATGGATGTACAAAAGAAATGCAGAAAATAGATATATAGACCGAGACAGTGATTGGAATGAATAAAATAAAAGATCAAAATTAGTTTTAAATGATTTCAAAAAAATAAAAGATCAAAATTAGTTTTAAATGATTTCAATATTTATTTATATAGAAATATATATTGTAACGTTTATTTATATACGTTACAAATATATTGGCATTTGGTAGAAGCTAAAAAAATAAAAGTAGATTTAGATTTTTAATTGACTATAATTTTTTTAAAAATAACGTACAATGAAAGTTAAATTTTTCTTTCATATTTTTTTTACTTAACTGGAAATAAAAGTAGAATTAGAGAGAACAAAAGAATTCCAAAAGCAAGTAAAAAGATAAGCTAAAAGAAAAATATTTTAGCTAATTAAACATGGCCGAAAACTTGATAAAAAAATGAGAACTTAGTAATTGAAAAATGATAAAGACTGTATAAGATTATAAACACAAAACACCATGATATGAGCATGCATAGAAGTCCGACAACGGGACCTCGAGTATAAAAAGGAGGGATTCGATTGGAGGAACGTCTTGGTTTAGCTGATATTCTTTTGGTTGGTTTTGGATTAGAGAATCCAGACCACTCTACGATGAAGAAGTTATTCATACGAGAGTAGACCGGAGCTTTAGCTGACATCATTACCGATGGACAACAGAGAAGCTTACGCGACTAGCCTATGGAACCAGCACCAAGATCAACTAATAATCAAAGGCCGTGAGCTCAATTCAACCCCGAAAAACTATGCATAGTTATCTACAACCTTCGTGAATTCACAAAGCTTACCGGTAAGTTAAGACTACTTATTCCCGATTATGACAAAATTAAGCGTTTGAAAACAAGTCTTAAAATAATCCCGATAGAGACTTTGATTTTTTCTGTACAAGAGACTTTTGTTTATACCAGAACTTTTTAATTAATTATTTTATTTTATTGATTGTGTCATATTTGAATTAATGTGTTCTCTCTGATTTACTTGATTAGGAATCCTCATTTTAACTTAAACAGATTTTTAATCTGTTATAATAATAAAAATATTTCTAACTTCAATTTTCATTTGTTCGTTATTAATAATAGTTATTATTTTTTATTATTAAATTTATTTTTAGTGTAATAAGATTTAAACGTAAGTTACCTTTGCCAATATGTTTCAATACGCCCAGGACTAATAATCGTAAAAATCATTAATTCTCATTACGGTAGAATTACCGCCCCTTAAAAAAAAAATATAATAAAAATCTTTTTATTTTTTTTTTGTTTTACAACTTGCGAGAGGTGCTGGCGACATATTTCAGCGGATTCTTAGGAATCCTGGCGCCCATATGAAATAAAATTAAAAGTTGATTTTGTCAATAGCACAATTCTTAACAATTAATAGGCTGAAGTTGGTCAGGAAAAATAGCTGTGTTTTTAGAATAGAAATACAACTTTCTTTTTTCTTTTTGAGACAGCTTGATCAACTCACGCTCAAATATAAATTTGAGGCGTATAAGGGCCTAGTAATACGGAAAACGCTACAATATATAAGGCCACTGTCTGCTTATATGAGACAGGGACGCTTGTTAAATAATTGTTGGCATTACATTCCAATAAATGACAAAAAGATTTTAAAGCAAAATTATATATTCTATCCCTCGGACTAATAGTATTACGATAATGTGCTTGAAGAGATAGGAACATGTGTGAGGTGCTTTGAGTAATTATACAAGTTTAATAAAATATTTGAAAATTAAGTGTTATAAAATATTTATTGATTTCGAGAATAGCACGGACAAAAGCTTCCTAAGCAATAAAATGGGGATGTGATCAAGACCTTTATTTGATAATAATAATTAAAGCAGATGGGAGGCAAGTATTTCTAGTAATGAATTTATTAAAGGAATGGAGGGTGTGACACGTTTAAGACACGGATGCTTTGTAAAAATAAATATATAAATAAAATAATAGTGAAATATTTGGAATGACTACAGAGGGCAGCTCGCCGCTAACCCGTAGGAAAGTGTTGTCATGAACAGCTGAAACTTAGCGACTGGGTGACAACTGCGTTTAATTCCCAGGTGTGACATTTGAGTACACACTGCCTGGGAACCACAGGAAGCGAAGAGAGAACGGACTTGGCCGTGTAAAATCCTTGGAAAGCAAAACAAAGCGGTCTCAACAACCAATTCATTTACCAGCAATACTAGACTAACGTATATAAAACATACTAAATGGGTTTTACTCGGATTAAGAGAAATGCCCAATCAAATTCCCAGAAATTCATTTAAAAGGGTCCGCACATTATCGACGTCAATGATGAACTTCGTAATTAAAGTAGAACACAGTATTTAAAAATAGGAAAATGCATGCTTGCGGGTTTGAAAAGAAAGTATAGATTTATTTACACAATCATGCATTTGGAGACACATTTAATTATTGACCTCGCACATACTCTCATATTAGGTTAAAATTAATAAAATGTAGATTTTAAACTATTTGATTATTATATATATTAAAGAAGATTAGAATCGCCCTCGAACGAGTGATTTGCAAGATAATAAAATTGGGAATTATTTATAAATTTAAAATATGCCTTAATAGCAGCATCTTACTTTCAACAAAGGGAATAATTCACTCGGTCAAAGACGATTCTGATACATTATCATAATAAAATAAAAGAAAGCTTAATAAATAGAAAATATTAACCCAAAGATAGAGAGCAAAACTGTTGATTATATTAGAACACATTAAAAGAAGTACATAATAAAGTTATGTGAAATAAAAAAAAAACAATTTAAAATAGCTACAGCATGTTAGTTAGGAATTACAAGAGCTCTTGGGTTAATTTGGGGTTACCTCTGGAGAAGCATTTGCAGGTAGATTGATGTTCGGCAGGTTTTATAATTCAGCAGCAAAATCTGGAATTGTTCATATTTTTGGCAGCAGCAGCAGTTCCGGGGTTCCTTATGTGATAGCTTCCGATGGTCTGGAGCAGCAGCCGGCCATTCCTGAGGAAAATAGCCTTCGCGCCGGCTCTACTCTGACATGTCAAGGTTAGCAATTTGTGTGGTAAACATGGTCAATTAATTTGGAGTTCGAAAACTTGGCTTCAAATTTAAGTTCACAGGCACAAGTAGCTAAAAATCTCAGGAAAATATATTTTGAAGAATATTTTACTAGAATATTTTCACTAGATTCATTTCATTAGAAAATGACTAGAATCATTTCATTAGAAACACCAGAATGGAGAACAAAAGAAAACCCTTCCTTTTATAGTAGAATTTAACAATAGAACTGCCCTGGAGCATTACAAAAATATATCGGACTTATCAGCTGTAATTAAATCCATCGGAATGTCTAAAGGAATTTAACAAAATTTTAATTAATTTCTATTGTTAATTTCCTTGTCGACATTCGAATTACAAACTAGGTTTAATTAAAAATTACTTTTATTAATTAAAGAAAACCTTAAGTGGATATCTGCTGTATTTTTAGATAAGCTTCTACAACATGAAATAATTAAACTATTGTCCATCATTTATTTTAACAGAAATATTTGGAATGACTTTTATTAAATTAGAAGAAAATTATTTTACTTTTTTAAATTGCAATATTTGAATCTATCTACCAAATGAATATGAATTTTATTTTAAATCAAAAATATATTATGATGGTAATATATTTTTGTAAATAGATTCAAACAAAATAACTTTAATTAACAATTTATAATTTTGATATGTTTTAAAATGCATATCATAGTGTGTGCGCAATTATGACCTATACAACCTACTTTTAAATAAATCTAAATTATGTGAACATATACATAATCCATAATATTTTATTTATTTGGGCATGAGTTATACTTATGTATAATACGAGCATTGTACTCGTAGTTTAAAATTAGGCAGGATTTTCGGTATATAAGCGTATTGCAGACACACTATGATAGATTGGGGTTCAAACTAAGGTATGAGGGTAGGAAATAGGTGAGAAAAGGTGAAATGAAGATCTGCAAAGCAGACCTTACTGTTTCAATGCATGATGTGTCACAGCTCAAGTCTATTACTCTTAAAAATTCAACACTATTTGACCTCCCAAACAACAAACTTATTAAATTATTTATTAAAATGGATCAAAATTACAATAAAAATACAAATGTTAACCTAACTTTAAAATATCCTTTAACAATTCATTACTTTCAAAGGAAAGTGCCACCATTAGGTCAACTAGGCATTTGCCTAAGGCAATGTGTTCAGTGAAAGGTATAATACTTGCGTTTATGGCCACAATTTTTTTTTGAAAGATAATCAATTTATGCTTTTGTTATTTCTACAAAACAATTTGTTTTAAAAAGTCAAAATTGGAAATTTTTTGATAGGGAGGAGATGCAAACGACTGGCCTTGTCTATGGTGCAAAACTAATGTTAGCCCTATCTTTGAGTCCAACATAAATATATTAACTTCTATAGCAACAGTGTAACTGTGATAATGATTTCTATCTAGTCTCATATGAAAATACATTTATTTTAATACAAATCATTTAAAATTACCAATATAGACTTCTCATTTAGTTACTGTAAATATAAAAAACTAAGTAATCAAATAGATGAAAAACTATGTATTGGTACTCAAATTTTTGCTGATTTCATTTAAAAAAAATGTCTACAACATTCTGAAAATAAAAGTTATTAACTCATTAAACAAAATTCAATTTCGATTGCATTATTACTTTTACTTCAATTTATTTAGCTGGAATACACAGGCTTATATATACCTGTGTCTATATATGCAATAGACAGGGTATGAGCACAGACTTTCACATGACCCACCACTCTCCACACTATCTCATAACACTGATACACCCGAACACACATATGTCGAAAAGATAAATAATCACCAATATACGTATTTCATGCTAAACCAGCAATCATCAGTTGGTCCAGATTACCATCTCTACACATAAATGCTACAAGTGCTCAGATATATATTAAGATAGCAAATCCTCCTACTTTAATGGACAGGCTTCAATCTACTCCACACACCAACTCTTCAACTGTCCATCCAATTGAAAATCTGATGATGGAACGCTCAAAGGCCACCCTGAGGCTGAGATTATTGTCACACCCATGTTGACCTAAGGTCAATCTGACCCCTCATGTACAGGACATAATCCATTAAATACATATACAAGGGATAGGCAGACATCTCTAATATGTAATAGCTGGAATACACAGGCTTATATATACCTGTGTCTATATATGCAATAGACAGGGTATGAGCACAGACTTTCACATGACCCACCACTCTCCACACTATCTCGTAACACTGATACACCCAAACACACATATGTCGAAAAGATAAATAATCACCAATATATGTATTTCATGCTAAACCAGCAATCATCAGTTGGTCCAGATTACCATCTCTACACATATATGCTACAAGTGCTCAGATATATATTAAGATAGCAAATCCTCCTACTTTAATGGACAGGCTTCAATCTATTCCACACCCCAACTCTTCAACTGTCCATCCAATTGAAATCTGATGATGGAACGCTCAAAGGCCACCCTGAAGCCGAGATTATTGTCACACCCATATATACCTGTGTTTATATATGCAATAGACAGGGTATGATTATTTATCTTTTCGACATATGTGTGTTCGGGTGTATCAGTGTTATGAGATAGTGTGGAGAGTGGTGGGTCATGTGAAAGTCTGTGTTAATACCCTGTCTATTGCATATATAGACACAGGTATATATATAAGCGTGTATTCTAGCTATTACATATTAGAGATGTCTGCCTATCCCTTGTATATGTACTATACACTATATCCATTGTTCATTTAATTTATTGATAATATACATATTCATTAGATATGCTGTTAAATGGCACAGTTATGATTTTAATTGACATAAATTGCATCTAGTTAAAATTCAGTATTGAAGATTATGTAATCGTCATTAAATTCAACAACTAAATACAATCATCACTGCAATTCATCTAATCTATTTTGCTCCACCATATTTGATAATCAAATAACTAACATTTTAAATCTTTTTCTTATTTAACTTATCTTCATAGTCCTTCTATTTCTAATAGATATCCAAGAACATTCATTTGTTAGTAGTCTCAATAATGTATCTATTTCCTCTCAAATTCTTCCTTTTATTCACTATGACATTCATATTAATCTTTACAAATTTTCATTCTTTTTTTTATATGCCACATTTCTGACCCATATTGTAAACTAAATCTTTCTTTCAATTACATATTACTTTATATATAAGATAAATTTTTCATTTAAAAATATTTTTTATCCAACAACATTAAAAAAAAATCACCCCTATAAACTTCTGAAATGATATTTTAAAACAAAAAATAAATAAGAATTTAATATTTACAAAATCTGTGCTGAAAATAATTTAATGTAAACCACAATCTGCAGCTAAATATGACATCTCTATATTTAAATTTTACAGGAAATTTAGAATTTTACCTAACACTCATTGGGTCATCATGTTTAATAATTAATAGAATTTAACAATGATATCAATTATAAAATGAAATTTCATGCTTTAGTATTATTAAAGGATGTGATCTACCTATCAAATAAGCAATATATCATATGCCAATAACCAGTGAAAAAACTAAACAATAAATTTGATTATTTTAGAGAAAAAAATAGAAATAAAAGCATGAAAATAGTATATTTAGAAAACAAATCAATGCACAATGGATATAAACCTATACAACATTATAGCAAAGAGAACAAATCAAATTCATAAGAAACTAAATTGCAAAAATAAATCTTAAAAAAATCTGAAAATAATATATTTAGCAACTAAATCCATGCCCTATAATATAAAATTTAATACATTTAATTAATAAGAAAGTAACAGATGACATTAAGTGAATTAATACCAGCAATCTATTAGAATTGTATTAATCAAAATTAAATGCTCAAGTGATGATCCAAATGAAAATCCATAAGAAATTAAATTACTAAAACCAATCCATGCAATGAATATATATATATATTCATTTAACAAACACAGCAAAATAAAATTTAAAAATCTTTAAGAAGATAAATGAGAACAATAATTGTGGGTTAAACATAAATAACCCATAAGAAATTAATCTCCAAAAAACTACTCATTTATGGAGAAAACAAACAATGTGGATGACATATAAAGTAAACAAATGATGATGTACCTTTATAGCATAATGGATAATAACTGATTGGTTTATTGCTCAGAAATTCCTAAGAAGTTTGAATACAAAAAATGATATAGACTTAGAGGTCCAAATCCTGCCACTCTATTATTATGCCAAATCATGCAGGATGCTATTAAATAAAGTCATGGAAATAAATTATATATTAGTGAAGATGCCAATTGCAAATCTGTAATAAATTAAATTACAAAAAGCATTTATCATTAAAACATTATTTAGTTTTGACAGCTTTAGAAAATATTTTTTAAAGACTGTTTATAGTGCAGACATTTATTGCCACTTTTTATTTTCTTAAGGCTTTAATATATTACTTTTATATTCAATGTAATAATAAATAATCATAACTTTAAATATATGTAATTGAAATGGAAGTAACTATCTCCTAATGAGTTATGTAATGTCAACATACTTAATTCAGTAGAAGATAATTATTGCTGTTTCAATATTATATTCCATATATTACTTTGGATGTCAAATATATTATTTTCAGGTTTGTATTACAATTGTTTTTTTGTAATTTAATTTTTTATGAATTTGCATTTGGCCCCAAAACTAAAATACTTTTTAATTTATATTCATTCATCAATGGTTGGATTGCTAAAAATATTATTTTCAGGTTTATTTTTAAATATATTATTTTCATGTTTTTAGTTTTTTATAGTTTAATTTTTTTATTCAAAATATCAAAACTTATTTGTTTGTTGTTTCTTTGGTCACTGGTATTAATAGGTTGCTTCTTCCAAAAAATAAACTACAAGCTCCAGTAACATCCATTTTTCATTATGAATAGTAAATATAACATCCTCAAAGAACACCTCTGATATATTGCTCCTATGTATAATGACTAATAATCATGATTTATCAAATGAAAACCATATGCTTTAATATGGAGACAAATCTTCAGTGGGTTATCCAGATATATGATACCAATAAAGGGGTGACTTTTAATGGATAAAATAATAATTATGCAGAATCAGTGTACTAGTATTCCTTTCTAATCACATGACATAAAAGAATGAATGGTATAAATACTGCATTACAGAATAAGTATAATGAATTGAAAATGTAAGTCACTGCTCTAAAATTATTTAATTGGATGTGCAATGTATAATAAATCATGATGAATATTTAACTTACAGATGTGATTTTATTTTTTTAATAATTATTTTATATTGAAATGAGTAAATATAGACTGACAGATAGTAATTTGACTTAGTGATATCAACAATGTTAATTAAAAAAGGCATGTAAAAATCACTATAAAAAATTTATTGAATCCATTATAACAAATCCACAATAAAAAATATTCAATCACACCAGAGTTACTCAATCTTTTTATAAATGTAAACTACTTTTTTTAGTAGAGTAATTTTGTAATCTACTCCTAGATTGAGGAAAAATATATTAGAATCAGATTTTGATATTTATTAAACATACAAAAATGTGAACATTTATAATGAAATAAAAACAAAATTAAAAAATATAATTAATGAGCTTTTTCTGATCATCAAGGTATTGACTGTTTCAAGAATTTTTTAAATAATTATTATATAAAAAAAATGCTGATCACTAAATAATTAAAAGCAAACAAGATATTTCATATACAAGTTTCTATCACAACATAATTGAGAGAAATATCTGCTAAATAACATGTTGTGATCAACAGTTAGATCAACCATACTCAACTTGCGGCTCGCAGGCCACATATGACCCACCAAGATTTTACTTATGGCCCAATAGTTAACAGATACAGATGACACATCTTTATTTTTGCAATGAGAAAAAAAAAATTTTTTGACCCGTGATAGATTTTTTTTTTATTGAGGCACTAATAACTTTAGCAGCCAATTTTTTAATTTCAGATCTAAACAATCACTGAGGGAAGAACCTTCCTGCCTTTATTGTTGACTATATTGATGCGCTAATAATAAATAATAGCTATCAATTTTTACCTTTATTGTATGAAATACTCTATTGGAAACTTTTGATTGGTTAATTATAGAATCAGCAGTAAAAATATTTTTATTTTTTAAAATATTTGTTTTAGTTTAGCTTCTAAAATGCAAATTAATAATTTGTTAGATTATTAAAGTAAAGTTTTTAAAAATAAATTTCTATTTATAATTGATGAAAATAATTTATAGCTGTCAATATAAAATGTATAATTATCATGTAATTTCAAATTGCAGCCATATATCATCAATTTCTGTGTTAATTTGTCTTCTTATAAAAATACATATTTTCTATTAAATCTAAATTATTCTTTTATAATAATTAATATTTCACGAATGTTTTGTGATTGAAGTGATAATTGTGTTAAAAAATATAGTAAACATACATTTTCATTTTCAAAATCATAACGAATAGAACTGTCAAAATTGATGACAGGCAATCTCATGCAAAGAGAACAAGAAACTACCAAATGTCTTAGAAGCTTTATACCTGTGTCATTGTAATTGCATTAAATTTAAATATTATTTATTTATTGGTCAAAAAAAGTCCAAAGAGGGTCATTATTCAGTAGTTCTTCCTATAAAATGAATGGAAAATCATGAAATAAACATTAAAATAGTAGTTAAAGTGAGTTAAAGGCGAGAACTAGAATTTTTGGTCCTTTTATAAGATTTTAATTAAAACAACCATGTGGAGAAGAACCTCACTTTATTGCTAATGAGTAGTAACCACTTGTGTTTGATTTTGATTTTTTTATTAATGCATTAATAATATTAACTGTCTATATCCTGTCATAACTAAGTCAAAATTGTTTTATATGTGAATATAAACACAGGCATGTAAAATACATTTATAAAAAAAAATCTGGACTAGTCCAACAATTGAAGGAAAGATGAGTTAGGACATGATTATTGTAAGTGAATTTAAAAATCTGTAATTGTTTTGTAATTAAACACCCATAATGATATCTCCAAATAACAAATGAAAAATATCTCATGAAAATAGAATATTTCATGATGTGGGAAGAGGAATATTTTGTTGTATTTTATAAATAACAAAGGTTCAGTAATGTGTTTGATTTGTCGAGAAAGTATTACTTTAAAAAAATATAACACTGACCATCATTATACCATGAAACTTAAATTGTTTAATGATACTTTTTCTCATGCGTCTTTAATAAGAAGTGGAAAATTACCTTTCTTCAAGAAATCATTGCAATACCAACAAAATGTTATGTCAGTGGCAATCTCACAAAAAGCAGTGGTGACACAAACATCATGTGAAATTTGTTACATATTTGGTAAAAATATGAAACCATTTACTGATGCTGAAACTGTAAAAGAATGTTTCATAAATACTTCCAATATATTATTAGATAAATTTAGCAATAAAAATCAAATATTACAAATTAAGAAACTCCAACTCTCAGATTCTATTTGCATTAGATGCACTGAAGATATTGCAAAACATATTTCTGATAACATAATAGAAAATATAAAAATTTTCAAATATTTTTTTAGTTTTACTGTTGATTCTAGCACTGAAATTTCAGCTACATAACAATGTGCCATTTTTATCAGATATTGTACTGAACAGAATTCAATACCTAAAGATTTTTGAAATTTCTTTCTATGAAGAACCAAACCAGAGGTAGTGATTTTCTCAATAATATTAGTACTTTTCATGAAAAGAATAATATTGAAATGAAAAAATTGCTTTCCATGTACACTGATGGATGCCCTTCAATGATTGGAACCGAAAAGGAATTTGTTTCCTTATTTAAAAAAAAATACAATTCACCAAGAAAACTTGGGAGCACATATATCCATAAAAGAAGTAAATGGCATGCCAAAAACCATCATAAACATTGTGAATTATAATCGAGTCCGAGAATTGAACCATAGAAAATTTAAAAATCTTATAGAAAATATAAATACTAATTATGGTGATGTACTTTTGCATACTTTGGTGCAATGGATAAGCAGAGGTAAAGCTTTGGATTGCTTTTTTTGCCATTATGGCATGAAATTATTTCATTTGTACAAGAAAACAATAATTTTAGAATGAGCTTGACAATGATGGATGGTAGTGCTTTTAGCTTTTTTATGCAACAATCATGGAAAAACTTTGTGATCTTAATATTACTTTAGAAAACAAAAATAAAATGTTTTTGCAAATGATTATAAAGTATTTGCATTTGAAAAAAAACTAAATACACCTGGGTCTCGTTTTACGCGGATTTATTTAACGCGATTTTGACACCTGGGTCTCGTTTTACGCGGATTTATTTAACGCGATTTTGAAGTTATGCAATTCATGTTTCTTCGGAAGTCGAACTCCGATAATGCGCTATTACTTTAAATAATAAATTTTGTGCACGTACGTCATATTGAAAGTAATAGCACATTATTGGAATTCGACTTTCATCTTAATAATTTCAATATTTTCAGTGCTTTATAATAGTAAGATTTTATGCAATAATGAAATTCAAATCATGATTTCCACATTTTATGTACACACATTAAATTTTACAAGATTATAATGTAAATTTGTTCAAACATTGTGCGTGTTAATTTTGCATTTTAAATCACATTCTGTTTTTGCTTTTAAAAAAAAAAAGTAATCAATTATTAATCATTTAGTGTCCGCAAGTTTATTTTTAAAAGGTGAGTAATAGCAGTGGGCACAATTAAATTTGACAATTAAAAATTAAAATCTGATTTTTAATTGTAATTAACAATTTAAAAATTACTTAAGATGACCTGAAATTAATGTGATGTGAAACAAAATTTGATTTTTAAACTGAATTGAAAATTAAAAAATTAAAGACAAAAATAAGAATTTAATTTTTAGTTGTTAGTTTTAATTAAATTTTTCCTAGTGTAGAAAAAGATAATGAAACAGAAGTGGAACCTGTTCCTTTCACTGCAAAAATGATTCGAGAAAGTCTTCAACTTTCTAATCAGTTGGCAAATTATTTTCTTATTAATGACACTAATCACGAACGTGCTCTTAAATTCCAACGAGAGCTAAATGGTTGTATGTCTGGATATCGCAAGTTTCATAAACAATTAATAAAATCATCGTCTCAAAGATTAATTACTAATTATGTTGTCACCAGAAAACCATTAACACAACATGAGAGTGAAGTTGGCGCTAGTTGTATTTCCTCTTATGAAGAATCTGATTTTTTACCAGTTTGCAAACGAACCTGTTTATCGGCAAATAGCGATAATAATTAAAACGTGTATAAAAAATGTAAATTACTGTACTGTAAATTATGCATAAAAATATATTGTTTTGAATAAAATTAAATATTATAGTAAAAAAAGTTTGTCTTGTATCAATTTTTTTCAAATTTGAAATTTTTTATTAGTCATATTTTATTTCCTTATTTTTTTTTGCGTAAATTTTAAAGTAATTTTATATTGGTGCTTTGCTTTTATGCGATTTTTGAAAAATCACAGTCGGTATCCCCCCTTTTTCAAGGTAAGTTACATCTATTTTTGTGCGATTTCTTTTGTGCATGTTTTCTGAGGAACCTATCTATCGTGTAAAACGAGACCCAGGTGTATTTATTCCAAAGAAATACAAAACCAAAAAAAACCACACCATAACCCAACATTAACTAAAGCTAAGCAAGATTATATTGACATTTCTTCAGAAATCTATATCATCAATTCAAATTATTTAATTATCTTATTGAAATAATTTACAAGCAAATTTCAAGATTTAAGAAATATTAAGAACTGTCTTTTATGTATAAAATCCTTGGCACTTAGAAATAGTAACTATTACACAATTATCTACATTTGGACATGATTATGTTAAGCTATTGGATGAATGTTTGAATTTAAAAATGACATGAAGTTGAAATTATTTTTAAAGAAAAAAGGAAAGGAAATGATGTATATGGACTTTTGGAAATTAGTGCCTGAAAAATATAAACTGGAAAAGAGTATGCAAAACCAATAAATAGTTAATAATCAGATCTATGAAATGAATATGGAATTCGAATTATGAATTAGGTGATAAATGAATTAGAATGTAGACAACTAACTGGATGATGAAAACAAATAATAATTAAATAATGAAAATGAATGAGCTTAAGAGTGAGGAGAAGAGAAAGAAAATGTGCTAGGGTGATGAATGATTAAGATGATGCTAGAATAGGAGACAATGAAGGATGA
The DNA here is from genome assembly GCA_028023455.1 of Epiperipatus broadwayi. NCBI lineage: Eukaryota > Metazoa > Onychophora > Udeonychophora > Euonychophora > Peripatidae > Epiperipatus > Epiperipatus broadwayi. The sequence goes on from JAQFVV010000013.1 coordinate 12,090,081, forward strand.
ATCAATTATGATAATGAATTAAGGTAAAATGAGGATGAAGACATAAAAAAAAAAAAAAAAAACAAGATCCAGATGAAATATGAGAACAATGTTGATGATGAAGAATGAGATCCTGAATTATAAAACTAATATTGTAATAGCTAAACAGCATTAAGCTGTTATTATATAAACAAACACTTCAAACACATGATAAAGTCTTTGGGAAAAGATAGAATATTGTTAAATGACAGTAAGACAAAATAAAAAAAATATGGATTCCAAGCTTGACTAAACCAGAATATTTAACCACAAAGTTAATATAAATTATAAGTTTTAAAAACTAGTGAAGAAATTTATATCTCAAAGTTATACTGAATCAATAAAATTGTGAAGATAAACATAACTCATATCAAGGCATAATAAATAAATTTAGACATAAAAATTACCATAAATTCAAAAATTGCCAACTAGTAATTTACTTTGTTCAAGAAGTATTATAACTAATCTTTCTTATTACATTACCAAAAATATATATCATATAATACCAAATCATCCATGCACTTTACTACTGTTACACAATACTTTATTTACTACCCTCTTTTACAGTTTACAGTTTCGATTGCCCCAGCAATCTTCTTCAGCAATTTTATATCTCCTAACTTGACCTGATAAATTCAAATTTTAAAAATTTACTGTTATACTTTGTCTTTAAAAAAAAAAAGTATAATGGTAAATTTTTAAAATTTGAATTTAGCAATTGAAGTTATGAAATATAAAAGTTCTGAAGAAGATTGCTGGAGCAATTGAAACTGTAAACAGTAAAAGAGGGTGGTAAATAAAACATTATACAACAGTAGTAAAGTGCATGGATGATTTAATATTATATAATTTACTTTCTCAGGGTTCAAATAACTTGAATATTACTATTTTAAAAGACATACTTGGGTCAGTGAGAGGGATTTTGCCACAACCCAAATACAACAAACAAAGACAGCCCATAAAACAAAATAGAATTAATAAAGAATGTTTGGCAATCCCAATACTAACACTAATATGAAATTTAAGCTTTACAAAGTACAAATAAATTCTTAAAAAAGCAAACACAATAACTTACAAACTCTCTTTTATTAATAACTATGCACAACATGATCAAGATCAGTGAATGATGTATCATATGATTCAAATAAACAGGTTATTCCAAAACCAATGGATCATTAAAATATTATTTAAAATAAGACATGGGCTTAAGATCAACAGTGTTTTGATCAATAACCATAAATTCTAAATGTACTTTAAATGTAAGAACTTATCAAAATTATTGTGATAGGTTAATGTGTAATCAAATCTACTATATTGATTGATGATTATTTTAAAACAATAATATAATGTGATGATAGCAATAACAATAATAATATGGATAATGGTTAGCACTAAAGCCACAGACAACCAAATATATTTTCAAAACAACAACATTTATTTACACTATTTACAACTTTCTAAAATAATAATATATAATTATATATTAGAAACAATATAAAACAAGGTATATTCATTTGGTTGCAGATATATTCCCTTTAGATTTACTAACAGTTTTGATGCACTGATATGTCTAGTAATTGTTATTCATAATACCCATCTATAGTACGTTATTGAGAGAGCATTGAAGTATAACTAAACTTTACTAAGTAATATGATAATGACAATTATCATATAAAGCACAAATGACAATTATTATTTAGCCTTCAGCAATCAATTATATGAATATGGAAACAGACCCTAGAAGTCAAAAATATGCAGGATACTAAACATTGCCCATTTCCACAGAATAATCATCTTAATTATTGAAATGTCTTACCGATCCATCAGCAAACTACTGCTTGATGGAAATAAAATGACATTGCATATCTGTATCTCTTATTATGCCATATACAACATAAGTTTTAAATCTACTAATAAATTTTGTTGGTTTGCTTGTAAACTGTTGACAAGGTACCGCAGTACAATACATACACTATTTTATTTAGCTAAACACTATAGAAAAACAAGTGCCCCTGAAGCTAACTCTACCTTATCATTGCCATACAATTTGAAAATACCAAAAACTTCACCATATACGATGAAAAATAATTATATATTATCACGAGAGATCAGACAATAGAGACTCCTCAAAACAACATTATACAGTTGTATAACAATATGGCAGATTCCAATACCTTTTTCCTAGGTATGAAAATGTGTGGACATTGTCTCAACATGGGGAACAGAATGCATACTATGAAAATAATCCTCTTCAGGGATTAAACTATACTCGCTAAGCATAAAATAATTATAAGCCTCAACAATAGAATCCTCTCATGGAATAAGCAATGGGAGATTATACCAATGCATAATATCAATGATACAATGTTTAATAAAATTATATATTTCCACACTTATCAAATAGAAACAAGCACAACTCATCAAAACAATGGCAAGATAAAATAATTCTTACATTAAAAGTTAAAAAAGATAAATATCCCACCTCAAACAATGCATATGTTAAATAGTGTATGAAACCAACAAAGATACAGTAAGTCAAATGACTATAAAATATTTTTAAAAGCATAATAAAATTTGCAATAATAAAAAACAGTTAATGAAAAATAGCATACATTCTATAAACTAAAGTAGACATACTAAATTACAGGCAAAATATAGTAAAGATATAAAACAAATATATTCCTGATTATAAGGAAAACTCCATATAATAAAATAATTGTGTCATCAAAAGTAGATACTATTATGCTTCTGACAAATCACACTGTCTGTTTACCCATAGATAGAATGTCTATAGACAATTCCCATAAATGTAAGAGATGTGTATCTCTATCTAGACAAGCCTAATTTAATATTAACTTTAAACTAACCAGTACAAGAAATATATATACAATTTTATCTTAGTCTATTTTCAGAATCATTACATATTTATACCATAAATAGAAGAAAAAATAATATATACCTTAATAGCATATCCAAAACTAAAATAAAATATTAATAAACATGAACAATATAAAAAAAAATCATTATTATTGTACTTCATTTTATTCCCATGGTCCATAATAAATTCCTTCACTATAAACTGACTGACGAGGGAAAAAATATCATTGTCGGCCGGGAAATTATTTGGTTGTATTCTCATCCTTGGTGTTCGCCTTAAGATAGCATTGATACTAATCAAAAACATATACATATAACATTTCCGGGCCGGACCTAAATGATCGATTTGATCTAAAAAGATCTGATTTCTTAGATTTGTAATAAAATATTCTAATAACTAATATTATTATATGATGTTAGTTTTTTTCATTTTTGTAAATGTTTATTAATCTTATCTTGTTTTTGAGTTTGTGTGTGTGTGTCTTTAAAGTTACAGTGTTTTTCTAATTTTTTTTGACTTTACGTGTGTCTTTTTAAAGTTCCTTTTTTTTTTTTTTTTGCAAGAGTAAATCAATAATTTGGTTCAAAAGCAAGACGTAATAAGTAAATGTTTATTAATCTTATCTTGTTTTTGAGTTTGTGTGTGCATCTTTAAAGTTACGGGGCTTTTTCAAATTTTTTTTTTTTTTTGGACTTTAGGTGTGTCTTTTTAAAGTTACGGTATTTTTTTGCAAGAGTAAATCAATAATTTGATTCAAAAGCAAGACGTAATAAGTCAATGTTTATTAATCTTAGATTGTTTTTGAGTTTGTGTGTGTGTGTGTCTTTAAAGTTATGGGGCTTTTTCTCATTTTTTTTTTTTGGACTTTATGTGTGTCTTTTTTTTTTAAAGTTACGGTATTTTTGGTCAAGAGTAAATCAATCATTTTATTAAAAAAGCAAGACGTAATTCTAAATCTATCAAAAGTAGCATAATTTATATACTTCAATTTAGAATTGATACCCGACTACTATTAGTAAGCACCGTCATTAAAAGACTCGATTGAAAAATGATACCTGACTAATTTCCGTTTTTTTTTTTTTCGGATACCCGACTAATTTAGTCTGTCTACATAAAAAGAGTACCGTTATTGAAATACTAAATTTAAAAATGATAGCCGACTAATTTGCATTTCTTTTGACAGTAATTAATCAGAAAGTGGGTTTCTTTTTTTTTTTGGTAAATCTTGTGTATATATAAAAACAAACAAACCGTAATTCAAAGACTCCATTGAAAAAAATCAAACCCCATTGAATTTGCTTTTTTTTTTTTTTTTAAAGACAGTAATTAATCAGGAACTGGGTTGTTTTTGTTAGTGTGTAGATATAAAAACTAATCTTATTTTGAAATAATAAATGTAACAAAACAAAAAAAAAATAATACCCGACTAATTTTATTTTTCGAACAAGTAATTCCTAATAATTAGACAGTGGGCTGTTTTTGTCTGTGCGTATATATATAGTGAAAGTAACTGGTCATGGACGAATTCTCGCGAAAACGGTACTTTTCGCGTGATCCTTTATTTTTTTTTCCCTTTCACATCCTTAAAAGCAATTTTTGAGAGTTACCCCTTCGTAATGGAATCTTCAGGACATTATTACTAAACTTACAACAGTAAAGTAAGTTACAACACATTAAAAAAAATAGACGTCTTATCAAATTTAAAAAAACTACAACTGCTTCAAATACACACACTCTCACCCGAAACTAGAGAAAATAGATATTTTACTATTACAAAAAAATGATGAACAAAATTGACTACTACGGCAGCCAATCAAGGCATTTCTTTCTCGGCTTTTAGCATAAAAAAAAGCCATAACCGGCAGCCGTCGGGAACTCTTTCTGTGTTTTATCATAGAAAGAAGTCTCTTTATGTTGGCTTCTGTCACCGCCCCCTCCATCCAACATAACATGAGGCTTTTCTGCATTTATAACATAGAAAAATTCCTCTTTGGTTGGGTGAAGGCCGGTGAAACAGTATATTTCTAGGAATTTACCTAGAAGTAGCGACATCTTAAGGCCAACACCAAGGATGAGAAAACAACCAATTATTTTACAAGGCAACGTATCCATATTCTTTATATTTTATCATGGTAAAGTAAATAAAACCTTTAAGAGTTTCTGGCAAATAAAACAATTATACAATAATGCTCATAAATGTTTTTCTTCAGAATTTTGGATTTGTTTTTTTTTTAAACAAAGCTGTAACTTAAATAATATCTGCAACTTAGACAGCAAAAGAAAAAATTTCTCAAAAGAATTGCTATTAATTTTTCCATGAGCGGAAATATACTAAAATAATTAAGATCGATTCCTGGATTTTAAAGTATTTTAAAATTTTATCAATATTTTAAATTAGTGTCAACTCCAGCGATCCACAATAGTAATTAAGAAGTTGCTATCCACTTTTTACAATTAAATTCATGCATTAGAATATATGTAAATTTTAATATTCTTTAAAGTAGATTTCATTTTTTTTAATTTAAATTCAGAAAGTTTTGTCCTAATCATTTTTAATCTGGAACTGTATAAAGACAAAAATATTTTATAAACAAACGCACAAAATATTTTTTTTTTTTGCCATTCCAAACAAATCATTGTTAATCTTTACACATACATAATAAATATAATAATTATGATTGTAGTAATATAGAGAATAAATTTTTATGCTATGATCTCTTGTCAGGTTTTAAATCTGAAGTCCCTTTGAACGAAATATTTGTTTTTCAAAATGGTACCCATTCTTTTTCAATGTAAAATTCTGGTGATTGTCAGTTGATAGATCAGTAGGTCAGATGTATGCAAGGAAGTGGAATTCTCTACTCCATTATTTTATGAGTCAAAATATAATTGACTATCATTTAAATTCAGTTCAAATTCAAATCCAGTGTTATTTATTTTCAGTTTCTTCTTAGTCTTAAATTTTGTTATAGCTCAAATATTGTTATCTCTTCTCTTGGTCTTTTAATTATCCCTCCCCCCCACCATAAACTCTGTTAGGTTATTGTATACCTTTATCAAATGAAATTGTTCTAAAAAAAATAGACCAATTAAAGCTTGGTATATGCATATAATTAATATTTCTCTATCTACATTCAAGCTATTCAAAATTATTTTAAATCACAATAAAAATATGCTTAAGGATGACAAAGATTAATTTAGAATAGTTATAATTTTAAAACCTTTTGATTATTATTTAATAACAACAAAATAGTAAATGTTTCTATACTTATAAATTAATAAGAACACTAATAAATTATTATTTTAATATTATTAAAAATTAGTCCATCTGACAGATTTCATAATAAAATCTCATACACATCCTGGCAGAGGGCTTAGCATATCTTGAGCAGTCTAAGTCTTTATCACTCTCAGATCTGTTAAAATTTACTTAATTTTAAAATAAAATTTGGCAACTACGATAACATATCACTGATATAATACACTCACTTAATATATTTCAATTATAATTTAAAATTTTACACATTTGACTGCATAAATAAGGCTTGACAAACATCAAGCCCAACCATAAGGTCACAATATATACATAAAATATCTACCATCTTCTTATTGAACTCTTCAAAATTTTAATCTTCTTCAAAGTCTGTTAATATTTTAAAACACTTGTTTAAGTTCTTCCATTAATTCACTGAATATTTTTAAAAGTTAATTAAAGATAGTAACTGTTAATACTGTTTTGCTGAATCGCTTATGTTTTTCTAGCTTTAGATTAATATATATTTAGTATTAACATCATATGTTGGAAGTCTGTCATCTTTCTACTTAAAAAATTAATAAAATATGTTAGTCACATTCTCAAGTTTACAACTATATAAAGTAAAAGTTGAAGATTTTTCTTCCATAACTGACCGATAAAATTAATTACTAAATTAAAGTTTTTGTATATTGCATTCAAAACATTAAATACAATCTATGGATATGCTACTGCTTTTAACAAGTCAGTAGATAAAATATTTCAACACAGAGATATAACTATTGCAATTGAATTTGCTGAATTTAGAACTCTTTTACCTAGTTTATTGTATGGAAGTGGAAGGTACTTGGACTGCCTATCAAAATAATATAGATATTACATAGTTTTCATTTAAAAATACTCTATAAATTGCTAAAACTATGATGATAAGACTTTAAGATCAATTGATATGTTCTTCAATCTTCGGGATATAATACTACAATCTGCTATTATAAAATCACATCTTCTTCAATCAAATGTATTAAGCAAATAAACAATACAAGATTTCCTAAAAAGATATTCTGTGATGAACTTAAGCATGGTTTTCATAAGAGAAACAGACTTATTTATATTAAAAAATTATTTTAAAGACACTTAAAGAATATTATTATTGATTGCTTTTACTGTGAAGATAAGACAAAACATAGAAATAGAATGCAGAGCTATGATTAGACAAAGTGTTGAAATCTTTCAGAAATGAAAGTTTGCTGCAGAAGAAGTCAAAATATCAAATAAACAAAATAATGAACTTATCACGTTCTATATGTGTGGACATAAATGTGTTTCATACTTTGGTTTGAATAGTCATTGCAAAATCTCATTATTAATTATTTTTTAGTCTTTCTACCTTTTTTTCTTTTAGTTGTTTGTTTTCTTGAATTGAAATAGCTATACTCTCTTGCCAATAACTTCTACTGATGATGACTACATATATACAGAAGAGAAATCACAACTCATGAGAAACATTATTTTTATGAATCTGTATATTAATTTGATATCAAAAACAATAAATATGTTTTTACAGGTGAATTATTTGAGAATAAATTAAAATAACATTTGTAATTTAAAATATTTATTTTTATAAATAAAAAATAAAATAGCTTTAAATAAACAACTACAGCATGGAAAAACCTCTGGTATCTTCCAAATAGGAAAAATGAATGACAAAACATTATTTTCCAGAATAGTTAACTATTAGTTGGAGAGTTTTATTTCCTTCTTTTATTCTCAAAATAGGCATAATTAAATACCCAATTTCAAAGTAATTTTTTTTTTCTTACTGTTTTTACCGCCATGATAATGATTACTGCTCATTACTATTATAAATTAAAAATTATTATTGCTATTTTTTGTTTATACTGTTGTATACATAAATAAATAATGCGACAAGTAAAAAAATAAGTAAAATTTCAAAAAATAGTAACTAAAATGATGAATAGATGTCAGGACAATCTATAAGCTCTTTTATATCAACTGTATACTTGTACATAAGGTGGGATGATTGCGTTAGGAGGATTAGTGGTAAGGAATGGGATAAAAGAATAGGTGCATTAATAAAGAATAGGGAGTTGGAGAGATGGCAAACTAGTATGGAGAGTAAATAAAGTTTAAATATATATAGAAGTAGACGGAACATTGGGTGCGAATTAATTTATGATAATAGCAAGGAAAATTGTTTATTGTTCAAGGCTCGAACAGGATCTTTAGCAACAAGGGAATATACATGTAAATGGAAAAATATGAGGAATTTAGTCTGCAAATTGTGTGAGGAAGGCATAGAAAATATTAGGCATCTGTTAACTGAATGTAAATGCTTGAAAGCAGAAAAGGTATAAATAATGAAGTTATGGAAGAATAAATATGAACAAAATGATTATACAGAAAATGGGCTATTGGTTTTTATGCTGGGTTTGGGAAAAGATAATGGGGATTCAGATATGAAGACCATGGAGTTGACAAAAATTATGTTGTGGAAATAGGATGAAGCAGATTATGGGAAAACTTAGAGTGGAGAATGGAAAGGGATGGTAAAGTGGCTAACAGGTTTCTCTGGGCATAGTTGCTGAGAGATTCCTGACTCCATTTCAGGAGAAGTCACAGTGCATCACATCACATTTATGGAATGATTGTGTTAGGAAAATTGTTGAGTGCTATAATGGTAAGGAATGAGATAGAAGAATAGATGCATTAATAAAGAATAGGGAGTTGGAAAAATGAAGAAGAGAGAAGTAAACAGAATATTGGGTGCAAGTTAATTTATGATAATAGCAAGAAAAGTAGTTTACTGTTTAAGGCTTGAACAGGATTTTTAGCAACAGGGGATTATACATGTAAATGGAAAAACATGGGTGATTTAGTCTGCAAGTTGTGTAAGGGAGGCATAGAAAATATTAGGCATCTGTTAATTCAATGTAAATGCTTGAAAGCAGAAAGGATACAAATAATGAAGTTATGGAAGAATAAATAATATAAACAAAAATAAATGTAAACAAAGTGATTATACAGAAAGTGGATTATTGGTGTTTATTCTGGGTTTGGGAAAAGATAAGGGGGATTTAGATATAAAAGTCATGGAGTTGACAAAGATTATACTGTGGAAATGGGATAGAGCAGGATATGAAAAAACTTAGGGTGGGGAAAGGAAAGGAAAAGTGAAATAGCTAACAGGTTTCTCTGGGCATAACTGCCGAGAGATTCCTGATTCCCTATAAGGAGAAGACGCAGTGCATCACATCACATTTACTGTTTAAGGATCGAACAGAATCATTAGCAACAAGGGAATATATTAAATGAAGAAATGTGGGTGATTTAGTCTGCAACTTATGTAAGAAAGGCATGAAAAATATTAGGCATCTGCTAATTGAATGTAAATGCTTACCAGCAGAAAGGATACAAATAATGAAGTTGTGGGAGAATAAATATAAAAAAAGTTAGTATGCAGAAAGTGAGTTCTTGATTTTTATGTTGGGTTTGGAAAAAAATAAGGGGGGTCTAGATATAAAGACCATAGCATGGACAAAGATGATGTGAAAATGGGATGGGGTGGTGAATGAAAAGGGAAGGGAAGGTGGCTAACAAGTTTCTCTGCATAGTCGCTGAGAGATTCCTGACTTTAATAAAGGAGAAGCCACAATACATCACATCATCACATTTAATGAAAACAAAATTTTAAATTATTATAAATTGAGGAACTTGAGGGACACAGAAATGTTAACTTAACTGAATAGATTTACACTTATTAGAACTGTGAATATAATAGTAGGACACATCTTACACTGTAAACTTAAAAATTGAAATGATGGATTTATTGCAACAATCTGAAAACCCATTAGACATTAACTCATGTTAATAAATATATAAATTAAAAAACTCCAAAATCAAAATATTTTGATTTCTATTGCAATTAAACTTGGGCTGCTTTCCAATTTTACTATTTCTAAACTACATGAATTGATCTTGAATGTCATTAAACATTTTCTATATAGACATCATAAAAGATCTACTAATAACATTCCAAAAATTCAAGCAATGTTAACATTTTCCTTATCTAATTGCGAACACGCTATTACTTTCTTTTACTTACTACATGCAACATTCTATACTCATCTTCCATACACACAGTATACCATAGTCAGACTGATTATAAGACTAAACACTACTAAAAATAGAGATTTCAAAATAAGATCAAAAGATACTTATTCTAATCTTACATAAATTTCATTACAACAAATTATTGATTCATTTTTCTTATAGAATAAATTAAAACTAAAAGCGCCAGTGCAAATATTTTTAATTGTGATAAACTTATAAATAGCCAAGTTTTTTTTACTCAGCTTTAAAAAATGTAGTTATTTAATATTTATGATAGAAAAAAAAATGTTTAAATTTAAAATTATTTTCTGGTATATAATATTGTCTATGACAGTTTTTTCATTATTAAGTTTTCCCTGTGTAATGATATTTATCATTTAAATTTTAAAAAAAATTGAATAGCTCTAGAACATTCTTTGAAAAACTGTCCATAAGTGCTATGTGTGTGTGTGTATTCACATATACACGCAATAATAATAACTCTATGTATGTGTGTGTATTAACAGATACATGCAATAATAATGTAACTATTACAAATGAATACAAGTATGTGTGTGTATGCTTATTAACAGATACACGCAATAATAATGTAACTATTACAAATATTCAAGTATGTGCGTGTATGCTAAAAGCATCACAGTAACGATTAAGGTTGGTCAGAGATAACCAAACTGACCACTTTGTACCTCGTGTCATGGGATGACTAATGGAAATAGAGAGTGTTACATCCAGGACGGCAGGAACAAACAAGGTCAGACTTGTGAGGTGAAGTTGAAGGATGGATGCATTTTCCTGAGTGCACAGACACTACTTCCCTTTCAGCTCATCTCGCGGAAAGGTCTACCTCCGAACGTACCAAGGTAGACCTAGGGACCATTGCAGGTCGTATAGACTTTAATATTATTTATTGTAAGCCTGCAGGCCTTTAAGACTAGAGTTGTACATTAATGTATTAGTCAGTTTTATCTTTGTAATAATTGTATGATGTATTTATCCTTGTATATGTATTTATGTATATAAACTTATTAACTCCACTACCGTGTTCGTGTGTTTTATTATATAATTACTTGTCGTTGTTGAGTGCGATAACTCTCACTCGAACCTCGACCATAAATATATCCGACTAGTACTGGATATTGCACTGGGGCAGTCATAACAGTTCAATTTGAACCCTAGCAGTCTGCTGACAACCAAATAAGTCAGGCAGAATTATTGAAGTAGCGAAAGAACCTACGGTATTAAACGAGTTAGTTATATAAATTGCTTAAAATGCAATCAACAATATCTGAGTTTGACGTCAGAGAGGCAAATGAGTGGCTCCTGTACATTCAACAGATTGAAAATTACTGTTTTATTAACAGAGTAGAGGAAGGTACGTATAAAACAGTGACATTATTATGTTTTGCAGGAAAAGGGTCATACAAATAGCTAACAGATTAGCAGAACCTAACACTCCTGAAAAATTAACCTACAATGAGTTAAAAGATCGTTTGTCAAATTATTTTAATCCTCGCCCGTCTAGGCACATCGCCAGACTTCATTTTCGAAATCACCATCAAGGCAGAAACGAAAATAAGCAGGATTACAAGTCAGCCCTACGCAAACTCGCAAAAAACTGCTGTTATGATTCATATTTAGAAGAAGCGCTACTGGAACAATTCCTATGTGGAATGAATAATGACAGTTTGAGGCAGCAGTTATTGGCTGAGAAAGACATAAATTATCGTGAAGCTATCAAACGCAGTATCACTCACGAAATAGTAGTGGAGTAAGCAAAAGAATTTGCTGTGAAAAAAGGCGTTGATAGCAATCAAACAGGAATATTTGGTGTTGAAAAACTCAACAAAGGATCTTCCGATAACAAAACTATTAAACAGACAAATAAAAATCGGACAAAGGGCTATTGTTGAGGAAAACTAGGTCATATATCTAAAGATTGCTATTTCAAACACGATCGATGGAGACTGTGTAAAAAAATAGGTCACATGGCGAGAATGTATGAAAATAGAACAGTTGACCAAGTTAAAGGAAATAATATACAAAGTATAAATAAAACCAAATGTAATATTGTTATAAATAACATGGTTATAAATCAAGCACAGAAATTTATTACTACTGTGAAAGTTTACGGAAAACCCCTGTCGATGGAAATAGACAGTGGTAGCGATATTTCTTTAATATCCATAGCCGACTGGAATTCGATCAGGGCGGAAATAAGAGAGCCCCCTAGGCTTAGCAATACTAAACTTAGAGCATTGGACGTAAATGGTAAAGAAATAAAAATTAAGGGTGTAGTCCAAGCTCAAATTACGAGTAATAAAGGTAACATTTCAATCTTGCTGCTATATATCGTACACGCCCCCATAAACCCTCTCATTGGTCGTGACTGGTTTACAGAGCTTGGAATTGAAATCTCATTGGTCAAAAAAATTGACAGTGAAAAAGACATAAGAGATCGTTTCCCTAAACTTTTTAATGGCAAACCAGGAACGATTAAAATTAAACCTGTGTCACTGGAAATGTCACCAGAGGCCGTGTCAATAATTTGCAGACCTCGGAAGGTCCCCTTCACACAGAAAGAAAAAGTAGCGAAAGAGATAAATGAGTTAGTGAAGAACGGCATTCTAGAAATGACAGAGGAGACAGAGTGGGCGACTCTACTGGTCATTATCACCAAACCTGACGGATAGATACGCTTGTGCGGCGATTATCGCATAACTGTCAACAAATCTCTAAATAAACACGCCTACCCCGTTCCAAACTCCAGAGAAATATTAGCATCACTGCAAAAATCAAAATATTTTGCTAAATTAGATTTAGATGCGGCCTTCCATCAAATTCCAATAACAAATAAGGCTGCTGAAATTCTAACACTGAGTACTCATGTGGGTCTATTCAAATGCAAATGCCTCCCATTTGGCATAGCGTCCGCTCCCAGTATATTCCAAGCAAAAATTGAAACTCTGCTTACTGGATGCGAGGGCGTTATCCCTTATTTTGATAACATATTAATTACGGCAAGATCAGAAAATGAATTGCATAGTCGTCTAACTATTGTCTGTCAAAGGCTAGAAGAGTTTGGAGTGAAATTAAACACTGAAAAATGTATATGGAAGGCCACTGAATTATAGTTTTTAGGGCACATAGTCTCTAACTCTGGGACAAGGCCATCTCCCAAAAAGGTCAAAGCAGTGTCAGAAGCTAGAAAGCCTAGTAACATAAAACAATTGAAGGCTTTTTTGGGTTTAGTAAACTATTTTGAGAACTTCCTAGAGGGCAAAGCTCACATAGCCAAGCCATTACATGAGCTACTGAAAAAGAATCAGAAATGGAAGTAGGAAGCAACACAAGAAAGGGCGTTTCAAAATAGCAAAGCTTTACTCGTGTCAAACAAATTACTGGTGCACTATAATAGCGATCTTGAAATTACACTAAAGACTGATGCATCAGAATATGGAGTGGGGGCAGTAATATGTCACCCAGCTCAATCTGGGGAACATCCCATAGCATACGCGTCGCGCACTTTGTCCAAAGCTGAAAAAAATTATAGTCAGCTGGACAAGGAAGCGCTAGCCATAGTATTTGGAATTCGTAAATTCCACCAGTATTTATACGGTCGTTATTTCAAAATCATGACAGACCACGAACCACTTCTGGGAATTTTAGGCATCAAACAAATTCTGGAACACCTCAGCCCACGCATGTTGATATGGATTAACATACTTTCTGGGTATGATTACAGTCTGGAATATAAAAAGGGAAAGACTATTGGTCATGCCGACGCATTATCCCGAATGCCTGACAACTCAGAGAATACAACAAGCGAAATAAAAATCAATTACATTGATGCGCTACAAAGCCAGACTCTTAATGGCCGAAAAGTAGCAGCATGGACCAATGAAGACGCTGGCTACAAATGGCTGATGGAAAAAATTAGAAGAGGCTGGCCAGCACAACCTCCTCCGTTTTTGCACATAGAGTATGGAAAGCTCACGAAAAATTATCAATATGTAAAGGTTACATTCTTAAAGGCGATCAGGTCCTAATACCAAAAATAGGCAGATTGCACATACTAAATTTATTACATGAAGGTCATCCAGGCATTGTCAGAGCAAAAGCGTTAGCCCGTAGTTATGTATGGTGGCCGAGAATCAGCACTGATATAGAAACATTCATAAAAAAATGTTCTAGATGTCAGTCATGTGCAAAAGCACCCCCAGCGAAATATGAAGCATGGAAAGAAGCAGAGAAACCTTGGCAGAGAATTCACATTGACCACTGCGATCCAATCCATGGACAATTATTTCTGGTAGTGGTCGATGCCTACTCAGGATGGTCCGAATACAAAACAGTGAAAAATACAAGTTCGGACGAGACACTGGACAGGCTCATGGAAATATTTTCATACCATGGGTTACCAGAAATCCTCGTATCCGATAATGAAACCGGTTTCACGTCTGAAAAATTTGCCGAATTTATGCAGGAATGGGGGATTAAACACATCCTTACCCCCCCTGCCACCCTCAATCAAATAAACTGGCCGAGAAAGCGGCACAAAGCTTAAAGTCATCCATGAATAAATTGGGAAAAGGAAGACTCCAAGAGGCAGTTTTCATGGCGTTGCTATATCAGCATTCTACACCCACAGCTAAAACGGGCAGATCACCTGCAGAAAAATACTTAGGCCGGAAATTACGTACAAAGCTCTCAGCTTAATAATGCCATCAAAAGAGCATCAAATGCCAATTACGACAAACAACAAATTTTCACCTGATGAATGAGTCTGGGTGAAAAATAATTTAAATAAATCATGGACTCAGGCATACGTGGTACGCCATTTAAGTAAACAAGTGGTTGCTGTCTGTATGGCAGACGGCAAACAATTACATAAGCACATTAACCAATTGTGCATGAGTGCAATAACAGAATGTACATCGCAATTGTTTAAAAGTAATGACAAAGAAAATGATACTCACTATGAAACTAAAAGTAAAACAGAAATCATTACTGTTGACGAAAAAGTCAAAATAGTGAAGAAAATGAAATAGTCACAGATGGTGAAATTAAATCACCCCCACGCGCAAAGAGGAGAACAAAAATTCCCCTCTGCCTGCACGATTATGTGTTAAGTTCAGAGAAGAAGAAATGAAAAAAAAATTTTTTTTTTAAAAGTACGTCGCTGAACTTGGGGAAGGCGTGCTGTGTGTGTGTATGTATTCACATATACACGCAATAATAATAACTCTATGTATGTGAATGTATTAACAGATACACGCAATAATAATGTAACTATTACAAATGAATACAAGTATGTGTGTGTATGCTTATTAACAGATACACGCAATAATAATGTAACTATTACAAATATTCAAGTATGTGCGTGTATGCTAAAAGCATCACAGTAACGATTAAGGTTGGTCAGAGATAACCAAACTGACCACTTTATACCTCGTGTCATGGGATGACCAATAGAAATAGAGAGTGTTACATCCAGGACAGCAGGAACAAACAAGGTCAGACTTGCGAGGTGAAGTTGAAGGATGGATGCGTTTTCCCGAGTGCACAGACACTACTTCACTTTCAGCTCATCTTGCGGAGAGGTCTACCTCCGAACATATCAAGGTAGACCTAGGGACCATTGCAGGTCGTATAGATTTTCATATTATTTATTGTAAGCCTGCGGGCCTTTAAGACTAGAGTTGTATATTAATGTATTAGTCAGTTTTATCTTTGTAATAATTGTATTATGTATTTATCCTCATATATGTATTTATTGTATATAAACCTATTAACTCCACTACCGTGTTCGTGTGTTTTATTATATAATTACTTGTCACTGTTGAGTGCGATAACTCTCACTCGAACCTCGACCATATATATATCCGACTAGTACTGGATATTGCAATAAGAAAAGCAAGATTCTGTCAGGTAAAGCTCTGAGTTATAATATAACTGTTAACCCAGTACCAAAAACAATTAATGTTTTTGTTAATAAAATCAACTCATTGAATTAACATGCAATGCAAAAAAAATTTTCTGCTTCCACTCAAACCATCTATATAAAAACATTTTTGAAATTTAAATCGAGTACCGATTTTAAAGTAAGATGCACAGTAAATAAATAATGTTAACATTTATATTCCAATCCATGCAATAGTTCATGTTTTTTTTTAATTAAATCAACTTTTTAATTATTAGCATGTAATTCAAAAATGCATTTTACTTCAATCCAGAACATCTAAATAAAAGCACTTCTATATAAGAGTATTTTCATGAACTTCTATATAAAAGAATTTTTGTGAATTTAAATTGAGTATTAATTTTAAAATGATATTTCTCTACAATTAAAAGATTATCTTTATTTCAGAACATATGCCTAGAATTAACATTTTAGAGTGCATACTTAGAGTAAAATGAAAAATCTCTTGTAAAATAGAATATAGATTCAGAATAAATTTCTTGTTAATCACTATACTAAATATAACCTCACTAAAAAAAAGAAATGCTTCTTAGCATACATATTATGTCTAATAAATCTCTTAAAAAACATTTTCTTTACATTTTCTATAATGCTTTTATTAAACTACGTAAAATACAAGTGTATTTCATTATTATATATTTACTGAATTATACTTGTTTAAAAATTGCTTTTGTATAAATTCTTGGTTTATATAATATAGTTAAATAAAATATTCTTGTGAAGTTTAAATTGACTGAAGAATACATAACTGGGGACTTCGAATAAATATAGAAATATTATGTGAAAATAAAGATAATAAATTTTAAATTTTGCAACTGAAAAAAAAAAATAATGTAAGACTTAAATAAAGATAATAAAAAATTGCAATAGAATCTTTATTTTACATCATCTTAGCTGTTGATTTTTTCATTCAATCAAGTGATGACATAATGCTCTAGTGACAGCATGTTGAACCCAGCCTGCAACTTATAACACTAATTCATTAGTAGTTTATGTGTAAAAAAGTATGAACATTCTAACTTCAGAAGATAAACACAAACAAAAGTTCAAGATGAATTTTATAAGGACTATTCTATATACATCACTTTCATTAATGATGATTTTTAATCTCTTCTTCGACAAACTTTATTTTTGAAGGATGTTCTCTATAGCCATTGTATTCTATCCTTAATCATATTCTCCTTATTGTATTATTTTTGGGTGATTTTGTAATAATATTTATACATCATCTCATTTTACTTATTCATATCCTTCTAAAAATAGTTATTTTATCTATCCTAGAGACATCTACTATAAGTTTGATAATCAATGGACTCTAGGTAGTAGAATGCTAT
Organism: Epiperipatus broadwayi; assembly: GCA_028023455.1. Lineage (NCBI taxonomy): Eukaryota > Metazoa > Onychophora > Udeonychophora > Euonychophora > Peripatidae > Epiperipatus > Epiperipatus broadwayi. The sequence goes on from JAQFVV010000013.1 coordinate 12,107,675, forward strand.
AAATCCTCATCTCCAGACCAAATAATTTCTGGTTTTTGGTTTTGTCAATGAAACTAGGAATTCAAAGATGAAATTAATAAAGGAGTAAAAAAAATAGCTTCTAGATGCATAAATACATTACTCCCAGCTTCACATCCCAGTCTTCACTGATGAAGGCAAAAATCAGAAACTGGTCTGTCTAGTGATGGGGATTTGTAATTCTATATCATTTGATGTCCATTCATTATTCAAGCTTATATTAAATTACTCTAGAGTAGAGTAAAGTTAAACAACTCTTAATAATTTTTACAATGTAAATAGCATTTATATATTCCTAAAAAATCATGGATGAAATTTATTATAATTTTTTATTATTTTACACAATATTATGGAGCATCTTTAAATAAGTTTTTTCAATGTCTTTATATTATAGCAATGAAGAATTCATGTCTAACTTCAATACAACACATCTGCTTTCAAATTTGATTAGAATATGATCTAGTTTGTCAGTTGCAGTGACAGCATATTGGTACCAGACTTTTAATCTAACAAAGTTGTATAATATATTAAAACTAAATTATATTTCTAGTTGATAAACATCCAAGACAAAGATAGCTGACTACCTGCTAAAAACTAAGAGTTTTTTTTTAATATTAATTACTTCAGTTTTTATAAGTTTTATGTAAAACATTAAAAAAAAAATTCTGCAGACCATTCTAGGAATTGGCAGAAGTAGGACAATCAATAGTAAGTATCCTGTAAATCTAGAAACAAAAAAAAAAAAAAAATTCTTGTTTTTGTTTTTAAATAATTCACAAAAAAAAAAAAAAATCACATCACTTAAACTTATACTATGTCTACACAAGTTGGTCTAAAAACCTCTAATATAAAAAGAGAAAACAAAGTTCAGATGACACCTGATTTAATAGTAGTTTTTTCCACTGCCAGGAATAATGCTTCCTTTCAAAACATACAGAATGTAATATGAATAAATTTTCATGAACAACTAAATATTTTTAAATATTGTCAAATATTCTCAATTAACTGAATTAAATGAATTGATTAAACTGATCAAATATATAATATATAAATCATTTTTCTTGCATTTGTCAAACAATAAAAACTAGATCTATAGAGCTTCTAGAATTTCTAAATCACAATGAGTCTCTGATACTCACTCTGCTAATCACTCATCTAGAAGTTGCCTATTCAATAAAAATCTTTGAAAGTACTGCTATTGTAGTGAGTAACACTAATATTCTAAAATAATTCTTAGACATTTCTATCATCATTCATTTCTAAAAATTGGATAATAGACATCCATATATTTTTAAAAACTTGAAATAATTTTGAAGTTGATATGACCTCAAATATATTATATATTTTTCTATATACCTCAGCTAAATATCTTCATTGTGGTCAATGTACTATTAAATGCAATTATTTAAATTCATTATCAAAAGATTATCCAAATATTTTCTTCATATTAGACTTTAATATAAAAAAGTTCATCGACTTCAAAGGAATATGATGTTGTCTTCAAATCCATATATTATTTTTAATAGGTTAAATATATATATAAAGTAATCACTAGCGACTAAATTTTATAGCAACAATCTCAAATCTTTGTATCAGCCATCGAACTTAAACTTCTAAATACTTATACAGCTTATAAATCTCCATGTGCATTTTATGCCTTTGCCAAGTAGTGAATGTCATATGATTTCTTTCAGTCACATCTCAAATAATACAATCATTTGCAGAAAATCAAAGTTGTTCTTTTTATAGAAACTAAAAACAGACATACTTATATTCACAACGCAATCCTTTAAAAAATTCTATGCCTATTATATATGCAACTTGACAGTCTCAAATAGTAGTTTTCGTGTTTAACAGCTAATGAAAGTTAGCATTAAAAATAGCTGCTTTTAAATTTCCTATCAACATTTTTGGGGTAGAGCTTGTTTTTTAGTGTCATTGCCATTTTAATTTATAATGTGTCAAGAACCTGCATCTATGTCTACTCAAATATCAACTTCTTTTATAAAATGACCCTTTATATAATCCAAAAGATATCAATGTTCTCAAAAGCTAATGAAGCTAAATTTCATTATGAAATTTTTTTTGCCTAAACAATATGTTTGTGTTATCAATTCATGTGTTGTGTAAAAAATTCAGTACTAATAATTGACTATTTGAGTTCCCATATAATTTTTAATCATAGTTTTACTGTTCATTCAATAACATAAAGAAGAAAGTTTTCTTTCTCTGAATTTCTAAACCTGACATTTGTTCTTAGGCATTAATAAAATAATTATAAGAATGATAATATAACTACATACAATAATTAATCCTTATCCTTGACCTTTAGATCTACGGCTTACTTGGATATCCAAATTTATGGATTTTAATGAACCATACAAAAAATAAGTTTTTAATACACATATATATCTATGTGTGTGTGTGTTAAAATATACATATTGTAAGGTGTGGCCTTAAATCCCTCCAGTACCATTAAAAACACCCTTTGCCTAATTCGAATCCAAGACCCAATAAATGAAAATGAATTAAAATTCATTTCAATAAGAAAAAAAAATTAATTAATCACAAGCGCTATAACTGAGAAACCATTAATTGTTTTCTCCAATTAAACACCTAATTCAATTGTACCATAAATTAAACAATAAAACACATATACTAACATTAACCTTTGTTAAAAACATCTTGTCAGTTGTGATATAACTCCTATACATTATAACAATATGAGGGAAATATGATCAGATAGATTAGACACAAGTAAGAAACAAAAAATTATTTAAAGAAAAGAAGTAACAAATAAAATTTTTATTGTTATTAATGTACTATATATATAATAATAATCATTAATAATGAAGTAAATAAATAATCTAAATCATAACCAAGAATCTGTTAGTTCAAGTCATCAAAAATCATATTATATAGAATATTCTCATTTTAATGATGAAAAAATATAAAAACCAACGACCTTCTTCTCAAAGATCAGACAATAACATCACATCAACTGAACAAGCTGCATAAAGTCTAAGCTGAGAAATCGAACTTGCAGTTCGAATAAAGAATTCAGCCACCATTAAAGTGAAGTATTAATAGAAACAACCCTCTGGATATTCAGTAAAGAAATAAAAGGCATGTAGATTCAAATCTAACCAACTAAGAGATTCTAAAATGAAATATTCAAAATTTAATTCAAATTATTCGATATTTCCAAAGTGTTTCTAACTTTACACCAGAGATCAAATTAACTTTAAGCCAGGATATCTAATAGTAAAGATATTGCTTTTACTTCACACAAGATATTATACTAAATATATATAAATAGCAATACAGACAACCATGCAATGCAATCGCAAAAAGACATCAGGGAAAGAAAGTTATCACCCATGGAGCTGTAATTGCCAAATTGAAATGAAATCGACCTAGCTTTTACCATCTATGCTGTGAAACATCAAATTTACTATTGGGAAATTAATCGACAAACTCTATATCTCAAGAGGTCATCTAAGGAGAGAAATTATAAGTGACATAATGGATGTTCAAGAACACTTGAATCTTATCACTTATAACCTGGAATGGATTAAAGAGGATGAGTATAATCTTTTACTAGGACATTTTCCTTATGAACTCTCAAGTCACATTTAGGTTGAGTCATAAATTTTAATTATTTATTTATTTTATAGCATATACAAGTGCTTTAAAATGCTGGTTGAAGAAACTCTTAATAGCAAACAATTAAAATGAATTAATCCAGGCTAAATGCTTTCGAGGTGTTATTCCTCATAATCATAGCCAAAATAGTAATAGTTGTCATGATATTATTAAATGGTAATATATGCAAATGTATATATAAATTAATCAGCTTGTCCATTTCCTGAAGATAGCGAAGCATGTGTCGCATCTATTAATTGTGTTATTGTCATTGATGATAAAATATGCTTCTTTTATCTTCCTTTTGCAGTTGTTAGTTTCAGTGCACACAATTTTGGGAATGGAATGTTTGAACCTATGATCAGCCTGCATCTTGTGTTCGGTTCGAGGAATATTGAAGTGTCATTGTTCTTTTGCGCTCTCCTGTATGCATACATCTCTTTCCTTTAATATGGATGAAGAAGGGGTATAAGTTATTGATACATAATAGAAGAGTTAAATATTATTAGCCTTAGTGAAATTAAAATAAAATATAGGTTCTGATGAGAACTTACTTGCTTATATCATCAAGGGAGAGGTAAAATTTTACCTTAATAAATATTGATTGCCAATACATGTACAGTGATACTGTTATTTATGTTTTTGTTTTTTTTTTGTTAGTACTAATCAGTTAGTTAAATGTTTTCAGTGTACCTGACTAACTATTTCTGTATAAATGGTCTTCCCTATCTTTATCACAATTTGTACTATAGCAGGAGGATCCCATATCACCAACATGATTGATGTGATTTAATCTATCAAGTTAGTGGAAGTAATAAATCATAATTTTAATAAAATAATTTAGCAAGCAAGAATGATTTAAATGACCATAAGTTGTAAAATAATTTTCTCTTAAACATCAAATGATCATTCTCTGAAGGCAACAAGAAATTGGACATGATTCAAATTAACGATAATGAAAGATTATCCATCGATTTTAAATTAAATTATTTATATTTTGTAATCAGTGTCATTACTAAGTTTATACTTACAGTAAATAAACCTGTAAATATATATTTTTTATTAAATTAAAAACTATCAATTCTATTTATCCATATTCAATTTTTCAATTTATCATATATTCTCACACATTTACATGTCATCACACTCTCACATACCTTCATATATCCATATGTTTGCATATAGCCACACATTAAGTGATATTGATATATCCTGAACTAGATGACTATGCAAATTCTTTCTGAGTTTGAAATCTGGGAATAACGGAAATTAAAGATTTATCATCAACCATTATCAATCCACTGCAGAATAAAGGTATTTCCAAATTCAATCCATCTTCTCCGATCTTTAGCTTCTCTTCTCCACATCATCCCTGCATACTTTATTTCATCCATCCATCTCACATGTGGCCTCTTTCTGGGTCTTTTACAATCTCTTGGAATCCAGTTTAAGATTTCAATTGTCCATCTATTATCATCTCTTCTAGCAATATGTCCAGCTCAATTCCACTTCAGTCTTTAATTTTTTCAATGAAGTCAGTAACATGGTTGTTCTCTTACCCATATATTGCATTTTCGATCTTGTTAATCGCAACATGCATCTCTCCATACTTCTTTGAGTGGTCTGAAGTCTCTGTATTGCTCTTCTATTAAGTGTCCAAGTCTCAGATCTATAAGTAAGAATTGGTAAAACACATTTATTAAAAACCTTCCTTTTAAACACATAGGCATATTTCCTTTTAGTATCGTTATTTCCACCAAAAGCACTCCAAGCAAGTTTAATTCTATGATTAATTTCATTCATTATGTTTCTATCTGTATTAATAATCTGACCAAGGTATTTGTAGCTGTTAACTTCTTCTAACTCATCATAATCAATCTTTATTTTCATATTTTGAGAAAATCCATTAAACATTACTTTAGTCTTTTTAACATTTATCTTTAATCCTACTTTCCTACTTCATCTGATATCTCCTGCAACATTTCCTGTAGCTCTAAAGCATTATTTGCAAAAATAATTACATCATCTGCAAAATCTAAATGACTTAAATAATCTCCATTTACTTTCACTCCTTTAGCTTGCCATTTTAATCCACAAATACTTCTTGCAGCACTGCTGTAAAGAGTTTTGGAGATATGGAGACACCCTGTCTTACACCATTCTCAATGTTGACTTTCCTAGTATTATTATGTAACCTAATTGTTGCTGTTGCATTTTTATAAATATTATTTAAAATATTACAATATCCTGGATCTATACTTTGATGATCCAATGCTTTAATCACTGAAGAAATTTTTATAGAATCAATCAACTTTTCATACTCTACAAATCCAAAGCATAATGGTAACTTATATTCATTTGTCCTTTTTATAATTTCTCTCAATACCTAGATATGATCTATTGTACTAAAACCACTTTTAAATCCAGCATGTTCTCTTGGTTGATGGAAATCCAATGTTTTTTATAGATGAGTAGTAATTATCTTGTTAAAAATTTTGTATAAAACTGATAAAAGGCTGATAGGTCTGTAATTTCTAATATCTTCTTTATCACTTTTTTTAAATATTAATATTAATACTGCATTCTTCCAACCATCTGGTACATCTTTATCATTTAGACATTTGGTATATAACTTTACTAAAAAAAATTCTATTTCTTCACCTGCTTTTTTTAATATATCAATTATAAATTCCATCATTACCTGAAGCCTCTCGTTTCTTCATAAATTTAATTGCATGTCTCACTTCTTCATTTAAAATTCTGGCAATTTGGAAGATATAATAGATATAGGAGGTACTTGTTCTTTATTACTATATAATTCTTGATAGAAGTCTTCTACCCATTTCATGATGTTATCTCTCTTTTTAGTAATAATTCCATCTTTTTTTCTTAATGCCGATATAAATTTCCTACCATCAAATTGTTGTCTTACACTCTTGAGATTTTATTCTCTTCTACAGTTTTCCTTACTAGTTCACAGTTATACTTTCTTATATCATTTTCAACTATATGAATATAGTTTAATACACATTTGGATACCCCATCTACCAGGAATGGGATCAAATGTTCTTGAGTATATACATGCAGAGATCCTACATAGCCTCATGTACCCACTAGAATAACCTAGCCAATCTATCATCATACCATGTAAAAAAACCCGTTCCCTTACATGTGGTGCAACTCGGGGCACTAGAATCATATATTAATATCACGCTTTGTTACATATAATAAATACTTCCAGTCATAGGATAATATAATTTTATATTAGTACAACAATTCAATAATTTCAATAACATATTTCTTCACAAAATTTTTGTTTGATATGACAAATTGAACTTGCATATTAAAATTTACTTACAATTAAAAATAGCGTAAAATATATAAAATAGCGTATAGTCAACCAGCTAAAAGGCTTTAACATTGAGAAAATAAATAGTAAAGATAAAAGGTCGAATAAAATAACAGCTCATGTAAACATAAAATTTTTTGGGGAAAGAATAATGAAAGATAATGACGATAAATATTTCCACGATGTATCTCATTATAATAAACATTTTCCAGAGTTAAAAGTTGAAATTAATTAATTTAATAAGTTAAAATAAATAAGTAAAGGAAATAGATGATTACAAGAAGAAAATCAAAATGATATGATTAGAAACTAATAATGAAAAATAAATTGAAATTTAAGTACAATGTGAGGCAGATAGATAAAAAATGGAGAGTGCTATTTTAAAAGAATCAGAACAGAACATTAGCATATCTGAGGAGACTACAGTAGAAATTGTTCAATACCCAGAAATTACAAAACTCCAGAAAAACTAGGAGAAGAGAAAGGAAATGCAAATGAAATATTAATTAATCAGATGATGATAATGATGCAACAAATGTCCACCAAGATGGGTAATATGAAAGCAGAGATAACAAATGATTTATCTAAAAAGCTGAAAAATAAATCTGAACCAATAGAAAGCAAGGAAAGTGAACTAAAAGCTGACAGATGTATTAAATTGCTGCCATCAGATAAAATGAAAAAAAGGACTGCAGATGTGAACAAAAACCTAAAACACTTGAAGAAAAAATTGAAAGCAAATTAAATATTAAGGTCATCGAATCAAAGCAAATAGATGATAACTCCAAACTTAAATTGGAATTAATTCCAGAAGAATATGAAGTTAATCATAGTTTAGGAGATGAGCCTGTAAAAACTAAAATAAAATAAAATATTAAAAGTGTTAGTAGAGATCTCGAGATAAAAATACCAATGACAGATAAAATTGATGAATGTCTGGAATCCCACTATTGTAGCGACATTTATAGTAAGAATAAATTTGAAATGTTTCTTGGGGATACATTTTCTCAATTATTTAGCAGCTATCAGAATGGAATATTTCCATGTCATGCTAATTTTATAGAGGAAAATTATCATAATTATAATAAAGTTTAGGAAACTTTAAATGAAATGACCATGCTTAATTGTCTGAAGTGTAAATTAAAAATATTATAAACTTCTCTATAATGGAAAAGACTATCAGAATAAAAAGCTCAGTCAATGGATGGTACTTAAAAGTAAAGGAAATGAAATAAAAAAAGTTTAGTCCATTATTTTACAGTAATAATGATGATGAAGGTAATGCTAGGAATATAAAAGCAGACCATATCATAGAAGAGTATATAGTACCATTGCTAATACTCCAATGACTACCAAATACTGGAATAGTCATTGCCATCAGAATAAGATGAAAGTACCAATCGCAAATAAATCTCAAATATGAGCTAGTGAAGAAGAAAATTATTTTTTCTGGTATAAAAATGCCAGTTTAAAATGTGTTCACATTGATTTAATAAGAAATTTATTTTACAAATATCCTGTCAGGCTTAAAAGATAATTCATAATAATGAATTCTATTGACCTAAACTCCATTGCATGAATTATCTGATCGAAGAAGAGATTGTTATAAGCATCAATTTAGGTCATGTAATATATTACTTCATAGATTCACTTATATATCTATATATATTTAGATTAAAATTATTACATATGTTAAACTTACAACCATGCCCATAATGCCATAAATTTTAAAATATATTGTAATCGATTAGTAAACAGTCAAGATAATTTATCTTTATTTTATGAAAAGATGATGGCAGGGTAAATATAAAAAAAAAAAAAAAAACACAATACAACCCAATTTTTTTCCAAAAACCATGTTCATGCTTGGTAAATTACATATTGACCAAGGAGAAGATTAAATACACATGTATCATATATATGATACAAAAAAAAAAGACAAAACAAGACAAAAACACAATTAAACCAAATTCCCAATAAAAAAAATTGGGGAATAAAACAGTTATCAAAACCACACATGATAATTTTCACAAAAGAATTCTTGTTATATAAATTCTGTAATACAAACAAGGGCCCATTTACCTACATTAAATGTACCAGTACAAAGACTTAATGAGTGGATAATGAAGTTGGACCCAAAGGAAGTTACAACCCAAAGACATGGAAACCATATCGTGGAGAAATTGAATAAAATTTTTCTTTCTTTTCCAGTTTAAATAATATATATATAGACACAATTAAACCAGTTTAATTCAAAATAAAAATCTACAGGGTATGAATTTAAACCCAGGTAACAAGTAATTAGGATTAGGACTAATTAGATCGACTGATAGAAACATAAAGAGGAAGATGCACATCATAGAACTTATGTCTGAAAATATAATTGGAAAACTAACTTTTAGCAATAAATTATAAACTTATTTCTAGAGTAAGTAATGAACCATACCATTATTATCATGAATGGAGACTGATTATTCTAATGAGTTTCTTCATTTACAAAGTGATGACAGCTTAACTGATATCCAAGAAAATTCATTAAGTCTGAAAGAAAAAGAGCACCTATATTTAAACTAATGCACAAGTTATCCAAAGCAAAACTTAGCTGCATCGCTAATCAGATCTTCTGCTACAAAAGTTTTTGGTATCATTACATTAGGAATAAATACAACCATAAATAACTTATACCTTATACTATTAAATATATATGAATTAAAGACATATTGTGTAAAATTACTCCTAAGGATGGAGTAACTCAAGCGATCAAAATCTTAGCACTATATGATAGGTTAATTATTATACATAAATTTAGAACAATATACTTTAGCAAAAGTAAAATATATCTTGTCAGGGAAGAGTAATTAAAGATAAACTAAAACAACCCCTAAATAAAAGTCACAAACCCACCAAAAAAGCAAAACATTAAGTTAAGATTTTAGATCAATCCTTAAATAAAAAATAATAAAAAAGTAAGAAATTAAAGCTATCATTCATCTTTAACACCTTTTTTTTACTGGGAGGATAATTAAAGGTGTGGTCTTACATCCCTCCAATACCATTAAAAACACCCTTTGTCTAATTTGAATCCAAGACTTAATAAATGAAAATGAATTAAAATTCATTTCAATAAAAAATAAATGAAATTAATCACAAGCATTATAACTGAAAAACCATTAATTATTGACCCCAATTAAACACCTAATATAATCTTATGATAAATACTTATCTTAATTAAACCAAAACATATACGCTAACATTAACTTTTGTTAAAAGCATCTCATCAAGTGTGATTTAATTCTTATAAATTATAACAATATGAGGTAAATATGATGGGATAGATTAGATGCAAGTAAAAAATGAAAAAGTATTTAACTGGAATGGTTCCAGGCGTCATATTGAATTTTTAAAAAAAATGACCTGAGACAAAATTTTCACAATAATTTCAGTTTTAATAATGTTAGAGCAAAAAATTTTACATTGATAGAAACTAGAAAAACTAAGGAAAACAATAAGGCTAAGACAAATAATGATTACCATTCAAAAAATAAGGAAAAAAGAAATTCCAACATCCAACATAATTATTACTTTATTGTTTGTTCATAATTTCTAATTTATCATTAACTAAGTTTAAATTACATCTTCATTGATAATTTCTTTATATTCCTCACAAAAATATCTTTCAAACCATAATACTTCTTACCTGAGATATTACATAGCTTCAGAATCTCCAAAACAAGTCGCATATAAATTCTTCATTTTTATCCTATACCCCAAAAGTTACCAAATCTCAAAGCTGTCTATAAAAAAAAGATTCAACCTAATAAAAGATATAAACAAATCATTTCCAGAAGATGGATATGCATTTGTCATCATAGCAATTGGCTTCTTGTCTATCTAAAACTAGAAATTGTAAGTTACTGTTTGTGTCACTGATAAAATGAGTTTCATATCTGTGATGTTTATATTCTTTATGCACACCAGTGATGCTATCTTGTTATATTTATTGTCCCACATGGATATAATTCATTCATATATAGCTCATTTGCTGACTATAGACTTGAAAATAATGTGATGAAAGATGTGGCAAAACTACTGACTCCACAGCATGGGTATCAAGGCATAGGCAAGAATCAGAATTTGATTCTTTGCCTGCATACAATTCTATGTGATATATGCATAACCATTGTGGCTACCAACTACACACACATCATTTGAAATCTGTCTTTATTGCTTTTAAGTATTTATATTTTCACATTGTACTATGCCCAGAAAACACAAACACACCAATACATAGTAATAAATTATTAAACCTTTTGAGTATCATTATGTCTATAAAATAAGGTTGCCTCAAATTTGGATCAGAGACACAAAATTACACTATACAAATATTTGAATACAAATTTATATACTGTATAATAAAGAGCATAAATGACTTAATATTATATAATAATAATAATATATATATATAGTACCAAGACATGAAAGTACAAATACAAACAAATTAATAAATTCTACCATTTATCAAAATAATTTTTAAAAAATTTAAATATTATAAAAAATTAGAATTGTATACTTATGATATTCTGCAATTATGTTCACATCCCATTTCAGGCCTTTAATGTGAATATCAGTATATTTTTAATCCATTTTCCTTAGATAATGAAGCCAATAAAAATTTTCTGCCTTTACTGCTCTTGTGTAAACTATAAAATTGACCAAAATATAAAAAAATTAAATGTGCCTATTAACAAAAAAATTAATAAAAAATTCAAATTTTATCCGATTTTTAAATCTGATATATCATTTAAAAGATCGAAACAAGCAGCAACAAATGCTGTAATTTCTGTTGATGTTGTGCTTCTAGTTTTCGTGCAATTTAAAAAAAAATTCAACCAATCAGCTGTGACACGCAGATGAAAAGCTACAAAGAATCAATAAATAAATAAAATTTTTGTTGTTATTAATGTATTACATATATAATAATCATTAATAATGATGTAAATAATTAATCTAAACCACAATCATGAATCTGGTAGTTCAAGCCATCAAAAATCATATTATATAGAACACTCTCATTTTGGTAAATAGAGAAATATAAAAACCAATTAGCTTCTCAAAGATGAGACAATAAAATATGATCGGCTGAACAACCTGCATAAAGTTTAATCTGAAAAATCGAACTTGCAGTTTGAATAAAGAATTCAGCCTCCATTAAAATGAAATATTAATGGAAACAACTCTTTGGATATTCAGTAAAGAAATAAATGGCATATAGATTCAAATCTAGCCAACTGAGAGATTCTAAAGTGAAATATTCAAAATTTAATTCAAATTGTTCGACATTTCCAAAGTGTTTCTAACTTTAAGTCAGAGATCAAATTAACTTTAAGTCAGAATATCTAATAGTAAAAATATCGCTTTTACTTCATTCAAGATATTCTACAAAATATATATAAATAGCAATACAGACAAACAATGCATTGATAATTGTAAAGAGACATTGGGGGGGAAGAAAGTAGTCAGCCATGGAGCTGTAATTGACAAAACTGAAATACAATGGATCTAGCATTTACCATCTATGCTGTGAAATATCAATACTATTGAGAAATAAATCAACAAACTCTTCATCTCAAAGCAGATCTTCTAAGGAGAAAAATTATAAGTGACATAACGGATGTTCTACAACACTCAAATCTTACCATCTGTAATCTGGAATGGATTAAAAAGGATGATTATAATCATTTACTAGGATATTTTCCTTATGAACTCTTAATTTACATTTAGATTGATGTCATAAATTTTAATTATTTATTTATTTTTATGTAAATTACTTCATTTATCCTTTTTCTCTAATATGGATGAAGAGGGGGGTATGACTTATTGATACATAATAGAAGGATTAAATATTATTAGTCTTATTGTAAATTAAAATAAAATATAGGTTCTGATGAGAACTTGCTTGCTTATAGGTCCGATCATCATCAAGGGAGGACAAAATTTTACCTTAATATATATTAATTGCCAATACTTGTACAGTGACACCATTATTTATGTTTTTTTTTGTTAGAACTAATCATTTAGTTAATTGTTTTCAGTGTACCTGACTAACTATTTCTTGTAAAAATGGTCTTTCCTTTCTTTACCCTAAACCAGGGGTGAGCAAATAGTGGCCCAAGGGGCAAATAGTGGCCAGAGGGCCATATGTGGCCCGCCAAGACAATCACAAAAATCCGCCTTGAACTGAGATTTCCTTCCCGTGCGCAACCGAAGATTCATCTCGTATTTCCCACTAGGATGGCCATGTCAATACACATGTGCAGTGTAGATACGACGTGCAGTGCTTTTCCAGTTGATCTGGTTAATTTCAATTTTGTCTTTGCATTAGAAAATATATACATTTCCAACTTTAGTGAGACCATGAACATTCCGAAAAAATGTAAAATGTTATGTGTTTAATGAAGAATGGACAAACAAATATTAAATATTTCTTTGGTAATACAGGGAATAAAGCAGTGTGTTTATTGTGTCATGAAAAAAAGGTGCAGCCCTTTGCTTCCACAATGTGGCTACCGATGCGGCCCTTCGCCAATCTCTGCAGCCCCTCAGCCAAAACAATTGCCCACTTCTGCCCTAAACACACTATATAGCAGGGAGATCCCATATCGTCAACATGATTGATGTGATTTAGTTTATAAAGTTAGGGAAGTAATAACAAATTATAATTTTAATAAAATAATTTAGTAAGCAATGATGACTCAAATAATCATAACTGGTAAAATAATTTTCTATTGTGTTAATTTGAACATCAAATGGCTATTCTCTGAAGGAACAAGGATTTGGACCAATGATTAAAATTAAATAAAATCAAAGAATATCCATGGATGTTAAATTATTTATATTTTGTTATCAATGTCATCACTAAGTTTAACCTCACTGTAAATAAACTTGTTAAATATATATATTTTTAAATTAAAGACTATCGTTTGTATTTATCCATATTTATTTTTCAGCTGTCATATATTCTCACACATTTACATATATGGTCACACTCTTCTCATATATTCATACATTTTTGCACATACCCGTACATTAAGTGATATTGATATACCCTGAACTAGATGATTATGCACATTCTTTCTGAGTTTGAAATCTGGGAATAACGAAAATTAAAGATAAAAATGGGGTGAGTATATACATATATTTTGATACATGTTTGAGTATTAACACACCATCTACCAGGAACAGAATCAAAGTGTGTGTGGGTATATACATGCAGAGATTCTACATAGACTCTTACCCACTATGATCATACCATGTAAAAAACCCATTCCATTACAATACATATATATATATAAATTAACAAGTCATCTACTAAAAATATAATACTTTTAAAATATACTTCAATTTAAATAAATGTAATAAAATAAAGCTTATACAGAAATATCTTTGATTACATAGATCATAATCAATATTATCTGAAATTACATGAAAAAAACATGACATTTGTTTCTCATCCACCTAAGTTCAGTTGATAACGATTATCAACTAATTTATATATTATTACTGTTAATAAATAAATGTTATATTTTTATTTATTTGTCTAAAAAGTTTTATCCAATTTAAATCCAATGTGACTTTTTTATTAATTTTATACAACAATAAATACTGAATTCTAGCATAACTCTGTTATATTTTAAAAACATTATACAATGTATTTGTAATAAATATAGCTCTCGTTTCTCACTATATGTAAAATATATAATTGTTAATTAGAGAAGATATTAATTAGTATTAAAGTTTATCGGCTTAACATTTTCGAGGATCCATGCCTCATATTCATAGCCTTCATAAAATGTATAATAAAATATGCAAATACAAATATTCAAATAAGCTAGTGTTACGTAGCCCATTTCTTCGAGATCTCGAAGCAAGTATCCTTTCTATTAAAGGCATGGATGTTTCCATTGATGTAAAATGCCTCCTTTATTTTTCTTTTGTGATCATTTGATTCTGAGCACAATATTATGGGATTGGCGGGTGTGAAGTTGTGTCCAGATTGTTTAGCATGCTCCAAGAATACAGAGGACGTGTTGCTGTTTTTCTGAGCTCTGTTAAATGTGTAAATATGTTGAGCCAGTCTAGTATTGATTGTAGCTTTCGTTTCACCATAATATATAGCATGGCATCTGGCCTGAGGGCAGGCAATAGAGTACACCATGTGTGGGGTGAACGATCGATCAATGTGGTCTTTAGAGTTGTTAAGCAATCTATTAGAATTAGGTGGAGTTCTAACTGCTATGTTAAATTTATAGTTTAATGCTTTCATTAGTTTGTTAGATATTTTAGGAATGTAGGGGGTTGTTATTCTGGGTAGATTGGTGCGAGGTACATTATTGTTTATTGAATGTACTTTTTAATATTATAGATCGGATATATTTTTAACAGCTTTGAATTTAGAACCTGGGATTACTAAATCTTTAATATTACAGGATTTACCCTTCTGCCACTAGACCCCCCGTGTTTGCTCAATTTAACTCTAGGGACCCTTAGATTGATGATGGATTTCTGTGGTGTGCATTATTTTGAAGCAGCCAAATTAATCAATCAATTAGTTATAGATTACCTTAATTTTGGCTCATACACGATAAACTCATCTCTCCAATTCATCTCCAAAATCAAAAATACTCAAATCTCTCAGACTTCAATTATGGCTACAATGGATGTGAAGGAACTATACGGATCAATTAATAGAAAAGCATCCATCCAAATAGTACACGAAGAGCTACTGCGAGCACATTGCCCTAGTGAAAGAGTTAAATTCATTATTGCTTTCCTGTCATGGCTTGATTCCCATATATTTACACTCTTTGAAAACAAGTGGTACACAATGCAAGATGGATGGACCATGGGCCTTCCTATCAGTTGTGTTTTATCTAGCATATATTTAAATAAATGCGAGCTATCGATCATTCCAAAATATCACAATATCAACCAAGACTTTACATATATTCATTATGTAGACGATATCTTTATCATAACCTCTAAAGATAATACTTTAAATATACAATGTGATTTACAAAACTTAACCAAACTTTCATTCACCATCACATATGAAAATAATAAAGAACTTAAATATCTCGACCTCTCTTTATTGAGAAATCACCAAGATTACAAAATGATTGTTAAACCATTTGAAATTCACAGCTGTATCCACCCTAACTCTAACTCACCTGCATCCATAAATTTGCTGGCCTTAATGCATTTTTGTTTAGAAACTTTTATTTATGTAAATATGAAGCAGACAGGAAAGAAAACATAAACAACTATATTAAAGATCTACTAGCAGCAGGGTTCAAATTCAAAGATATTAAAAATAAAATCATAAAATTTAATAATTCAATAAACAATAATGTACCTCTCACCAATCTACCCAGAATAACAACCCCCTACATTCCTAAAATATCTAACAAACTAATGAAAGCATTAAACTATAAATTTAACATGGCAGTTAGAACTCCACCTAATTCTAATAAATTGCTCAACAACTCTAAAGACCACATTGATCGATCATTCACCCCACACGTGTGTACTCTATTGCCTGCCCTCAGGCTGGATGCCACGCTATATATTATGGTGAAACGAAAGCTACAATCAATTCTAGACTGGGTCAACATATTTACACATTTGACAGAGCTCAGAAAAACAGCAACAAGTCCTCTGTATTCTTGGAACATGCTAAACAATCTGGACACAACTTCACACCCACCAATCCCATAATATTGTGCTCAGAATCAAATGATCACAAAAGAAAAATAAAGGAGGCATTTTACATCAATGGAAACATCCATGCCATTAATAGAAAGGATACTTGCTTCGAGATCTCGAAGAAATGGGCTACGTAACACTAGCTTATTTGAATATTTGTATTTGCATATTTTATTATACATTTTATGAAGGCTATGAATATGAGGCATGGATCCTCGAAAACGTTAAGCCGATAAACTTTAATACCAATTAATATCTTCTCTAATTAACAATTATATATTTTACAATGTATTTGTATTCGATTTAAAACCTCAGATCTTTTATAAAATTCAAAAACTTTAGCATAGTCATCTTACACTTTTTTTATATTTTTGTATATATAAATAATTTCTCATAAATGCACAAACATACTAAAATATTATATACACTTTAACAGTGCAGTTAGTTTTCATTTTATGATATCACATTTCATAACCTGGACTATTATTCAAAATTAGCAACAACTTCAGTCATTATGCTCCCTCTTCTATTCCTATATCAACTATATTTAGTTAATCAATATAATTGATTATTATTTGTTTTACTCCTAAACTGACGAATTACATGGCTGTTAAAAGGTATTGCTACCATTTTGATTGTTATAACAAAATCTTTGTGTGCACACATTCAGCAGTACTTATGTATTAGTCCAGCAGTGAAATTTTAGTCTTTATTAAAATCATTATGAATATCTATGATTGCTAGATATTTGATAAAATTTAATTAATTAAGTAAATTTAACTTTCAAAGATAAGTTGTTGAAGATCTCTAGGGTATTTTTATATTTACTATACATTATTTATTAACTTCTAGTTACCACTGACCTACTTATGCTTTAAATATAGCCATCTTTTGCCACATAAATAAATTGACATTAATACAGAAAGTGGAATTATTGTTTACAACTTTGTTAAAAGTGATTATTTAAATCTTTGAAATTCAATTTAATTAATTAATTAAATAAAATGTACTATCAAATATTTAGCAATTATAAATAGTCATAAGTAATGAACACTAAAATTTCACAACTGGACTAATAAGTAAATACCCAATTCTTTTGCTATATTTTGTTTTAACAATAGTAATTTTCTCCATACAATTGTGCCATCTAACGCAAGCTGGAAATTAGTCTGAGGATATTGGATGAGAGGCACTAGTTAGGGATTTTGATACACAAATTTTCTACCATCCATTGATTACTATGGCTTGCACTAAATGGACTAATGCATAGAGAAAATTATTAGTTTTAACAAATTGTATATGCATATGAAATGGTGGTTATGCGATGTTATATTTTGTTTTGTCATGATTTTTTTTATTCCAATTTCCATGCTCTTTTTTACTTAGCTAAACTTTATAACTATTCTTTTCTGCATTCTCTAAAGAATTTATATAAAGTAACCATTATAGTATATATATAAACTAAAACATTAGAGAGCTATAGCTAATAATATTGCAATGTGTGCATTTTAAGTGCTTTCTATTACTTCATTATTAAAGTAAAATATAAAATGTTATATAATCCATATGAATTCAGAGATATTTATTATTGGATAGACTGCCTATAAACAACTGATAATTTGAATATAGAATAAATGTTAATTGATGAAGCACAAAATATATTTGGAAAAAAGTATAAAATAAATTTATTTTATCAATAATGAGTTTATTTTAAGATTCTATATAGAATTAATTTTATTAGTCATTTCACATATCTTTTCATTAACAAACATCAACAATGAAGGTAATGATTTTGTTCAAATTTAGATAGGTTCCTTTCAATTTAAAATATCTTATCTGTTCGATCATTCAAATGAACAGTGTTCAATTCACAGAATCCTAGTTGGAACCAAAACATGAATTCTTGAGATGTAATACATAGAATTCTAATTTATAATAGAAGCTTTATATACCAATAAAGAAAAATAGTAAAATTAATAGAAATAATTGGCATGTTGGAGAATATTTATTTTTAATTAACAAAGAAATTCTTCTAAAATTCGTTTTCCTATACTTTTTTTCCACTTTAATGATTGAGTGCAAAAATTAAACAATCTAACAAGAATAATAGTTTAATTTTTTTGGGGGGAAGGAATACCTAGTCAAGATGAAAGAAGAGATAAAACATAAATTCTTGTTTAGTGAACTCACTTGAGGAAAAGATAAGTTACAAATTATTCTAGTATAAATCTAATTTTTATTTCACTTTACCATACTAATTCTCAAAAAACTATTCCTACTTTAGTCCTAATCTTATTATCTTCTTACAATTTTCTTTTACTCCCATCATTCATAATTTCAATATTTATTTTTTATTAAAATTACATTTTAAATAGCGACCTCTATTGCATACTTTCTAACTAAATAAGTAACAACATAAATCTAACAAGATAATTTAAAAATTATGTTTTCAACCTTTCAGATTATCAAAAAATTAGCATCAAATGTAAAATTTATTTATTTCAAATTGACATTTTTAACTATAACATTAGTTTATAAAATCTTGCATCTGGGCCATCAGTCAATTTTTTAAAAAAATAATGTTTTTAATTTTATTTAAACTTTACCTTCAGAAATTAATTTTAAAATGAATGGCAAAACAAAAACAAAAAAAAAATACTTGAATGTTCTGATTTTAGTGTAGGATTATAATTATTACATTATTAAGCAAATGATATTCATGCTTTTCAAATAAGATATATACATATACAGTCAATTTGAACAAAATATGAAAGGCAGAGTCATACCAAGTCACTTTGGATCTTATTAGGAAAAAGTTAAAATCAAAATAATGACCAAAAAAAATTAAATATTACAAATGACAATAAAATAATTCTTACCTGCCTATCTCCTTAGCTATCTGCATTGGTGAAATTAGATTAGCCTTATTTCCTGTTCCTAACTGACCATATGAATTTGCTCCCCAGGCATATAATTGGCCTTCATCAGAAAGAGCTAAGGTATGGGCATATCCACAGACTACCTGGAAAGACAATTAGAAGAAAAAAAAATTTGGCACAATCAAAAATGACTAATAAAACATATATTTACTAGCTACTCATAATTTTTTCTCTAATTCTATGAACATTAAATTTTGGATAAATATCAAAAGATATTTAAACAAGTTATGTCAGTGATAGGTTTTTTTTTTCCTTGTGACTGTCGTTTTGATAATACCACTGCTGTGAAGTGATGACAAGCTGGTTGTTTTTTATTACTTAAGAATATGTTATTTGTGTGTGTGTGTATATATATATGTAAATGCTAAATGCTCCAAATAAACTGGCATAATTAGAGCAAATAATACATTCTATGCATGAGCCAATGATGGCTGACTATATGAAAAAATAAAAATATTGTATGATATTTTTTCTTCCTACATGTTTATTAGTTTTGCAATTAATAAAATGTCTTTCTTACAAACAATTCAACTACACCTACTATCCATTTATCAAACTATTTATCTAATTTCCAATAGCAAGTTTCCAACAATGATATTCACTTAACCTGCTTAAAGCAGAAAACTTAATACAGCACACATGCAATTACATTTACAAATATTTTAAAAACATGAGATCTTGATTTTATTTTTTATCCATGGGTTAATATAATTAATTACACATTTAAACATCAAAATTCTTTTATTTATCCACAAGTTTATTACAGGTGCTAGCTTTTGTAATCAGTTTACCAGAATATCAATGCTGATTCTTTTTAGTTTCTTTTGACTTCCATTCAAAAAAAAGATATTGCTTAAATATTGTGAATACCTAATTAAATATATTTATACAATTTATTATGTTATTATCTTAAACAGTTTACAATAATACTAAAACTTCCATATGCCATCAATTATATTCTTAATCTTATCTATTCCAAGATATGAAACTTGAGCAATCTCCACAGGACAAGTATCTTTTTATCAAATACCTTTAAAAAAAATTTTGTTCTTATTTAAATATCACTAATAATAATTTATTTGGAGACTTTATTTGGTGTATATTTACTATTTATTATTTATAATGCAATAAGTACCTTAAGAATAGACTAACAATGTTTATTTCAAATTAGAAAACTACTTTTTCATGCCTTTGTTGAAAAGGGAAAATATGCATATTAAATTCAACAAGTTATATATAGCTGTTCTTTTGAGATTTATTGACAGTATTTTAATGTTGTCTTGCATTGTGTTATATAATAATAATAACATGACAGTTCTTTAATTTTACATCCAAATCTTTGTGTTTATTGTATCAACTCACAAATGTAATATTATGCTTCAATGTTAAAATACTCCATCAGAAAATTGAATTGCATGATACAATATTTTCTTGCACCTTTATCATGATATAGATATTACTAAATATCTTTGCCTATACTGTTGTAATTACAATCCTTCTGAAACTGTACCAATCGTCTCCTAATGTTGTTTTGCTTTGCATTAGATTAAACTAGAAATAATAGTATAACTGAACTATTTATCCTAAACTTCAGACTTTGTATTTATTGCATTATTCTGCCATGGATATGAAAGCAATGTTTATAATGTTGTGAATATTACTAAATATCTGCACATATACAATTGTAATAATGTTCTTGATTATGTGGATATAATTATTGCAATTATACTATTAATGCCATTATTGATATTTATTACTATTATTGTTGTTAATATTATATCATTTGTCAAAGACAATTTTATATCAAATTTTAATTACATAAATAAATTTCTATGTATAAAAATT
The DNA here is from genome assembly GCA_028023455.1 of Epiperipatus broadwayi. Taxonomy (NCBI): domain Eukaryota; kingdom Metazoa; phylum Onychophora; class Udeonychophora; order Euonychophora; family Peripatidae; genus Epiperipatus; species Epiperipatus broadwayi. The sequence continues at coordinate 12,129,233 of JAQFVV010000013.1, forward strand.
ATTCCAATGTCAAAATAATGAATGTGACTTCAGTTAATTACTAGAAATCAACATCAACTTGGTAACATCTAATAATAATGACAATGATGATCATTGTACTATATTTTTAGTACAGCTTTAAAATAATCAAATAAATATATGGCATTATTAGTTTAGTTAAATATATTGTTATAACTTACAATTCAGAATTAGGCCAATAATTCTATTTTTATTTTATTATGTCACTTAGTACTTTCAAAGGGCGAGATCTTCATTTTCAAAACTCTGGAAAATTGTAATGTAGACTGTTCTGTGTGAGAAATGCAAAATTATGCAAATCAAGTTTGCCATTTTGTAGAACGTATCTCTTTTACTTGTGAAATTAATGTCCGAAACAATCAAATAAGCCTACTTAGTCTTCCTCCTTAACTCATATCGCTCTCTGCACACCACCCGAGGATTATCTGGAATGCAGGGATGGCCTGTTGTAGCTCTATGCTGTGCAAAAATAGATGGATGGGAGGGGTCAGCTAGTGCTTTGTTGTACGCATACTTATGTTGTGATAATCTTGTATGAACAGAAGCCCTAGTCTACCCATAATATGATGCATCACAGTTATTTTCAAGGCAAACTATATTATACACAGCCTTCTGTATATATAATAAGGGAGCTGATCCTTGGTAGTGTTAATGAGTCTGTTGAACTTGGGAGGAGTTCGATAGCATAAACTAAAATTGCTGTAAAAAATTGCTTGTAAGTTCATGTATATATTTCTTACATAAGGCAGCAGAATTCTGGTTCGGTTCTGTATGTGTGCTGGGTTGGGTTGGCATTTAAAACTTTTAATTTACACTATCAATCGATTTTTTGTTATACTTTGCTTTTAGTAACTCAGCTCTAAATCTTTCAATATTCACTTTTTTATCAGCTCCAAATATGCAGAAATACTTTCAGTCCAGCCAATTTATACCTGTTGGGTATGTTTGATAGGTGATGGATATGGCCTCTTATGTTTATGGGTTTGATAAGCATTTTATGGTAGGTACCTTGGGCTTCAATCCTCACCTGTAAGTTGAGATATTTGACAGCGGTAGGGATCTCCTGTTTTGCTATATTTATGATAAGCCCTGTGGCAGTTTTTAAATCTGTGATTATATCCTCTACTATTTCTTGAGATGCTGTGATGAAGATATCCACATTGCGAATGTATAGTATGAGGTCCATGTTTAAATATCTTGGAATAATAATTTGTTCATATGCATTGAAAACAATGCTAGTTACAATGCCGCTCAATGGAAAACCCATGGGCCAACCATTGAGCATGTGGTGCCATTGTTGATTAAACACGGCATACATATTTTTATCCAGCCATTGTAAGAGTGTTTCTATAAACTGAACATATTACTGCTTTGCACCATGTCTGGTTAGTTCATCCTTCATTATAGCTATAGATCTTGGCCTATCATATGACACACATATGGTAACTTTGGACATAGAAGAGCTGTATGGCTCTATTGATAGGCCAAAATTTATAGCTATAGTGAAGGATAAACTAACTAGACATGGCATGAAGCAGGAACATGTTCAGTTTATAGAAATGCTCTTACAATGACTGGATAAAAATATGTATGCCGTGTTTAATCAACAATGGCACTACATGCTCAATGTTTGGCCCACAAATCTTCCATTGAGCGGCATCCTAATCAGCATTGTTCTCAATGTGTATGAACAAATTATTATTCCAAGATATTTAAACATGGACTTCATACTATACAATTGCTATGTGGATGATATCTTCATCGCATCATTGCAAGAAACAATAGAGGATATAATCACAGATTTAAAAACTGCCAAAGAGCTTATCATAAATGTAGCAAAACAGGAGAACCCTAGCTTTGTCAAATATCTCGACTTACAGGTGGGGATTGGAGCCCAATGCTTCCATCATAAAATGCTTATCAAACCCATAAACAAAAGAGGTCATATCCATCACCTATTAAACACAACCAACAGGTATAAATTGTCTGGACTGAAAGTATTTCTACATAGAAACTGTAAATTGTGCAGCTTCAGAGCTGATAAAAAAGTGAATATTGAAAGATTTAGGGCTGAGTTACTAAAAGCGAAGTATAATAAAAAATCGATTGATAGTGTAATTAAAAATTTTAAATGCCAACCCAACCCAGCAAACATACAGAACCGAACCAGAATTCTGCTGCATTATGTAAGAAATATATACATGAACTTACAAACAATTTTTTACCAACGATTTTAGTTTATGCTATCGAACCCCTCCCAACTTCAACAGACTCATTAACAATACCAAGGATCAGCTCCCTCCAATATATATACAGCAGGCTGTGTATAATATAGCTTGCCTTGAAAATAATTGCCATGCAACATATTACAGGGAGACTAGGGCTTCGGTTCATACAAGATTATCACAACAAAAGTATGCATACAACAAAGCACTAGCCAACCCCTCCTATCCATCTATTTTTGCACAGCATAGAGCTACAGCGGGCCATTCCTGCATTCCAGATAATCCTCGGGTGATGTGCAGAGAGCAACATGAGTTAAGGAGGAAGATGAAGAAGGCCTATTTGATTGTTTCGGACATAAATTCCATAAATAAAAGAGATACATTCTATGCTATTTCCAAGAAATAGCAAACTTGATTTGCATAATTTTGTATTTCTCACGCAGAACAGTCTACACTACAATTTTCCAGAGCTTTGAAAATGAAGGCCTCGCCCTTTGAAAGTAGGAAGTGACATAATAAAATAAAAAATAGAATCATTGGCGTAATGTGTGACTTATTAGCGTAAAATATTTAAATATTACATATATATATATCAACACATATTTTCAATTTTAATTCAGAATTAGATATATACATTATTTAATATTGTTTCACCATGACCTGAACAGAAGTCACTTCAATGCCCTACATTCATATATATCAAATATACTTATACCTTTATTGTTAAAAAGAGGTTGCCTTGACAACAGTTTGAAATTGTTGATTGTTATCTATTGTACCGAAAAACCTCCACCACCTAAACTGCAAGTCGGATCCAAACTCAGTCGAACCAAACTGAATTCAACCCCAACTCACCAGCACAGGTCAATGGATGATCTAAATCGACAACACAGTGCTATGCGCCAAGAAACTAGCTCAACGGTTGGTGATGATTTGAGACCCCTGAACTGACATTAATATCGGATAATAAACTGACTAAGATAATTTTAAGTCGAATCATATGTATATGTCCGGGTTGCCAACACAGACAGCAAAGTGACATTAAATAATGATTGAATAAAAGAGTTAAGAAACCAAGTGTGTTTATAAAATATTTAATAATACTAGTAATAGTTTTGTTCGACTTTTAAATGATGATTATATTGATCACCTCTAGTCTTTAACAGAATTTATAATTACAATAAGCATGGCAGTCCCTATTATACACCAATGACTATTACACAATATTATGGAATTCTATATGTCTATGCCCCCAACAAGAAAATAAAGGCAGATAAAGGTATTCAATTGTAAAGGAAATTATTATTCTAATTCTATGTGAAAGAATATGAGACTTATCTTCACATTCGCAAATCAATTCACGAAGAGCAAGATACGTATTTTAGAGCATAACTTTAACCTTTATTAGAAAACTTATTTAATTTGAGATAACTGAGAATTTGTTCAACCTTAATGGAATCACTTCATCACACATTACGAGCATAAGAGTGGGCTTTACTAGAAGAGAGGAGTAACGGTGCTGACAACTAATGAGCTATAAAATGAACATGAAAGATAATGGCTTGTCGGTGATTTAAGTCACATGGTGGCTAGTATTTTACAAGTCTTACTGCCCTTTAAGGAGACGTGGAACACGAGGAAAGCCAGGCAGAGTCATAGCTACGAACCTTTGGTGTTCCAAATATAATAGAAGCGAGGGAGGAAGTGCTTTCTCTATAATTAAATAACAGCAATAACACCGAGGACAAGCCTGCGAAACGGAAGATAGCCCTACATCAGCAACGTTTGAAGATGATGACTTGATAGTCACCGTTTGAAAAATAAAACCCAATTTATTCTAGAATGCTCTCTGTGACAACCTGATCAAATTAATTAAAGTCAAACGAGCTTTTAACTAAAATTATTTAAAGCAATTATAAAATTATATTAATTATGCCCCAAACATTGTGCCCTCCTTGAATCTTAATAGAAAGTAACAGAAATTTGAATTAGAATATATTTATTTGATTCCTTTATCGACCCTTTTGCAAAAACATTTTAAGATCATAAATATGGATATATAAACATTTATAAATTAGATAAAGGAGCTGGGGACACGGACTTAATAATTTATTATTAGCCAATTATAAACATAACAAACATTTAATAATTTCTTTCGACTCGATGATTGATAGAACGGTATAAATCTAGTTCTAAGGGGTGAGAATTACTATCAGACTTAATATTATATTATTTGCATAAGGCAAATGGAACAAAGGAGCTCATCGAGTCAAAGGATTATTGGCATATAATTAAAAATAAATGGCATTAATAAATTATTCAATAAATATATATAATACAGTAAATGAACCGCCATCGTAAGAAAGGAAAATTACATTTAAAGACTAGAGGTTGAGAGAATTATTACATGACTTAAATATAGCATAAATAAAAAAAAGTTTTGTACAGATTATTACATTAATAAATGAGAAGAGCTTTAAAGGGAGTGTAAAGTAAAGTTCGGAAACTGGCCAGAAAGTTACGGTTCATTATGGAAATATATTACCATTTCTTCTGGGGCTGGTTCCTTAGTTTACACGTCGGAGTTGATGGAGACGTAGGCGCGCATTTGGTAAATTACTTGAACAGCATTTTGATTTTGTCATGATTTTGGCAGCATGATTGGTCTGGAAAAGGTTTAGCAACTTCATTGAAGATTTTCATGGGACTTCAGGCACAGTAGCCAGATTCCTGACATTTAGCTCCTCACCATGATAGAAACACTATTAAATTTATACTTTTAAAATGCGCAGAGTTTAATGGCACTTCTCTAAAACAAAGATGGCTTCTCCCTTCTCCAAACTTTTCAGAGCTATTTATATTGTGTCTGATGCCTTCAGGCTAGCGCTTCTTTCATTTTCAATGTTACAAGTTTCTACTAATTGATTTTAGATACATTTCCTTCGATAAGGCTTTCAAACTCATTAGCTCTGAATTCATTTTCTAATTAAAAAATGAATTTATAAATCTAAAAAGTGATTTTAATTGGGAACTGTCCTTACATTTTAAAATATTATCTTTTCTAATTAATAAAACTTTCCCCATTGTCTTTGAAAAGGGACAATCTGAAAGCTTATCAGCTTTTAATCACTAAAATTTTAACAAATTATGTAAAAGTAAAATAAAACATCCCCGACCCAATGAAACTTTAGAACAAATATATATATTTAAATATTTATAAATATATACGCACAAACCACACAGTTATAATATATATAAATTCATGAATAATTTTATTACGAATTTATTAATAGCATTGATTAATTTAAGCCTTAAACTAGTTAATTTTTACACACATTTATATAATAGTTTTTCTTTAAGAAAACTAGCATGGATTGACCGTATAAAGCCCCATTGCATCGGAAATTTAAGGTTAGTACTAGGGTTTGAAGTGGGCTTATTGCTAGATGTCATGAAGCTAGGATCGAACTCAGATCCGACTACTTCACTATATTGAGGTTGTCTAAGTATTGATTGGTTTCTAATATACTTATATGTATATATAAGTAATTATATATATATAAACTGTAAAAATACTTTCATTTTAATAAATAAAAAAAACTCCTACAATGTTTTTTTTTTTACAATCAGATTATAAATATAAACTATTGTATTATTTTTTTTCTTTTGTGTCAAAAACCTTATTCTCATGACAACAATTATTTTGATTAAATCTCAATGACTATCTTCAAAATAAACTATCACTTATTAATTAAATTAACAAACCTTTATTGAATAAACTTTATCAATTTTATTACCAATTTAATTTTAAATAAATGTTAATTATATTTATTTTGTTTTTAATTTAGACTTAGAATTATTCCTGAATCAAAAGTCAAAATTAAAATTGCCAAAAAAATGTTGTAAAAAATCATTCTTTCAAATGACATTTTCATGGTATAAACTACAATAGTTCTTCTATAAAAGCAATTGCAAATCAATAACATGTAGTTTTATCAAGCAAAAGGTTTTAATGGCCTTTGCAAATTTTAGGGTAGCTTTTCATTTTATTAGACATAAAATATTTATTTCTAAGCATAAAGAAATATTTATTTTAAAATAAGAATAAAACTGTATTGCATCTATATTTTAATGATATAAAAGATTGTTAAAATTTATGATGGAGATCTAAATATTGAGATGCTAAAATAAGTGTTAAAAGAGTGGTAAGCATGGTTTTATTGATCAATCATAGTACTCTATTACCTAATTATTTTATCTTACTTTGGGTAGAGTATAAAAAACATATACATGGCACAATAGGCAAAGTAATATATAATAAAACAAAACACTGAAGTTACCTCCATAATTATCAATGTGTAAATAAACAAAAACAATAACTAACTTATGCATGCCTACCACATTGATTGAGTACCATTTATAGTTAGAATTTTAAAAATCAAATATCATTAATAACTAAGGTGTAAATGTGAATAGACAATCTTCCATAATTTATATATTTATATAATTATACTGCTTATTTCATAAATCATCCATTACATTTATAAAATATGCCTCTTGATTTTTCTTTACTCAAATATTAATAACATTTTGATTTTTTAAAATTCTAATAGCAAACGTTCCTCAAGATCAGTCATGATAAAATCTAGCTATAATATCTATTTATTTACACATTGGTATATTGAAAATTATGAAGTTAATGCTGATACTTTGCTATGTTGTTTTTTTTTCATATATATTTAATCCAATGAGAAAAATGCAGCTAAATTTAAAAGTATGTTTTAGAATGAATATTGTATTATCTATTTTTTTAAAAAAAAAACAACATAAATCTGCTAATTAAAAATAAAAATAATTATGTTATTATAAACAAAATACGAAAATTCTGAACAAAATAAATTTTATAAATATTTGATAGTTCCATTTAAAATGTGAAAATATAATTGAAACATCTAAATTCTAATAAATAACAACACAACTTATGATCATTGTTTAAATTAATTGCTTCATTTCTGTGAAACATTATTACAGGTCAACTTCCATTTACAGACATTTATATATTTTTTTAGTTATTTTAATGTTTCATAAATACAATGTCATGTGACAGCTTTATTACAAAAAATCTTCCATCCATTATTAATCTTCATTTGTATTCATTTCAACTGCTTTTCAGAGACATTGTCAGTCTAGTTTTTTCTTTAAATTCAATCAATTCAGTTCTGATAGAATGACAGCCAAAAGAATAGCCAAATTACATCAAACTAATAAAAGTTAGAAATAAAAATCTAAATATAAAAGTTTATAATATAATATCTAGCATAATAGTATCCTACATAGTTGGTACATGGGCTGTGGTTCAGCTGTCATTTCTAGTAATTGACGTTTTTATGATCTCCTAAGAAATAACCCATTTGATTATTTTTTTGTTATGTTTTAAAGAAGTGAATATATTTTCTAAAAAATTATTATAGTGACAACTCAATGGTGCCATTCTATTTTAAATAAATGTTATTTATTTCAAGTTCAAAAATGTTCCTTCAGTCCAAATTAAATATATTTATTTTAACATGATTACAATAACTTTTTTTAAAAATTATCAAATTTTAAGATAGTTTCAAATTTAGCAATTAATTTAACTTTAAACTACAACAAACAGATAAGTATTGATTATAACTGTGAACATTTTCAAACTTTTTAAGATGAAAATAAAACTTTATAAAATATTGAGATGCTAAAAATTTTAAATATTTTCAGAATACTAAGAATAATTGAAAATTCAAAAAGTCAGATATTTCACAATGAGGGAGTAACATTTTAATTAAATGGTGAAATTACCAGGCAAATAAATTGTTCAAAAATTTACATATTAGAGAAATGGGAGAAATTCAACTTCTTGGTTATCGTATCTATGTACTCTTGATTTATATAACACAAAATTAGATAAATCCAAATTTACAAAATAATGACAACTGTAATAGTTTAACTAAATGAAGGAAGTTGCATGAAACCTATTTTTTTATCAATAACAATATTGTATTATCAAATTCTATAAGTTAGGATGTAAAAGTGCAATTGTAAATTTGTTGTAAAGATGCAATGAGAGCTTGTAGAGGGAAAGAGTATCAAAGTAAAATTCATATGAGGAATGCAACCATCAGTGCTATGTGGAGTAAAAGGGAAATTTATTATATTCAAGTAATATTTAATTTAACTAAAAATGTCTGAATTCAAATTTAGCCAAAAAATTATATGCTTCTTATAATATGAGTATAAATATTACATGTACTTGCAATTTATAAATTAATTCATATCTTTTATTTAAGCACTGACATATCTTCTTAGATATATCCTTTGAATTACTTATGTGAGTATTTGAAAAGTGATACAATACAATCCGTTTGGATGCCATGGTTAAATTTAATATTTTGTTATACATAATAATACTCCTCTCTACTAAATGTTTATAATCAAATAATTTCTCAGCGTTCAAATATGTAAGATGTTATTCAATTATTATCTGAGTTCAAAATAGAAAAATAAATTTATTTCATGAAATAAGGCTATAAAAGAATATCGAAATATTAAATATAAAAAATTTAATATGAATAAAAACAAGCTGAAATACTGATGATGACTAATAACAAATCATATCTTTAACATTATTTTTGCTTTATTTTAACAAGTTTCCCTTCAGTAGGATTTATGTTAAATTTTATTTTCAATCACAATTTAACTTTGGAAAGATCAAATAGATTATCCAATGAAAATTCTCAAATTTGTGTTGCTTAAGCAAAATTTGACAAAATACTGACCAAATATATTATTTTAGAAATTGGATTAACAATAATCAAACCATAAGCAACATGTTATGTTCTGGTCTATTTATGAATATAAATTTTTTTAAAATATAAATTTAGATTTGTTTTTTCACTTAAAATTGTTAAGTAATTTTTATTATTAAGTATCAAATCTTGAAATTAATTAAAATGTCACTTTGGACAGAGATATTCATATCTTGGATAAACATATGATTAATATATTTTTGATTAAGAAAAACTATTTGGTTAATCACCACTAATTTAAATCAGAGAAAAAAAATTAAATTTTATTTTAACTACTCTTCTCAAACAAATATCAATTTTACTAAATTTAAAAAAAAAAAAAATTACATATCAATTGGCATGGAAAATAACATTGTCAGAAATAAAAATTCAGATATAAAGACAAGACTTATAATTTTAAATTGTTTGAACATTTAGATCTTCTATTAATAGAAAAATTAACACAACAAAATAAAAAAGCATAAAAGTCAATAAATTTATACGTGAATAATATAATATAAATACCATTATATAATAGCAATATTTCTATATATTTATTATAATAATAATACAAAAAAAAAAAATTTTGCCAAATATTTTATGCTCACAGTTACACCTACTATTTTTATATAAAGTTAATTAGAATCAAAAATAATGGGCAGAAAAAAACAATTCAAATATTTACAAATGTAACATATGAAAGTAAAATTTATCTATTAAACAACATATAACAATTATCTAAAATGTACAAAAAAATAAACATTACATAACTTTCTACTTATTTTTAATTAACCAATTATTAATTAAATTAATTGATGTTTTATATATTCATACAGTTATAACTATTGTTATAAATATAATTACTTTCATACAGTTTTCTTCTATTACTTTCTTTAATGTAAATTTTCTATTACTTTCGTTAATGTGAAATGACAAGTCAATAAATAAATTCTTTTAAACTTTTCCATTAGTAAACAAACATCATTTTTTTACAGTGTAATTGTAAATAAACTTCTTAACACAAAATCTAATTCAAAAGAATAAAATATATATCAGCAAAATAATGATTAAAAAAAGATAATCAAAAGTAATTATTCTTATTATATTAAGAGCCTTAAAAATCCCTTACAAAAAGAAATGAAGTTTCTCCATTTCTGCCAATCGTCCTCAAGTCTTTTATATCTTACTTTCATCTCTATATCTGTATCTAATGTTTATTTTTATTTTTACCACATGTCTTAACCTGATAACTGTATGTTTTTCTCAAAACAATGAGTAGAGAAAAACTTTTTTATTAAGTTTTATTTTGTTGATTGCTTAAATGATATTTAATATTGAAATAAGTGACTATACCTTCCCTCTACATATCAGGAACCTTTATATAAAGATTTGCTATTGCAATCATTATTAATTTACACCCACTATTTCAATTACTAATCAACTATTTGATATAATGATTTTTAAAAGAAATTTCTTTTTTTTTTTTAAATGTCAACTATTTTGTAAGATTAATGACATGATAGGATTATAACTTCATAAAAATAACATCATTTATGTAGGATAAAATAGTGGCATTAGCGCCAACCAAAAAATATAATAAAGTACAGAGTGTATTCATTATGTACAGTAATAAAAGATATGTGCTTATTATACAGTATCTTTACAATAATAAAATGCAATATAAAATAAGATATGATTACTGTACTTAACCTAATTTTCATTTAGACAATCTGATTTGGAATTGTCTGAATTGGAATTTTGTGATGCATCAAAAATAAATAAGACTTTCATTATAAATAGTGAAAGTACAAGTTTGATTTAGTATAATATGTAATCAAAGTAATCATATATAACGATTTGCATTTAAAAATAAATTTTAAAATGTGTTCATTAGATACCAAATATATTCACCCAATTAACTTTTGTTTAAATATTCTCACAAACTAACTCTGACCAAAAAAAAACAAAAATTCTTTTATGATAAAACTAAAAAATTTTAACTAAAAAAAAAAAAAAAGAGAAAAAAATTATTTTGTGCATTATATAATTTTACTAAATTGAAGTTGAAAATATCATTCATATGTTTAATTTTTAGCCAGTGTCTTCATAATTCATAAGAAAAACAATTTCTGACAAATCAAATATAATGGAGTATTTCAATGCAAATGTAAAAAAATCAAATAAATACAAACTTCAACTATTACAACACCAACAAGCATTAATAATAAATATTAAAATATATATATTACCTGAAAAACAATTTTTTATTTAACTAATTTTTAATGAATAATTTTTCACTTACAGAAATTTTCATTTCTCCTCAAGCATTAATGAAGATGGCTGTAATAATCAAACCAACATGATAGCTTTGCCAGATATAGCTATTCTATAAATCTATCACTACCTGAATTCAAAACATGAATTCTTAGTGATGAAAAAATTAATGTGTATGAACTTTGCATATATTGTTATTATTTTCTATTACTAATATTAGGTATAGTATCTTTTAAATTTAATTTACATTCAAAATATTTTATAAATTATTATGATTAAACTTATGTAGAAATATATCTGTTTATAAATTAGTATGACAAGAGATTGCTATTTTTTTTTTTTTAGCCATGTCAACATTTAGTCGGTATAAATATAAAAAGAAAAATATTTTTTATAAAACAATTAAAGTATTATTGCAAAACCTCGTCATTCTCTTAACAATTTAGTTAGTATTTTAAAATGAGAAAGTCATTTCCACTAGCTTTAAATATGGAAAGTGTAAAAATATTAATTTAATAATTAACATGAATAATCCTGATAAATGATCTCTGGATAGAATAAAACAGGCTGCAAAGACAGAGTAATTTAAGTAAGATTGTCTTTTTAATAGTTCACAGTTTTAAGCAAAATACCCTCCAGGTTCGGGAATAAGCAAGCATGGGAAATGATAATTAAATGTATTAAATTTACTTGAACTGATATGCTTATATTTCTCAAGCATGGGAATGGATAATTAAATATACTAAATTTACTTGAACTGATATACATCCGGGTCTCGTTTTATGCAGATTTCTTTAAGGCGATTTTGAAGTTATGTGATTTATGTTTTTTCTTAATATCTTTGGTATGCGGTTTTCTTTTATGCAATAAAAATTATTAGATCAGAAGTCAAGCTCCGATAATGCGCTATTACTTTAAATATTATAAATTTCACGCACTCACATGTCATATTTAAAGTAATAGCACATTATCAGAGTTCGACTTCCACCTAATAATTTCAATATTTGCAGCACTTTATAATAGTACTGTAATACACTTTATGCAATAAAGAAGTTTATAATTCACTTAAAATCAGGATTTCCCCATTTTATATACACAAATCAAATTTGCAAGATTATAATGTAAATCGGTTCAAACGTTACAGTTGCATATACTATGCAAGTTGTTGTTTTTGCATTTTAAATCACATTCTATTTTTGCTTTTTAAAAAAAGAGTATGTAATCAATTTTTGCTTTTTAAAAAAAGAGTACATAATCAATTAATCATTTAGTTTATTTTTGAAAGGTGAGTAACAGTGGTGGGCACAATTAAATTTGACAATTAAAAATTAAAATCTGATTTTTAATTGTAATTAACAATTTAAAAATTACATAATGTGACCTGAAATTAACGTGATATGAAATAATGAAATTTGATTTTTAAACGGAATTGAAAATTAAAAAATTAAAGTCAAAAATAAGAATTTAATTTTTAATTGTTAGTTTTAATTAAATTTTGCCCAACAGTGGTGAGCAGGTGTCTTTTTATTAACACAAGTCAAAGTTCTTATTTTTATTTTAAACTTTTAGTTTATCCTAATGGAAAGAAAAAAACATCCAAGAAAATGAATTTCTTTGGAAACAAAAATTTCAATTTTAGATCACTTAGCAAAATGGGAAGGATCAACAGCGATTGGAAAACATTTTAGTTAGGGCGAGTCCACTATAAGAGCAATTAAAAAGTAAAATTGGCGCTAGTTGTATTTCCTCTTGTGACAAATCTGATGTCTTACCAATTCACAAACGAACCTGCATATCGTCAAATAGCGATAATAATTAAAATACTGTATTATGTATGAAAAAATGTAAAATACTGTAAATTACACATAAAAATATATTGTTTTGAATAAAATTAAATACTGTAGTTAATAAAAAAATATAAAAAGTTTGTTTTGTATCATTTTTTTTCAAAATTGAAATTTTTTATTACTCATATTTTATTTCCTTTTTTTTTTTAAAGCGAATTTTAGAGCAATTTTACGTTGTCGCTTTGCTTTTATGCAATTTTTGAAAATTACAGTATGTATCCCCCATTTTTCAAGGTAAATTAAGTCTATTTTTGTGCGATTTCTTTTGTGCGCATTTTCTGAGGAACCCATCTACCGCATAAAACGAGACCCATGTGTACTTGTATTTCCGGCTATTTTGTCTATAAATAATGTTTGTTTATATATATTTTCTTTGAGTGATACCATTTGTGTCTGCCAACCTCTCACACTTAGCAATTTCCTTTGAGCAGCAATATGTAGTAGATGCACATTCATACCATATATCATACGCTTCGTTTGTATATTATCTTTATTCCTAAATAAGTGTAACAATGATATCTAGTGACTATTACATTTAATTAGTTTTCATTATTTACTTGCATTAGAGCCTGAAAGTATTTATGTTAGTCCAAGTCTGTTAATAGTATAGTTTATGATTGATTTTAGCATATCCTCAAACTGTAAGTTTAATAAGTCTTAAAACTATGTTGTTTTATTTATTGTATTAATAAATAGTATTGATAATTAGACCATGCAGCAAATTTATATATTGTCTGTGCATAAAATATAATAGAATCAATAAACCTCCAAACATATTAATTTGTATTTGAACTAAATAGCGACAATTAAATAAAATAATGTTATTATTATTTTTGGTGCTTGTAAGACGCCATTCGATGGCGTAAGACGCCATTCGATGGCGCCATTTTCACGCTAAAACTATAAAATATGAACATTCACGGGCCGTTGATTTCAATCATTTTGATGTGTTTTTTGTAATGCGAAAATAAAAACAAAACAAAATCTTTTTTTTTTAAATATTATTTTTTGTTAACATATACAAATTAAATGATAATAATAAATGTAAAATAAAATAAACAAATTACAATTTGATTCGTGTTTTTTATTTTGCTTTATTAGAAAAATCAATTTTCTATCGTATATTTTTTTACTGGGGTTACGGCTTTACCGCTATTTTTACTTCATATAGAATGGCAACAAAAAGTAAAAGTTGTTACGGTTAGGTTTAGGGTTAGTTTTAGGGTTAGGTTTATGTTTAGTGTTCTGTTGTTTGTAATGCTAAAATAAAAAATATCAAAATCGTATTTTTGTAAATATTTTTTTTTAGTAACATTTATAAAATAAATGATAACAATAAACGTAAACTATATTCAACAAAGAATAACCATAGTCGAAGAAAAGAAAAAAAGGAAAACTTTTTTAAACAACAACAAAAATGTCTTCTTTACTTATTAATCATGTTTATAATATATGCTTTTTATGAAACTTACAAAAAAAAACGTGCATAATTGTACTTTTCTTACTGGATATTTTTGTGTTACCGCTCTTTTTTATTTCAAAAATATACACATGGTAGAATCTTGTTTGTCTCATGGAATGTTATGAACAGTACGTTACTTGACGCGTTACTTAATTCCAACTCACTTTACACACATATCTTGTCAACATTTTCCCAATTAAAACTTCAATACAGTACGGTGTAAAAAGTCTGATAATTATTACTTTACAAAATATGAACATTTCAATACTTTAAAATAAAAAAAATCCAATGAAAACAACATTTCCATCCAATTCAAAAAAACACACCCTCTCACCAATCCGTAACCACTTTATAAACTGTGCGAATTCGGAAAATGTATTTGCTGCGATGTGACATACATGGTGTACTGCGATGCAACATAGCAGCCTGCAATCTGTAGCACAACAAAAAAGTTGTATTATAGAAAACGCGGGTTCGAACGTGTTGGCCACGGAAACGACATTTTTATGTGTTTTAACGCGAAAATGGCGCCATAGAGCGGCGTCTTTAGCTATAAGACTAGAACCTTATTTTTAATTTAATTCCAGGTAAAAAGAATTAATAGATTAATGTTTACTGTTGACGGCTGTCAATTGGGTTATTGTTTGTATTGTGATGTATATACTAAATAAATTGATAATTTCTCATTATTTTTAAGCATTTGTCATTATTGCAATCAATAAGATTAATTAAAATATAATAGTTTCTTGCATTAAATTGAACTTAGCAGGCTATAAAAAAAAAAAAAATATTTAATCGTGACGTCCGGATGAGGAGCTCTCATGCAAATTACCCTTGAAGTGATTTTCATGCGAGCTGTACATTTTTGATTGTTACAATACATAACTTCAAATAAATTAACTAATAGATACTAATAGAAATAATGGCAACAAGTTTTAAAATTTTAAACTTCTTAATGGAGAACAAAAGAAACTAATCAATGGAAGTCTCAAGAAAAAAAACAGCATTTTTTTCTCTTAAAATTTGTTCACAAAAAAATTTATTTGTTTATAGATTTGATTAATTTAATAGAATGGTCTCTTTTTTTTTTACTGCTTAAAATTATTTCATGTTCAATAATATATGAAATTGTAAATTCTAAAATATATACGTTTGTATTTTTAAATTAATTCAATACATAGATTAAAGATAAATGAAAAATTAATAATTGAATTTATTTTTATATTATGGAATGTCTGTGTGTGTATTGTAATGGGTTTTACCATATATATTCAAAACTTTTTTTATTATTTATTCCAAGTCTAATTACTTATTATTTTATTTTTATAAAATCATATTAATTTTTAATATGATTTTCAGAGACCCCGTTACTCAAGCAAAGGAGTAAATATGATTAATATTTACATATCAATCATACCCCCAGGACAGAGATTTAATGAAATATTAAACCAACAGTCACCTTTCCAGACTGAAGTAACTCTCTCCAGCTGCATGAAATGTGAAACAGCTCATGGGGATTATTTATAATAGATTTAAACCCAGGATGCCATCCAATACTTAAACTGGAACCCATGAAATGTCATTAACATGTTTCAAGAGCTTGACCCATGGCTAGTTCTTAAACATGAGACCGGCAACACATTTACTTAGATAAAAGGAGAGAGAGAGAAATGTAAATGACAATAATAATTTACATAAATTTATTAAAAGACAATAATAAATAAATAAAAATAATACAAATATACAAGATATTCTACATTTAAAAAACAAATATGCATGCTTCTGAATGAATTCTATTCAGGGGAAGATTTTAAAGTTTAATACTAGTATTAAGAATTCAAGCTTTAATAATAACGTCAACGGGTAATAGTTACCTAGGTCTAAGTACAGGACAGTCTCTGGTTTTTATAAGCGGTTTAAGCACAATCTCTGGTTTCAATAAGTGGTTTAAGCATAGCCTCTGTTTTCCATAAGTGGTTTAAGCACAGTCTCTGGTTTTCTAAGTGCGTTAAGCACATGTTTAGCATAAATGAAGCTTCTTGATTCCGTGTCCTATGGCGTGGCAGGTTCAAACATCAGCAGAAGGCGAGTCAGAGCAATCTATCACAGCATTTGGCTAATGGCACATAGGAGACAAGCAGAGAAACAGCCGAACACAAGCATTTGGATCTAGCCACTCATTTTTTTCATGGCACGATAGTAGAATTGTTTTATTGTGCCAGACTATTAGCGGCTTGTTGACTTTGTTCACTGCTGCTGGTTGATCTTGGTTATATTTTTAACCATCTTCCATAATATTTTCTTCATAGCCTGAATCCTCTGAACAATTTTAAGTCTGAAGTCTGAAGCCTGAATGTCTGAAATCTGAAGCCTGAATCTTCTGAATAATTTTAAGCCTGAATGTCTGAAGCCTGAATCTTCTGAATAATTTTAAGCCTGAATGTCTGAAGCCTGAATGAAAAATAATAACAATAGAGAATGTTAGCTTTTTATACACTCTGACCCCACTTTTGTTCAAGTTTTAATCCGTGCTATCAATACATTTGATCTTTTAAAAAAAAATTTTTTTAATTTAAAAAGTACATTCCTTTATTTTCTTGTTTTTCTATTTTAATCATACTGAACTTAGCCATATATTGTTCATTTAATCAGTCTGGAATCTTAATCTTCAGAGCCTGACTAGCCTTGTACAAATTGCTCCAATTAATTATAATTTTTTTTAAATAAAAAGTACTTTTAACAAAGAGTATTTTTTTGACAGAATTATATAAAAATAAAAGTACCTAAAAGAAAGATAAGTTATAATTACTAAATAATTTCTAACTTATTCCCAATATTTTTCTTTTTATTTTAACTTTTACTTTTCCCAAACTATTAAATATTGATATTTTTTTTCTATTTCATTTTTTTAAATTTTATTTTAAATAAATAAGTAAATCATGTAACTCATATATATATACACACACACTGCTGCAATGTGTGCATATACCCATCATTACAGTATACTATATAAATATGCATCATTTCCTATCTATGTTCATGGAAAAAAAATGATTCAGCTCTATAGATTCAAGGAAGTAATAAATAAATAATTGAATTACTTTTTATATTACTAAATAAACAAGTGAGAGTAAATCACATCTGTAAATAACAGTAAACAATATTACTTCATATATAATGAAATAATATCTATGCAATATTTTTAATAAGTCAGGATCAGATATAATAATATATGTATTATTGGAGAATTTTTAAATTAGACCTGACATTTCATTTATTATTAAGATTAATTAATTAATAAAATTATTCATCACTATTTTGGATTATCATAATGAATTTATTTAAATACTAGATTAAGTACTTTGTCTTTTGCTATTGTGCCCATATATTCAGCTGTCTTTTGTTATCCATTAGCTGACACTAATCAGCTATAGAATTTGTGCATGTCATCATACTTATTTGCATGATATATAATCACTATTAATGGTCAGTCCACATGATACCAATGATGGTTCTCAGCTGAGCAATCTCGGCATTAAATACACAATTATATAAAATATTATATAATTATTTGCACTTTCTTGATGATAATGATAATTATAAGATTTTATGTTTTACACCACTTAAATCCAATTTCAAATGACTGCTAATTATTTGTTTATATTATGATTGTCTCTTTATACAGAATTTATATTTAGATACAAGTAACACATCAATGTATGACTAGATTTATAGATTTATATTGACACATCTAAAATAATAATGACAATTATACAAATAAAGCAGAGTTCATATGTGACATAGGACAGAAAAAAAAAGAAGCAAAATCTTTGGAGATGGGATGAGGGTTTTACCTACGTGACCTTGCTAAACCATAATTTTAATTACTAGTCATGGAAGAAGGGTTTTGCCAGCAACTCAAAGATATGGCAATATTTGTATGTTACTCTATGAAAAGATATTATTCAGACATTGCATCAAACTATTCACAAATTCATATTTATTAGCCTATAAGTCTCAAATGTGCTAGGTTTAATTTTCAATGGAATCCCAACTTTCATATATTTTATCAGAATCAGATCTAAGTTCCAAATAATTCTCATGTGCTAGGTTTGATTAATCCAAAGATTTTACTAGTAATTCATATTGAAGATTATACATTATCTAATATATTTAAACTGATATAGTCTCCTGGTTGCATGATGTAAATAACTCCCCAATAGGTGGAAGCTGAAAATTTCAAAACTACATAACACTATTTCATTCTGTTTAATTGTAAAAATGCCAGTTTAATCTCAGGAAAAAAGATAGAAAACATTATTGGATGGTTGAATTCATATTATTTCTATGTCTATATATATAAATAAAAGACTAACTATTAGGTATATGTTTCATTTCATTTTTCCTTTACTCCAAGAGAAGGAATAATGAGATGAATTGTCTCATATCTGTATGTAATGACCAAATCTAAATATAAGGTGTTTATTTAACACATCATGATGATTTTTTAATTAGTTTAATTGAGCGCCACACACTGGAGCTTGGAAAAAGCTTGGAAAATAATTTACCCTCTTTCATCATCATTACTTTGCTTTATTTTTAAAGAATTATAATTTTAGATCTATTATATTTTCTTAAATTGTTTATCACCATTACACTAAAAAATTTGTGTCCAGCATAGATAAGAAATTCACAATTCAGTGTTGATGTACTCAACTATCTACATTTGATTTTATCTTTAACTGAATCTGTAGGCATTTTTGATGACATAAAAGAATTCTGGGATGACTAATTATCAAATGAAGATTCTTTTGATATGGAAAAAGGAATTTAGTATAGTATTAGTACAATGATATAATTTATAAATTTAATGTATAATCCAAAACTGCTTCTTACTTTTCATTTGTAGGTCTTTTCTTTTTTGTGTGTGTGTAAATTTTTAATGTTCTTTCCCTTTTTAATTTCTTATACGGGTACTCATCTTATAGCTAAAGACGCCGTTCTATGGCGCGGTTTTCGCGCTAAAATACATAAAAATGCTGTTTCTGCGGCCGACACGTTCGAACCCGCGTTTTACTATAATACAACTTTTTTGTTGTGCTACAGAATGCAGGCCGCTATGTCGCGTCGCAGTATAGCATGTATGTCGCATCGCAGCAATTACATTTTCCGAATTCGCACAGTTTATAAAATAGTTATGGCTTGATGAGAGAGTTTCTATTTGAATTGGATGGAAATGTTGTTTTCATTGGATTTTTTTTTATTTTAAAGTATTGAAATGTTCAGATTTTTTAAAGTAATAATTCTAAGACTTTTTACAACGTACTGTATTGAAGTTTTAATTGGGAAAATGTTAAATATCTATGTTTTTAGTGAGTTGCAATTAGGTAACGCGTCAAGTAACGTACTGTTCGTAACATTCCATGAGACAAAGAAGAGCGGTACCAAAAAAATATACAGTAAGAAAAGTACAAATATACACGATTTTTTGTAAATTTCATAAAAAGCAAATATTATAAACATGTTTAATAAGTAAAGAAGACATTTATATGTGTTTATTGTTGTTTAAAAAATTTTGAGTTTCTTTATTTTGTCCAAGTACGGTTACGATTTTGAATTTTTTTATTTTAGCATTACAAACAACAGAACATTAACCCTAAAACTAACCCTAAACCTAACCGTAACAACTTTTACTTTTTATTGTCATTCTATTTGAAGTAAAAAATATCCGTAATATCTCTTTTTACTTAAACAACAACAAAAAAAAAATAGTCGTAACACAAGTAAAAAAATATCCTATAGAAAATTTATAAAAAAAAGCCGTAACACAATTAAAAAAATATACGATAGAAAAACACGAATCAAATTGTAATTTGTTGATTTTATTTTACATTTATTATTATCCTTTAAACTGTATACGTTAATAAAAAATAATATTTATAAAAGATGATTTTGTTTTGTTTTTATTTTCGCATTACAAAGAAGCACAGAAAAATTATTATAATCAACGGCCCGGGAATGGTCATATATTATAGTTTTAGCGTGAAAACGGCGCCATCCAATGGCATCTTTATCTATAAGACAAGCACCCTTATACGGTTTGAGAAAAGAGGAGAAAGGGGTAGTGAGAAGTGGGAAACTAGGTGAAAAAAATACAGTCAATGGTAAGTTATCAAGATTGATTTTACTTAATATTGACTTATAAAATGAATTGATGTAGATAATTTCAAACAAGTTTTTTTTATTTATAATTGACAATTTGGTTTTGAATTTCTATTCTCAGGTCTTTAAAATTTTTTAATTTCTTTCATATTTGCTTTTTAAAAAGTAATGGAAGAGAAAAAATAAGGTCAATTGTACAGCGATGTCAATTTTTCTAGGAAATCAAAAATAGTCAGCTACATTCAATACAAATTCTAAATAAAACAAACAATCCAAATCAAAAATGAACTGGCTGACTTTGAAACAACTACAATAAATTTTTAAAAAAGGGTTAAAATGAAAAATCTTTCTTATTTATTTGAATTCCTACCACTGCCTGATAGTTATTTTATTTTTACTTAACATACAAAAAAAGAAATCACTACTTCATACTGTAACGATATATAAATATGTCGTTACATTAAATTGAAATAAAAACTTTTAAGTTCGCATATAAAAATAAGTGTATTAAAAAGAAAAAAAAACTAAACGCTAAAATTAAAATGTTTGTTAAACGTATATATTCGCACAGATGCTAAACTTTAAAAATATTTTTTTTAATAAATAAAAAAAGGTATTTGAATGTATTTTTTTTATAAAAAAAGATTTAAATATAAAAATAGTTTAAAAAAGAAATAACGTAAGTAAAAATAAAAACAGGTATTAATTAATTCCTGTAATCTGTAAATGGAAATGATTGTTTATTAATTATCCAAAAGCTGTCTAATTAAAAAGTCAGAGAGTAAATTAGATAAGAGAATAAAGAGATTTTAGCTTGACCAATGGAAGCACCAAGCCTCAGCCCGGACCCGAACGAAAATTTGGATTAGTGACGTTTTTGTTCAGTCAATCTGGAGATTTACTATAAAAAGAGAAATATTGAGTTCCAGCGTTGTGTGTTTGAGAGTTGTGGTAGGACGCACATACCACACTCTCTATTTAAAAGAAAAAGGAAAAGACTGTGATACCTTGAACCAGCTATTGCCATCTCCAGAACATTATCTTCCAATGGAGGCGTTGCGGGAATTAAAAGCAGAA
This sequence comes from Epiperipatus broadwayi, assembly GCA_028023455.1. Lineage (NCBI taxonomy): Eukaryota > Metazoa > Onychophora > Udeonychophora > Euonychophora > Peripatidae > Epiperipatus > Epiperipatus broadwayi. Next base: position 12,151,119 of record JAQFVV010000013.1, read on the forward strand.
ACCTGGACTCTTCTACCGTAAGCTATATTGACATGAACTCTAAATTGAAAAATAATTAAGAACTTTCGTTCAAGCTTATGAACTTCTATCTGACTTTTAAGTTTAAAATCAATTAATAATGTTTAATTTTATATGTTTTCCGATTGATAAAAATCATTTCCATTTTTTTTTCTCTTATTGTATAAATTATTTGTTGTTTAAATTTTAAATGAGGAAATTTAAGGTTGGGTATAGACGTTGCATAGATTCGTTAGCGGTTGATAATGTTATGGTTTTCACATTCGATTAGAATATATGTCAACGATATCACTGCAAGCATCTTACGATGAATGCTAATGGGATTTGTATATTCCCTATGCAAGTGACGTTTATCGATGACTTTGTATTTTGATCGGTTGTGTTTAATTTGGAATGTTTTTGACCGTGGAATCTGTGCAGCTGATCTGTACTCAACATTTTAAAACAAATTTTATAAAATGCATTTGTGCGAACATATCTAAATGTTAAATTTAAGTCGGGCGTGAATGGCTATATAGTTTTGTAAAGTTATATTAAGGGAGGGTAATCTTAGGTTATTCGTTTCGTAGTTGAATTGGCTCAATGGATTGGATATATTTGTGTAATTAGTAGATGTAGTATGAGGTCCGCTACGGGCAGGATTGCATATATACGCCACACACCTTCTGTTTGCCTATGGATGGGTTTGTAAGTCGGCAGAAGACCGCAGTCCATTCCTATGGAGTTTTTTGTTTATTGTTCTACTTGCCAACAGATGTAACATTCCTGTTGGTGGAGAGTCAATGTCTTCTCTAATTCTACTTACTGTTCAGATGTCCATTCCTGACAGTATAGTATTTTGTGTTGTCGTATCATGCTACATTGAATACATGAATGTATCAGATGGATTGGCGCCAGTTGGTTGCGAAATTTGTTGCCTAAGGTTAAATCAGGGAAGAATATTTTCTTTTCAAATGCAGATCTATGTAGTCTATTCATACTTGACTATCTAAATAAAATATTAAACTCATTGAAACTTAGTTAAATGTAAAATTAAAAGATTAATAGAAAAATCTAAAATGTTGAATTTATTCCTCAAAATTTAAATGTTATTTTATATGTGCGTAAATAAATATTTTTATGTGTTAATTTCTGGCAGTGGCTTTTATTTATTGATATTTAAGATATAAATTAAGATATAGATTTTTATCTCTGCGTCTCCGCTGAGCTAGTGACTTGGGCTAACAATCGGAATATTTAAATAAAGTGGAATCTTAACAGCGCGTATCTGCCTACTCTATAAATTTTTCTAGGTTTAAATGCTTAGATGGCGCCTTGTAGAGCAGATACTGTTTTGCGGTTAGATTCGATCTTCACTTTCATTTCGATCGTTATAATACAGACCTAATAATTTGCTATGTGGATGGACAATCCAACAGCTCTCTAAACTCCCTATCTCTTAGCTTTCTTTTCTCCATCATAGACAATCTATGCCTAAATGAAGACTGTAAATGGGTTTATTTTTACCTTTTTTTAAAAAAACTACAAAAAGAATACAATTTAAATGAACAACTCTAAATGTAATGTTTCCATTTTTTTTTTTTTCAAATCAAAATATTTTTTAATAATATCAATGGAGAACCCAAAGCTTATTTTTAAAACAATTTCTAAAAAAAAAAAAAAAGAATTTCTTGCAACACATGTGGTAGCGGAAAATTGTTTCCTTTTTATCTTTAAGTTTTCTGTTATATTTTTTAACTATTTACAAATCTAGAATTTTAAATCCGTAAAGTATATTAAATCTTAAATTTATTGATTAGTTATCCCAGACTTATTTTATTGTAGATGCATATTGAAAGGATGAACAATTCTCCCATAATTGGTAAATAGGTAATAGTTCTAACTTGTAACATCTACAATTTATTGTAAATAACAGTATTACTTTTGTTATTTGGTTATAACATATGTAAATAAGACCTCATAATATTCCAACTCTGTCACATTCAATCAAAGTATTATAAAAATAACTCTAAATAATGCATATAATCAATGTATATACCAATACCATAATAAAACCTTATTTTTATACATAAAAAAAAAATCTATTGTAGGTAACCGAGTATATCGGTACTCATGATTCTTCCTGAGCTCTAAAAGAATGAATTATCAATGAAGACAATTAAAAAACAAATACAAAAAAAAAAAAGTTTATTAATTTTATCTCTTCTCACAACTGCTTACAAACTATATGATTACACACATATAACCTTAACATTATATATTTTACATTAAATAATGAGATGAAATTGACAGAATACATTAAGTATTTTATCAATTATTTAAATCAATAATGATGTTATCTATTACTCATATAATCCTTATAACTAAAGTATGAATATGTTCATAAGTTAAAAATATTATACTTCTGAAAACATTTTTTATGACTCAATTTTAAAGATCAAAATATTTTCTAAATATATTTGTTAAATCATGATCACTTTATTTATATTGCCAAAAATATATATAGCCATTGATAAGCAATAAAATTGAAATACCTTACAGATACTACCAATAATATATCATAAACAAAACCTCACACTTATATATAAACATACATCTTCAATTCATTTAGACTTTTACTCATTCTATAAATAAAATGAAGAAACTTTCTTTATTCCAAAAAAGAAGCACACATACATAGATACTGCTGTGTCCTGAGGGTATCTAAAGATCAGTCAGGAACTAAATAAACAATGTACTTCAAAATGCATGTATAATAAGAGTTATTTAAGAACAATACTACTGTAGTAAAACAATGTAAGCATTTATATTCATATGCTATTTATTTTCCTCAGGTGAAATTAGTTTTCTTTCCCACCAGGAATAATCCAGTTATTATATATGTGCTTTCGAATCAAAAGTCTCTTCAAAAACAAATAAGCTTATATAATTTCCATATAGAATAAATCTATTAAAGTTTGCAACATCAGTGCTTACATTGGCATTCACAATTTATGTTTGTATAAACCACCACCGCTACCAACTTCTCTCTCTCTCTCTACTGTTTGGTTAAGTTTCTGTTAATTACCCTTTACTGATATTAAGCTTTCAATACACAAACAAATAACTGCTTCTTGCTTGCCACTATTCCATTTTTAGATTTAATCACTGCTAGTCAATCTACTAGTCTATTACTGAGTCATTCTTTGCTGCTGATCTGTTATCACTTCAAATTAACATTAACTTTAACACAGCTAACCACTTTAGCTGGTTCCTCCCTCTACTTCATTTACAACAGGAATATCTTTTATGATCTAATTTGTATACAACTAGCTTTATTTGCATACAAATTTTATTCTAATTAAATCTATAATTTTAGGACAATCTTTCAAGTGAATTTCTAGAATAATTTTCTCCAATAAAGAAAATCCTTATTAAAGTGAAGAAATCCGTACATATTTACACAAATAAATAATCTTTTATTTACATACACGGTTTTATACCCATGGACATTTCAGTTACATTATCTGTATATGGCTGGTAAACAGTTTTAAAGAATGCATAATACCACTACATATATGATTTCCTCATTTCTTAAATCATAAAATTAGGAATGACTATAAATGAATAATTTCCTATATGGACTTTATATTTTAGAAAATATTTTTTGTATTTAATATGTGTATTTCTGTTTAAATAAATGATCTTTTAATACAAGTATTTATATGCTCATATATTTTAATTATTTCTTTCATTCACATATATATAAAATAAAGAGAGCATTAGTAATAATATGCATTAGCAAAGAAAATTAAAAAATTTTAAAAACCAATAGCAAAATTTTTAATATCAGCTTTTGATTGCCTACTAGCCTAAACAGATTTATTATCCCAGGTGTTCTGCTATATATTTACAGAGAATATTAAGTAATACAAAAATTAATAACAGTAATACAAGAATTAGTTAGCATAAATAATAAATCAGCGCATATGTCAGTTTTCATGAGAACAAAAATGAACATTTATTTAATCCAGAAAATGTTAAACTAATTTGTTCTCAAAACAACAATCAAAAACAAAGATAAATAAGACTTGGTACATCTCTATCAATGAAAATGTCATCAAAAATCTCTAAAAGTCATGATTGTGGTACACCATATGAAAAATATACTCAATTTAAAAATAGTAATATAATAAACATCTGCAATAAGGATTAATTATTTTCTTCATTAAGGCACATTATTATTAGTGCATTATTTACTGTATACAAAAATAATAAAATATCATCCGTTATTATATATTATAACGATCGAAATGAAAGTGAAGATCGAATCTAACCGCAAAAACAATATCTGCAACTACCAGGGCGCCATCTAGGCATTTGAGCCTAGAAAAATTTATAGAGTAGGCAGATACGCGCTGTTAAGATTCCACTTTATTTAAATATTCCGATCGTTAGCCCAAGACACTAGCTCAGCGGATACGCAGAGATAAAAATCTATAAATTTTGTATCTTAAAAATAAAAGAATAAAAGCCACTGCCAGAAATTAACACATAAAAATATTTATTTACGCACATATAAAATAACATTTAAATTGTGAGGAATAAGTTTAACATTTTAGATTTTTATATTAACATTTAATTTTACATTTAACATAAATTTCAATGAGTTTAATATTTTATTTAGATGGTCAAGTATGAATAGACTACATAGATTTGCATCTGAAAATAAAACATTATATCCCTATTTAACCTTAGACTAAAATTCGCAGTCAAACTGGCATCAATCCATCTGATACATTTATGTATTCAATGTAGCATGAAAATACAACAGCACAAATATACTATACTATCAGGAAAGGACATCTGAACAGTATAGTTAGAGAAACCATTGACTCTTGTCCAATACAGGAATATGACGTCTGTATAGCAAGAAGAACAATAAAATAAAAACTCCAAAGGAAGGGACCGCGATCCTTTTTGCCGACTTACAATCCCATCCATAGGCAAAGGGTTGGTGCGGTGTATACAGCGATTCTGCACTTAGCGAAACTCATACTACATCTACTCATTACACAAATATATCCAATCCATTGACCCACTTCAACAACGACACAAATAACCCAAGATTACCCTCCCCTAATATAACTTTACAAATCTATATAGCCATTCACGCCCGACTTAAATTTAACATTTAAATACGTTCGCACAAATGAATTTTATAAAATTTGTTTTAATATGTTGAGTACAGATCAGCTGCACAGATTCCACGGTCAAAAACATTCCAAATTAAACACAACCGATCAAAATACAAAGTCATCGATAAACGTCACTTGCATAGGGAATATACAAATCCCATTAGCATTCATCGTAAGATGCTTGCAGTGATATCGTTGACATATATTCTAATCGAATGTGAAAACCACAACATTATCAACCGCTAACGAATCTATGCAACGTCTATACCCACCCTTAAATTTCCTCATTTAAAATTTAAACAATAAATATTAATACAAATAAATAATAAATGGAAATGATTTTTTTATCAAACGCAAACATATATAAAATTACACATTATCAATTGAGGTGACACATAAGTCAGAGAAAAGTTCTTTTTATAAAATTTAGATTAACTTATCAATCTTTAAAGTTCTTAATTAATATTATGATTTTAACAATTGTTCAGTTCTATTGCTTACGGTAGAAGAGTCCCTGTTCCCGTTGGCAATTCCCACGGAGACTTTCCTGGAAGACCGGTCTGATATTTTGGAGGTAGCATTAGCTGGTTCTGTTCTGGTATCACAGTCTTTGCATTTTTAAAATAAGTGAGTGAGGACGACAAGTGCGTCTTGTCGCCAGACTCACCAAAATCAAGTTGGAAAAACTGACTGGAACTCAATATTTTTTCTTTTTATAGTCCTCCTATGGATTCCATGAACAAAAATGTCACTGTTCTGTTTTTTCGTTATGGTCCGGGCCTTTATTTGCTTCCATTGGTCAAGCTAAAATCTCTTTCTTTTCTTATCTAACTTTTCATCTGACTTTTTAATTAAACAGCTTTTAGATAATTAATAAACAATCATTTCCATTTACAGATTACAGGAATTAATTAATACCTGTTTTTATTTTAACTTACGTTATTTTTTTATTAAAATATTTTTATATTTCAACCTTGTATTTTTTTATTAAAAAAAATACGTTCAAATACTTTTTTTTTTTTGTTTATGAAAAAAAAAATTTTTAAAGTTTAGCATCTGTGCGAATATATACGTTTAACAATATTTTAATTTTAGCGTTTAGTTTTTTACTTTTATTTGCGAACTTTTATTAAGTTTTTATTTTAAATTAATGTAACGACATATTTATATATTGTTACAATATATATAAACAAAATTACCGTAGTTATTACACAGGACAAACCAGGAACTCGGCAAGGATTTGATTGGTTTGAATTATTTCCCAATCCTAATTGTCCATTTCCATTATAGCCCCATCCATAAACCTATATTGAAGTACAAATATAAATATTGAAATTATTATTATTTTAAAAAAACTAAATAATTAAATTAAAAGAATAAAATTATTCAAAAAATATACTATCATTAAGTAAATAATCAATTGATTTTATAGATTCAAATATCATTATACTTGGATATTCAAACAGTTATAGAAAACAATTTGATACTAAGTACAATAAAAGATTATATATATCATGCTACTAGTGAATAGCATTATTATTAGCTAACTTCCTATACATTAGATGGCAGAGAATCTTTATATTACTCACGATCAATAACTGCTTTTTAATGCCCACTGACAAAATCAGTACTTATATAATTATTGTGAATAATATATGAGATCTGTATCAAAATAAAAGCTTTTCCTATTATTTTCATATTTGCATCTTTTTAAACATAAGATAGCCAAAAAAAAATCATGGTCATGGGTTATTTCAAATCATTTGACCCAGATTGTCATTGAAATAATATAATTTCTAATGAATTGAAGTTAAATAATTTCAGACATAATATCTGTCAAAAAGAAATATGGAAATAATAATAATAAACCATACAGCTAAGATTAAATCTTGACCATCTAGCATAAAAAAAATGATAATTTGACTACGACATATAAATATTTAAATAATGTATTCTTTTTCTCTCAAAAATAAAAATGGACAATCAGCAAAATTTAACTCTAGTAATATTTGATCTAGGATCAGTTTCTTGATTTGTTCTTTCTGTTCCAATCTTATCCGAGAATTCTTCCCTCCATTTATTTATTTACAGATTTTCTATACCATCCTGAATATCTAATAATATGAACTATCATCATTTTTGTTCTTCTTGAAGTTTTCAATACTTAGTTTTCTTAACGCATCTCATTCTTCCTTTTCTCTGTCACAAGATTCTCATAATCATTTATAAGCATAGAATTTCAAAAGTTTGGAGATAATTATTTCAAACCTCCTCAATTACATCTCAATTGCAAATGTTCCCACATTCCATAGAAATATTTAATAAATTGTTTTCCTGTTTTCATCAAAATTTCCTTTGAAATTAGATTTCAGTTTTGTCAATGCTTTCTTTACTGTGATATTTTTAAAGACGGTAGCATGGTCACATTTACTATCCAATGTAACTCTGCTTCACAAAAAAACAGAAAGACTTTCATATTACAGCATTATAACTGTTTAACACTTCCTCTGTGCCCTATGGGTTTTCCTAACTTTTTTTCTTTACAAATAGGGCTATCTTTCTAATCATATCCTGCTATAGTTTTAATAAACGATATTCACTTTTGTTATCATATAATCCAATCAACATAAAATAAACAGTCAGAAGCAATTTTCTGTCTAGAACTCCAGTTCTGCCACTTATTGTAAGCTTTAGTAATCAATATTAAAGTTTCTAGCATTTTGTGTTAATAAGATTCAAAGTGTGTTTTAATTTTTAATAATGTTAAAATATGTAAAAGTAATAGGAAAATACCATAACTGTAAAGTTATAAATGCATATCTACATAATTAATAAAATTATATTTGAATAATAAGAAAATATAAGTATTTTAATTACCTCTCCATTATCTAAAACAGCCATGGATGATGTCTGACCGCATGCGATATCAATAGCTCGCCTTGAACCTAAAAATTAATTTTTTTTTCACATTTAATAATAAAAAAATATTTCAGTTTATATAAAAAAAATTAAATATTATTCACAGATAACAACAAAGACTTACTCAAGCATGCAGTGACTTTTCTTGGTGTAGGTTGATTTGTTTGGGTTCCTGAACCAATCTGCCCACTGTTATTCTGTCCCCAAGCATAAATCTAAAATGTGATAATATGAAACACATTTTATTACTGGCAGCATAGAAGTGTACAAATTTCCATTGAAAAAAAAAAATAAGACCATGGTTAAAAGGTTCTATAAGCAAAGATTATATAAATATCTAAATTAAAAATTTGAGAGTGACCAAATCTCCATCAAACTGGAGAAGGCAAACGCTTTAAAACTGTACTTAATGTGTGAAATATAATTTATAACTTTAGTGAGTGGAATTTGTTTCAAAAATTATTCTGATCTATCAATAATTACCAAGTTTAGCAATTTTGTGACATGCTTACAGACTGGTAATATTTTGGTGGCATGTCATTAAATTCAATGAATTATATTGGATTACAAAAATAATTCAGTTTTATTTCTAAAATGCCTCAGTATCACATGACCACTCACTATGATATGAGCATATTTGAACATTACTATGTTGTTGTGAAAATATATTGCTAAATTCATATTAATAATAAAAAGACAAATACATATCTATGCATACATGCTTCATGTATATGATTGTTGATGATTATTTGATGGCAAAGTCCATGTATATGGTTTAAAAATACCAAGTATTTTAATTAAACTTATCAAATACCTAAAAAAAAAAAAAACATGGTTCTATTCTGAACATTATTAAAAAAATTTTCATTAAAGTAGATAGTTAAATAAAACAATTTACTGAAAAAATTAAATTAAAACAAAAATAACATTTTCTTGTGATCACAAATACATCTTTATTAGAGTTTTCTTTTTCTTAAATTATAAGAATATGTTTTTTAATTCTTATTCTTATTCTTTTTTTTTTATTCTCCAAATAATTGGTTCAGAAGTTATAAATAATATTTTTTCCATCCAACCAATAATCTTTGAAATTGAGAAAACAAAAAGGAAGAATTTAAAAAAGGAACACATTCTTATATTTTAAAGAAGAGAACGTTCTGATGAAGGCATGTTTAATACTACATAGAAACATTAGCTAGTTTTTTGATAATCTGCTTGATTAAACTGCCAGCATGAATGCAATGAAAAAGTTTTTGGGCAGGGTAACACTGAAGAAAAAGGAAATAGAGCAGACCAATGTTTCCATCAGGCATGTGGTAATTCTAATGAAGATAGTTTTAAATCTTATAAACAGGGTTCCCTTCAAATAATAATAAACAATCAACTTTTGTCAGTGAAAACATTACATTAATATATAATATATTCAAATACATGTTTTTCTTGAAAAGTGATTTTCCACAATGACTGTTATAAAGTTGTAAAATATAAAAATTTTAGAAATATTAATTTAATTTGAATTAAAATAGCTCTAAGAGACATTTAAAAATGAAAAATTATTTATAAGAAATTATATTAAGAAATAAGAAATAAAACGAGAAGTTGTATTTGTGGAGCATTCCTTCACAAATGAGAGATGTAGATCTTAAAGATGAAAATTAACACAAAAATAAATGCAATGAAGAATATATTCAATGAGAAGAATAGTGTAAATAGCAGCAACCAGAAGGAAATAATATCAAACAATAATGGTAAAGAAAAAAAATTGTTCTACTTAAGATAATCAGTATAAGAAGCTCAATATGAATTGAAGGAAACTGAACACATGTAATCCAGAAAAAAAAAAAAAGTTTGGTATATAAGATGCTGGAATGGATAAATTTTCTAAGAAGTAATGAACAAGACTAGAGACTATGCTGAAGAAAATTATTAATCCCCAATAGTGACAATAATGATAATCAAATGGTTTGTTATTCAGGAATTCATGCAACATCTTCAATGCAGAAATTTTTAGTTTTTAAGTTCATCATTCGATTACTGCACTAAACAATACCAGAACAATTTGTTGTTTACAAACATGGGACCAAAAGATTAATTTCTCAAAGCAATCAAGGTTTTAAACACAAATATTTATAATAAATTAAATGAATTTTTATTTGAAAAATAATTTAGATTTAAAAAGCATAGAAAAATGAAAAATAAATTGAAATTATAAGACATTTAGAAAAACCAAAAAATATTGATATTTGTTTTATCAGTCGTAAAAATAAATTGAAAGTAAATTGGGTTCTGAGAAATATATTTTGAGAAAGAAAGTAGGAAAAAAAATGTAAGACTGGAAATAAAACATAAAATTAAATTGTCTACTCATAGAAGAGAGAGCTATCAATTTTCAGCAATAATGTTGTTTATCCATATTGTTTTTAATATTTATTTTAGAAAAGTATCTTCTTAACATAATTTGTACAACATCTCAACTTTAGATTATATAACTTCATTAATGAGCTCTTATATTATTAAGATAAAACTAACATCTTTTCAACCATAACTGTATATGACTAGGAGCCATTTATTGTAAACATGAGAAATAATACATTTAATATTAGAAGGGGAAGTTTTCTTATATTATTAAGATAAAACTACTGTATAGAGTTTTGCCTTGTTTATAAAACTAATATCTTTTCAAACATAATTGTATAGGACTAGGAGCCATTTATTATAACCATGAGAAAAAATACATTTAATGTTAGAAGAAAGGGGGTTTCCTGGTAGAACTGGATTAGAAGCACAGATATAAAACTGTTATTACAACACCTATTATTCAAAACTATTAACTAAAGAAAATAATTCACTTATGCACATATTTAAAAAAAAATCATTAAATATTTATAAATTAATAAGTCTAACTGCAATGAGTAGCCTGGGTTTTTTTTTTCTTCTATGTTAGCAGTATTTGAATTTACAATGAAGACGTAAAAGATCTATTCCTGAAATTCTAAAGGTTAAAAACCAGAAAATATTGTGAAACCAGGTATTTCAGATTAATGGTATTTATTTATATTGAAATGAAATTTTCAAATGATGAAAAAAAATGACAAATCTGAAATAGATTCAAAATGAAAATAAACATGAATAAAATTAAAGTACACAAAAAGTTGCTAATGATAAAATATTAAATATGGTAATTAAAAATGAACCTATAGAACAGATAAATTGTTTTCAAATATTTAGAGAACCAGTTAAATGATAAAATGAAAAATTATAATTAAAATTTTAATGGCTAAACAGATTTTAAAATAATCAGATTATTTTGTGTGTTATAAGGTAAAGAATTTTAAAAAAAATATACATAAAATGTTTTGTTTGCAAAATAGTTAATACTAATATTATTTTTTTTATATTGTTTATATTAAATGAATATCTAAAAAAATTCATTTCTTCATTGCACATTTCACAATGCTTATATGAAATGGTATTTTATAGCAATGAAGAAAACTGCTACAGTCAAAACTGTCAGGCAATTTAATAAAAAGCATTGTGAAAAGAGCAAAAAAAGTGATTTTCTTTTAGAGATTTAATTTACGATTTGTCTAGTGCAAACTTTATATATAAATAGAAACACAAATTATTAAGATGACTTTTGAGTTATGAATTAGCAGAAAAAAATTAGTTCTAAGGTTGTAAATATTGAGATATTAATAAGATATAGAGAAGTAATAAGAAATATGCCAATGAAGATAAAAAGTGAAAAGAACAATAAAAATGAAAAAAAATATTTAAAGTAGCTATGAGACTATGAAAAAAAGTAATTCAAAAGAATCAGAAAAAACAATCTAGAATAACTTTTGTAATATTTTTTGGAGAAATAATATACTAAATATATAACAAGAGAGAATCTTAATACTTCTCACCACCACTTAAAATTTTTTTACCTCTCCTTCTGATGTCAATACCATTGAATGGTGACTACCACACACTACTTTAGTAACTTTCTTGCCTGCAATATTAACTAATGTAGGAGTAAAACCTTGATTTGTACATCCACTCCCTAATTGACAGTATCCATTATGCCCCCAACTATATAATTCTCCATCTTTGGTCATTCCAAGAACATGTGGTCCACTGCCATATGCAAAATCTATAATTCCTTTTTTACATAATGCAGTTATTTTTTGTGGAAATAAACTTCCATGTGAGTCTGTGAGTGCTAAACAGCAACAACCATTGGATCCTAAACCAAATGCTTCATCATCCTTGTTCATAATAATAGCTTCATTACCAGCAGAGCCAAAGATGCAAAACACATTAATTGTACTGATGAATTCAGGCTCCAATAAACTTAAAATTCCCCACTTTGTCACATCCATTCCTGAAATTAAATAGTTTCATATTATATAAGATATTTTAATGCAACAAAAAAAATAAAAATACAGATTATAGATCATAATTTACTAATAATTAATGAATGGATGGAGTACATATAATTAAAAAGACATTAATAGGTTTAACAATGTATTGTCAGAAATGCAACAAATAAAATTCACGCTGCTATTTTTTTTTAAAAAAAATAATGTTTATTGCATCATGGAAAGCATCATGCCAGTTTTAGAAACAGTTTAAACCAAATTTGGATAATTAGGCTAGTGGTACCTAGATCCCACAATATGCATACTTAATCTATCTTATAGAATAGTGATGTTATTATAAAGTTTTACATGCAAACAATCAATATCTTGCCTAATACATTCAGGAAAATTAGAAATATTAGTTTCAGTTTATGTAATATTATTTTAATCACTAGCTTTTAACATTAATATATAATACTAAACAATTCATGCCTATACTCATATATCTGTCTTAAATTCCATTCAATATCACTTTTATAATATGAATAATTACATCTTCCAATCTATACTATTCTTCTTCTATATACCCAACAAAGTATCAATTCATTCTTTTATAAACAATGAAGAATGTATTGTTTTTTCAATACTGATCTACTTATCATGTTTCCCTGAAAATAAAACCTAAACAGAAAATAAGCCCTAGCATGATTTTTCAGGAAGCTTATAATATAAACCCTACTCCAAATATAATTAAGATCATCATCCCATTAAAACACATGATAGACACATTGAATTATAAAGACATGTATGTATAAATAAACAATATTATTGACATTAATGCTTTAAATAAATGGTAATATAAATATTATGGTTCATTTGTATTTTCCCATCAATCATTTTCGACAAATGGAATTCTACATGTATAGAGAAACAATTTATCTACAAGACATCAGTATATTGGACAATTTATAATTTCATTTATATATTTTTAGTACTTATTTATATTTAATTCTTAGAAGTTGAATGCTTGATTTAGTTTTAGACTTTCATGATGGTAGCTTTTCAATATTCAAGATAAAAGAAAAAATAGTTTGATTTCTTAAACTTTTTTCCCCCTCCTAAAAGATTACAAATAACAGAAGTGACTTTAATAATCAACATTTAGTGTAAATTAAATCATCTACTTTTCTCCTAAAAAAAAGTTTTAAAAAAGGAATACAAAAACATTTTCAGATTTTTGTACTTGCATTTTTTTGTTGTTGTTGTTGCTGTTGTATGTATAAACCATTTCTAACTGTAATTATCATTTTTGTTACTACTCCTGTCTCAACAAGTCTTCAATTGACTCATGATTTAAAATTTACACAGAATAATATTCTGATTGCCAAATATGATCAATACAAAAAGAAAGAACTATTCTGGCTAGTAAAAGAAAGGAATTGGGAGGGGAACTCCTGGGGTAAGAATCTTATAGCTTTCTGTAAAGAGAAACATTTGACAAAAAATGTACATTTTTGTATTTAAATAAATATAGATTTTTGTACATGAAAAAATAAGACATCACCTGAAAATAAGCCCTATGGTAAATTTTAGCACAAAATTTAATATAAGACTCCATCTTATTTTTAGTGAAACACAGTTGCTACCTACATTCGATTTTCTCTTTAATTGTATCTTTAAAACTTAGTGTGTCTGTCATGAAATAATTCTGGGATAACTAATCGATAAATTTAAGTTAATTATTGGTACTTCATGTACTTAAAATCTAAATTCTTAAAGAGTTCAAAAATACAACAGAAAACTAAAAGATAAAAATTAAATACTTTTCCACATATCAACACAAATTTTTTTTTTTAGAAATTAATTTAAAAATAAACATTTTGTTCTTCATTGATATTGTTAAAATGTTTTTATTTGAAAAAAAAATGGAAACATTATATTTGGAGTTGTTCATTTAAATTGTTAGACTATTACTTTTTTTAGTTTTTTAAATAAAAATAAACTGCCTTACATTTTCCATTTAGACCTTGGATTGTCTATAAAGCTAAGGGAGAGTTTAGAATGATTTTGCATTGTCCATCCACACAAAATTACTCAATCCAGATGAAGTTTTTTTGGATTTTTGTTAAGTAAATAAAAAACAATCATTGCATGGTGGGAATCCAAAAAAATAAGTTCATTTTAACCTTCTTTTAATTTGTTATTGTTGTTTTAAGGCTAGCCAGTTCATTTTTATTTGGATTGTTTTATTTGTAACTTGTATTGAATGAAACCAACAATTATTGTTTTCATAAAAGTCAACAACACTTGCAATTGTCTGTATTTCCCCTTCCTCTCATTTTTTAAAAACCAAATAAGACATTTAAAAATTTTAAAAAACAAAGAATAAAAATTCCAAACAAATCTATCAGTTACAAATAAGAAGTGGTTATTTGAAATCATACCTAAATTAATTTGATAAAGCTAACATTAGATACTATTATCAGACAATCCAAATCAATCTTGAAACTTACAACTGACCATATCCCCCCCCTCTCCAACTCTCCCATCGCCCTCCCATTTTCTCAAAACCAAATAAAAAATTGAAAAAAAACAAAAACAAATGATACTAAAAGTATGACAAAGCAAAAAAAAAAGATCTTCCAATGACAAATAATAAGAGGTTTTAAATTACATCTTGAATTTAAAAATTAAGTAGTAATAGTATTACAATAAATTCCTTTTCCAAAATCAAAGAATCTTCAATTTATCCATTAATTACCCCAGTATTCTTCCATGAAAAAGCAGTGTTTAAAGATTCAATTAAAAATAAAATCAAATATAGGTAACTGACTAGATCAGTACCTCTTTTTCTATATATTTCTCAATAGACTTCATCTTTCCAATTATACTGCATATATGAGGAGGAGACCTAAAAATCATCAGAATTTTAGAATGAAAAATTGTTTATTTATTTTTATGTATTATAAATTTAATCTCTTTCAAATTACTATCCATTTGATGTAATACACCAGTCTAAATGTGTTTTTCATTTTTCAAAGTAGTCCAGAAATACTTACAAAGTGATGCCTATTAAAGTCTCATTTTTTCCCACCACTTCTAAATCCACAAAAAAAAAAAGACATTTTTTCATTTGAGAAATTTTAAAAAAAATTACACAAAGTGAGATCGAGTGAATATGGATGATAGACAAAATCAGTCATGCTGAATTTAATTAAAAAGTGTTTCACGTTCAAGGCTTTGAGAGATGACACTTCATTGGAGTGGACTTGTTATTCTTTTCTTTGCCACAAAATGGGATGTTTATATTTTACTACATCACTTAAATGTTTCAAAACTTGCAGATAAAATGCCTGACCATTATGAACTAAATCTGAGATAAAATTGTCATTTGTGTAAAAAAAAAAATCAGCAGGGTTTTGACTTTGGATTTCACTTGCCATGCTTTTTAGGGATGTAGTGAATTTAACATTTCAATTAAACCACTCATAAACTTGTGTTTT
Organism: Epiperipatus broadwayi; assembly: GCA_028023455.1. Classification (NCBI taxonomy): domain Eukaryota; kingdom Metazoa; phylum Onychophora; class Udeonychophora; order Euonychophora; family Peripatidae; genus Epiperipatus; species Epiperipatus broadwayi. Next base: position 12,167,079 of record JAQFVV010000013.1, read on the forward strand.
TATAAGATCAGCTTGCTTATAATCTGTTTCAAGCATTACAATTGTTTTCCTTGTTTTCTGTAAATGAAAACAGAATTTCCCATTATTCAACCTTTTCAGCTATTATAAATAAAGAAATCGACAAAAATGTGAAATGCACTTTACAAAAAAATGTGCTACATGATCCCAGAATTTCACAAGGCAATGCTATTTGGCAGACTGATGCAGAAGAATTCTTGCAAAAAGAATGGAACAGCAGAAGTATATACAACAACAGGTGCACAACCCAGAGAATGATTCCGGTCTTTCTTTTTCTCCCCTCATGGTAATGCACTTAAATTGCTCATAGCTGAGATTCATCTATAAAAATAATTCAGAATTTGATTATTATGTAACATCTTATATTTTACTTAAATAATGAGCTAATAGATAGTGAGTAAATTCTTTTTAATAATATATAGCTCTATAATGTATTAATAACAGAAGTGATTATATATATTGTTTCATTTTTATATATACATATATATTTAGTTTTTACATTAAATTTAAGAAGAAAATGACTAATCTACTTCCACATTCATTGCTGTATATCTGAAGATGATAATCTGACATTCAACATTTAGTCACTATGGTCAGTCTTTTCCAAGTATCTAATTTTCATCAATTTTGCGATAAAATTTCTAAAGATTTAATTTAAAAAACACATGTCTCCAATCTTCCTCTCTCTCTTTTTCAGCGAAAAATTTAATTTTGATTAATAAATACTCCAATTTTTTATCCTTAAATTCTTATGTTTAATTTTACTATAGGTATATATTTTGACTATTCTCTGGAGTCATATTCACTGTAAATTACAAGATAAAAATATATACTGCAGAATGGTCTTCCATAAAATTCAGTTCTTTCACCTGCTTTAATATTCAACAATGATCATCCAGAAATAGAATGCAGTAAATTCATATATCTGTACAAAAGAGATCATTTCCAATTTCTTAATAAGAATATGAAGGATTTAAAAATCTTTTTCAAAGACTGAGATATTATTCTTGCTACAACAAAGATACTATGCTCAAATTTTTTTCTAAACAGGGAAACATTTCATAATATGAATGTAATCTGCAACAATAGACTAAAATGTAATCCTGTTCCACTAGGATTAATTTTGAACTGTAACTTAATTTATTGATTCTATCTATAAAAGGTTAGATTTAAAACAATTTTTAAAAAAATTCTTTGTAAAGTTGGCTGGCACTACTTACTATTGTAATAGAAATATTTTACAGATACTTATATAGCACTAGCATAATCATTAATAAATCCTATGCCTTGTGTGAAGAAAAAGTATCCATACTACATCTGGATACTCAACTAAATACTACAATATGAAATATTACTGACAAACAATATGAAATATTATTGACAAACCCAAGTCTATTGTCATGTGATGGTTCCCTGTTCTTTCATATATTCATCCAACAAATATGAGTAGTGACCTTCCAAAAAATATATAAGATGCTGATAAATAGATTAGATTTACCATTAACTTAAGATTCGCCAGCTAAGATCCTTTTTCTGGATGTTCAATCAAGAAGCTCTTCAAATATACAAATATTAGTTTCAAATAATAACTTTATTCACACTAAGAAGATACATATGGATATCATTTAACCTCTTTTTATTATAGGTTACATGCTTACAATGTACAGTGGCTCTACAATGAAAACAATAAATAAGAAAACTAATGGTAAAAATAAAAAAAATTACATAAATATAAGCTACTTAGGAATTATTTGGGTCAATTTGTTGACTACCAAATTCAGAGTTTTAACAATAAATAACAATTAAATGGAAAGGGCTGGATTATATTAATGTGACAACTTTTAGACTCTGCATAGGAGTCATTATGTCCAGTTCTTTAATTTTTCCATGACAGTACTTTATTTATGTACCTAAGTGTTTTGATCTTCAGATCTCCAGTTGGTCCCATGTCTGACTGGCTAATCAGTGCTGGCATACTTTCGAATCATATTCTACAAATATACAAATATTCTACATAATATACAAATATTATGCTATAAAAAATAGATTTCTTGAAAGATTTCAAACAAATTTTCTTTTTCCAGATATAGTAGTCAACTGAATTTGATTTTCATTGATGCTATTCTAATTAATAAATTCAGGCTACCAATAGTTAATGTGCTAATATGCTTCATAAATATTATCAACAGCCTCTAACACCCACAGATGTAAACAAACACAAATCACAAACCACATATAATTTGTGCTATAATGACAGATTTGGAGGACTTAACAAATCACTAATAAATCCATCTCTTGGTTGGGTTGAAATCTCTATAGAGATTTATTTACAATGTTAATTAATAAATTTATATATACATCATAACAATAGATAATGTGAGGAAATATAATAAATAATAGCCAACTTTTTCCACTAATAATAATCATAATATACAATATAGGTCAAATATGATTACAATCATAACTTAAATCATTATTTTTATGTACCTGAAAAGCAGAGATATAATTATACTGAATGAGAGACTAATGGTAATGCTGATGCATATGTAATGTGAAAACATCAAAAATACAAATCCAACAATAATTCCAATAGTGTTTTCCTGAAGGTTTGTGATGATGATGTTTTAGTTGTATTTATATGTTGGACTATTTCTATCATCCAATATGAGTATTGAATGTCTTTAGAAAATTTAATTTTATTTAAATTTTCAAAGTATATCCAGTAATAGCACACAGATTAATATATGCACAATGTTTCGAGAGGAATTATTCTCCTCTCTTCAGGTGTTTCTGACCTAACCTGTACCAATATTAGCATGGGAATCGAACCTAGACTCTTAGATTCTTGAGTATTGAATTTTAAGGTAATGTTCTAACCAAACGAGGATGCATTACCTTAAAATTCAATACTGAAGAATCTATGGGTCTAGGTTTGATTCCCATGCTATTACTGTCACTGGTTAGGCCAGCAATACCTGAAGAAGAGAGGAGAATAATACCTCTTGAAATGTTATCAAGCATATACTAACCTGTGTGCTGTTGCTAATTGATGAATGTATTTGAAATATTTAAATAAAGTTAAATTTTTCTTAAGACATTCAATACTCATATTAGATGATGGAAATAGTCCAATATATAAATACAAATAATTCCAATAATCAGAATGAAGATAAAGAGAAGAAGGCATTATTTTATTTTGCACTATATATTTACAACATTCTTAGGCATATAATATCACATAGATACTATGCCACTAAAATTTAATATGGTTTATTCCTGTCTGACTTGGGCATAAAAACTTTAGGCACACTTATAAAGATGATAAAATCTAATAAGTTATTAATAAACAGAACATTCATTAAGATAAAATTAATTAATAACACACACATATTTAACTATTAGTGATATACCACTAAACATCACATGATCACTATTTCTTATGCTAGCACATTACTGTTATTAAAACAGGCAAAACTCTCCATACAGTAGTGCCACTCAGTGCCAACCCGAGTAATCAATGTCTGGGGATATTGGATGAGTAGGCACTAGATAGGGATTTTATGCACAAGCCTTCTGACCTCCATTGATTACTCTGGTTGGCACTGCGTAGCACTACTGTATGGAGAGTTTTGCCTGTTTTAATAACAGTAATGTGCTAGCATAAGAAATAGTGATCATGTGATGTTAAGTGGTTTAACACCCATCCTTCCTAATAGGATAATAGTGGCTATGGTTGTTAAAGAGCCAAAGACACCAAAATGTATGGGTATTGAACTGGGTTCAGACCCATATGACTATATAAGCTACTGAATTGTGTTTTCAATTTTATTCTCATAGTTTTGTAGTTAAGTAGAAATAAAAGGTGGTTGCTGGAAGGTTGCATTAGATCCTAAGATCTAGGTGCAGTGCTCTCATCCTCACTGACAAAGGCCACAAGCCAGAAACTAGTCTGGGGATATTGGATGAGTAGACATTAGATAGGGATTTTATGCACAAGCCTTCTGGCATCCATTGAGTGGCACTAATGTATGGAGAGTTTTGCCTGTTTTAATATTAGTGATATAATTAACAATTGACAAAACTTTAATTACTGTATTTCCATAATAATCAATCATAGAATTTAAGTTTTCTTTTTTAAATTTATGACAAGAATGAAAACAAATTGCTTTAAAATTTCTTTAAATAATTATTTTGAAAATATATTCAGGAAATATTTTATCTAGATATATATATGGACTGAAAGTGTAACATACACCTGGGTCTCGTTTTATGCATTAGATAAGTTCCTCAGAAAACATGCACAAAAGAAATCACACAAAAATAAACATAACTTATCTTGAAAAATGGGGGATAGGTTCTTGTAATTTTCAGAAATTAGCATAAAAGCAAAGCGACAAGGAAAATTACTTTAAAATTCACATTAAAAAAATAAGGAAATAAAGTATGACTAATAAAAATTTCAAATCTTTGAAAAAAAGTAATATAAGACAAACTTTTTTTGATTAAAATATGTATAAAAAAATGTAATCATTACCGCTATTTTACAATATGTGTTCGTTTATGAACTAGTAAGAAATCAGATTCGATGTGATGTGATGTACTGTAGCTTCTTCTTAAACGGAGTCAAGAATCTCTCAACAATTATGGTTTTCTGTTTCTATATTAAAAAATGAAACTGCAATCAAAACAAAAAGATTATATATTATCATTAGAAAGATTATTTTCAGTTAATAAAATCAATAAAATCTTCGTTATTATTTATTTTAAAAATCTAAAAAAATATTCATTTCTGTTAATATCTAACAAAATATGTTTTAAAAGTTTAAATATTTATTGTGATATTTTTATATGTATGTATAAATTTATTATTACTATTTATTCATTAGTATAAGTAGGTTATTTACATAGAAGCTAAGATTCTAAATACAGCTTCAGGCCATATTCACATAAGCTGCTAATATAACATTATATTTTTGAGGAAAAAAAAGTATTTCAAGTCAATATAAGTTATTACTAGTTTAAATTTCTTGATATCTAATAAATATAGTGAAATATGAAGGATATTAAGAAGAAACATGAATCGCATAACTTCAAAATCGCATTAAAAAAATCTGCATAAAATGAGACCCAGGTGTAGATATAATAATTTTGTGAATATATTTGAACATTGTTCCCTAAATAAGGTAAGTTAAATAATTATTTTTAAATAATTCAAATGGAAAATATAAATGAAATTTATATAATTACACTACTAAAAAAAATTTACCTAACTTAAATTCAATAAATGTCTATCCATTACTGAAGACTTTTTTTTTCTTTTTAGCAGTCATTCTATATATTAGTCAGAGTTATGCACTACATGATTAAAAAAATTTGTAGCAAGTAAAAGTTTTAATGAAGTTTCAAAGTATTATTATTGATATAAGACTGTAATTCTTTGACATAAGCCTTATGATGGGGATAGTCATTCCCTCAGAAATCTATGAGTAACTGGTCTAAAGTCTTCTGATTATTTAATTGACCATGATTCTGATTGAGTGATTCATTTGAAAAAAAGAGAAGAGCTTGGCCTAGCATTTAATAACAACTGAATATCACACTATTAACTAGAATTTTCTATTTTTAAACTGTCACTAAACTTACTGCTACTGTAATTCAATTCAAACTCAAACAAAAACTAATTAAATTTCATTATTGTGCCCTTTTTATAAATTTGTGTTTTGACAAGATATTCAAACTAAAACTAATTAAATTTTGTTTTTGTAACCTTTTTATAAGTTTATGTTTTGAAAAGATATTTATTTTCCAAAAAATATTTTCTTTTATAATTGTTTTTCTATTGTTCAAACTTCTCAACCATATCATAATTCCTATTGAAACTTGTTTAGATGCATTCTTACTTTTTTAATTAAATAATCTAAGAAGGTTTCGATTAAAAAAATATTTTTTAAAAATATTTTTTAAACAAATAATAATAATATGCTTCTCTTCTTTCAAATTAAAATTGTTTAAGCATATTATTTAAATAACTATGAAATACATAATTTTAAATATAGTTTTACCTTTTTTAATCTTGTCTATTTTAAAATAAATATTTTTTTACTATATACACAATACATAATCCAATTTGGGCATATTGCTAAACTAGAAATAGTATGTAAATTAACAACTCAGACATTATACAAATTAATTTTCATGTTTTTTTTAAATATATGAGCACAATTTGTCCCAGTGAAAATATGAAACATTCTCTCTCTCTAAGCTTTCTGCAGCAATATCCCTGAATCAATGTGTGTTATGCAGCAACAGAATTTATAAATTCACTACAAAAGTTTTAAATGCTATTGTACCTCATTCATAAATCATGACATGAAATGTGATGGTGTATTTCATACCACTTTAGAAAAACCCATGGTGGAACAATATGCTAACATTAAATTTTTGGTTTAAATTGAGAAAAACTGCTACTGAAATTTTTGAAATGATTCAAACTATGTTGGCAGCAAAGCTATGAGTCGTAAGAACATTTTCAATTGGTTTTGAAGACTTTATGATGGCAAGAACATTGAAAATAAAGCCCACCCAAATGCATCAAAAGCTACTTGGAAACAAAGAAAACACTCAAAATGTTCCAAAATTCTTTAAACTAATCTATCATACTCATTGAGGAATTCAGTGGCATTCTAGAAATCAGTGTCCATTACATTTTAATGGAAGATTTAAAAAGGTGGAAGGCGTGCATGCATTGTGTGCATCATTTCTTAATAGTTGATCAAAAAGACACCAAAATGGAGCAATGCAATCATTGCAACTATGTATCAGAATTCTTGCCAAATAGTATTACAAGTGATGAAATGTGTCAATATGAAACATAAATTATGTATCAGAATGTGAAATGGATATCACCATAAGCAAAACAAAAAAAATTGTAAATGAAAGAGTCAAATCAAAACATTGCTCAATATTTTTTTTTAATCCAAAGGCATTACTTACCCACAAATACATTCCAGAAGATTATATGGTAAAAGCTTGCTACTATTTGGATATCATGGACCAAAGTTTTGCTAAAGTGGCCTAAATATCATGTGCAAGAACTTTATTATTGTTGTGCAATAACATACTATCTCTCATTGCCAAGATTGTGCATAATTTTTTTGCTTCAGCATTCATCTTATTTTCTTTATTTATCTCCCATTGACTTTTCAATATTTCCAAAATTAAAGTTGACCATGAAAGGAGCATGTCTGGTTCATCCAGAAGCTTGTGACAAAGTTTCTAGACACAATTCTCACAGAATATTTCAACGATTGCTCCAAATAGTTTTACAATGATTTCCAGCAGTGTAATGCATCACAAGGAGGCTATTAAAATAATTAATAATAAAAACAAATCATAAACAATGCCTTGTATTTTATTTCATGTCAATCATTTTTTTATAAGACACGATTATTTGATTGGCTAATTTCTGTAAATTCTGATTGAATAGTTAATGTATATATATACAATTCTATTACAAATACATAAATAAACAATATATATAGTAACAATGCATAATATATTAATATCTATTGTTATTATATGTAAAATCTCATGCGACACAAGTATAGAGTAAAAAAAAAACAAGAGCTAAAAGTTTCTGGTTCAAAGTTCAATCTGCCACTGTTCAAATGTCATATCACATTCTGAATAACTAAGAAAACAATTAGTTAGTTAATATATAGACAGTATAGAGATGTAAGCTAATTTACAATCATTTAAACTGCAACAGTTCATGGTTACAATAAGAGAACTTACAAATCTACCTCATATTGAATAAAAAGAAATTAATTATACTTGCTATTTATATACATGAAAAGCTTCTTAATAAAATGTGAACATTTAATAAAAAAGGTAATACAAAAAATTCATACTACAGATCAAAATATGGATAAATATATTGGGTTTAAAAAGGACTAATTGAAAATGAAATACATGAATGAGAGAGCAAATGAATATTATAAATTTCATTGAAAAAAATAAAAAATTGAAAAAGAGTTGAGACAAATATATTACTTGAAAATATTACAATAGATGGCCATATGACATATGGATCTCAAAAAGCTGTGAAAATCAAAAAGAGATCACATATGAAAAGAATAATGAGATAAAAAAAAATCTGGAATAAAATGAAGAGTAAATAAGGAAACCAGCTTTCATCTTAATAAATGTCTTAATAAACTCTTGGTTAAAAAGCAGCAAATAAAAAAATGCACAATAAAGCTATTAACGTGAGACTGGCAAATCCTAGGTTCTTGACATAAAAAATGGCAGTGGTTATCATAAAATACTTCAAATACAATGTACATTCTTTATAAAATGATCTCTTCATCAAAAAAATTATTTTAATTTAGTACTGAAAATATATTAAAATATTATATTTTTTTATAAAATAATTGTTTAACACAATGTTAATATTACTGCACTTCAAGAAACAAGTTTTTAATAATACACACACATACCTTTGTAAATACAATTCCTGGATATATATTGATTCTGATAGAATTATTTTAAACATGGTAGGCCTACCCTCTTGTAAAACTACAACTTTTTATTGAAGTTAATTCAAAAGACTGCAATCATCACTTAAATGAACAATTTTTATGTAGTATTACCCTTCTTTAAAGAACTTCCAACACCTTTTATATATATATGATTTCAATTACCATAGTAATTTTTAGGAATATGCAATGAAAATAACAAAAATGTATTTTACAATGCCAAGTAAGAAAAAATATTTCCTTCAGGCAGATAGATAACAGAGACAACCTCTGATTTATATTTTGTTTCAAAAAAAAAAAAATAGTTGGACCTCTTTCAAATGATCTATATTAGATCATTTCCTTTTCATAACAAAAATAAACTAAGTATAATTTTTGGAATTCACATCCTGTTTCAAGATGGAATTTAAAAAAAGCTGACTAAAATCAATATACTATTATATATCTTGAATGGAATATTAGTAGACTATCCAATTCTTTCTTGCTACATTCCTTGTCATGATAGGTTTAACAAAAGCATAACATTCGCCAAAGGGTCCATTCTTCAATGATATTAAAAGTAATTCATATAACGCTGAAAGAAAACTAGCAGTTCACTTTATAGCCAATATTTGTCTATCAAAATTCAGAAATTGCTGACAAACTTATTAAATCACTGAATGATGCCAGGAAAAAAAGTGAAGAAAGATTATGAAAAAACAAAACTACAAAATCAACTTGAAAAGCTTGTTGCTGACATAAGCATTCATAAAATAAAAATAAAAACTACAACCGTCACTGCTGAGATTATTAATTTTATAAATCAGATTTTTAAATCAAAGATTGATAAAATGAGAAAAACCATCATTAGAGCAAAATTATAAGCTTTTGTTTCACAAAATTCATCTAATGTCAATCTAATAAAACAAATACATGTTGGTCAACTTGAATTTGCCTTTGATTGTCTTAAATTAGGAAAGTCCCAAACTATTCAGCAATATTATTCATATAGAAACTATTTCAAAAATCTGGCATAGAAACAAATATACTTAATCAGTTTCTTTCACTAACTCATCCTCTATCACCTGAGAGTGTATTGACATATTTTAGGATTACCAACCTGAAATTAAATTCACATCTTTTCTATCACTAGCTTACATACTTACTATTGCCCTATTTTTTTATTTGTAACTGCCAATTTATAATTATATATTTATAACTCAATCTGTCTTTTATTTCTTTCCTTATTCATTTGTAATTCAATAGATACTGAAGGCCCACTATGCTGGAAAGATTATAAAATTAAAACTCTTTTACAGATTTACAGCTCAGCACTATAAATCTGTAAGAGTTATAATTTTATAATCTTTCCAACATATTGGACCTTCACTACCTACTGAATTATATATATTTAATCATTACTATTATCATTATAATTTTATTTAATTTTTTTCTATTGTTGATAGCTTAAGGATTGATTGTTATCATTCTACTTTTATATATAATTTTGAAATAGGAACCTTCATTTTTTCATTTGGATATTAGTTAATAATTCATGTTATAATATTTTAGGCAAATTATGTAAATGAACCAATTTTATTTTACAAAATATAATTATTTTTAATCACTATATATAAAACTTATATTCTATGCATACATACAAGTAAGCAAGTATTCATATATTTAATTATTATTTTTTTAAATTGTGAATTAATAATTATTTTAATCCGATTTCAATGTTCATATTTGACTTTATTTGTTAAATTATTGTTTGATTTATTTGTTTCTAATTTTTTGTATGTTTTTTTTTTAAAGAATAACAGTTTTACTATCAATTTCCATACATTGATATCTTGTGTTTTTATATAAATTTTCAATGAACTAATCTAGTTTTTACTAAATTTTGTCACATAATCACCACTTCCTATGTTTACACAAGCTGTTAAGACAGTGACAAACTCTCCATAGAGTAGTACCACCCAGTGCAAGTCCTAGTAATCAATAGATGGAAGAAGGGGTTTGTGCATAAAATCCCTATCTTTACTCATCCAATATCCCCAGATTAGTTTCTAGTTTGTGGTTTTCATCAGCCTGAGAGCACTGCAACTAGATCTTGGATCTAATGCAATTCTCCAGCAACCATCTTTTATCTTTTTAGTTAACTATAAATCTATTGAGTCCAAAATGAAAAAAGATGTTTTCAATCCAAACTTATAGATCAGAACTTGGTTTACCAATATATTCTGGTCTTTGGTTTTTTAATAATCATAGTCACCATCATCTGACAGGCAAGAATGGTATTAAATCACTTAACATTACATGATCAGAATTTCCTATGTTTGTACAAACTGTTAAAACAATGACAAACTCTCTATACAGTAGCATCACCTAGGGCAAGCCATGCATTAGATCCTAATATCTAAGTGCAATGCTCTCAGCTCCAAGGCTCCGCACTGATGAAAGCCACAAGCTGAGATTTTGGATGAGTAGGCACTAGATAATGATCTTATGCACAAACCTTGCATCCACTGATTAGTATGGCTTGCACTGGGTGGCACAACTATATGGAGAGTTTGTTCACTGTTATTAATGAATTCTGAACTTTATTCTTTGTTTTTGGTATTCTTTGCATTTTATTTTTATTTATAATTCATTGTTTATGTTTTCTTATTTATTATTTTAATTTTTATTTTATGCCTTTTTAATTTTCTTATTGTGATACTTATTATCCTGTCTATCAAGCATGGCAGCCTTTTTTTTTAAAATTATACAATTGCAGGGGCCCACAAATATTTGTTTATGTTTATCGAATATTAAGTGTTAAGTTTAAAAAATTAATAAATTGGTTATAAATTACATTCAGAAGGTTTATTTCAATTTTTTATTTATTTATATTATAACGTGTAAATGTCAACATGCTCAGAACATTGTGGTAGTTTGTTTACATTATGATGAAAGTTTGAGATCTACCTTTGACAGAACAGCATGCAGTTGAGTATTTTCAAAGGTATGGATCTGACATAATGAAAAGTCTGCATTAATGAGCATGATATGACACTTCATGTTTATATTTTTTTTATATACACTAATGAAGCAATGGATCCGGAAGTCCGATCCCATGCTTCATAGCCTTCTATAGACTTAACTAATATTGTAGACCTGAATTAAGTTTATAGTACAGCATCAGCAGGGTTTTGCATTAAGGCTAAAATTAATACGTTCATTTTGTTTACTTAACGATATTTAAATTTGTATTTGCGTTAAAATATTTCTTTTAAAATAAATTCTGTTAAGATTAAATTGCTATTAAAATTTACTTTTAAAACTTATTAATCAAACATATACAGACGTCAAGCGTATATATATGAGTTAATGCAAAATTCCATTGAAATAAAATGTTATTTTGTTAAAAGAAATAATATATTTTTTTTAATTTTGTTAAAATATGGCGTATGATTTTATTTTAAGATAAGCCTGCCAACATTTCTAAAGGAATGTATGTTTTAATTAGTTAGCCCATTCAAGGCAAATTAAAGATGGCCTTTTTTAATTAATAAAAATTCAAAAGTTAAATACAGAAATCTAGAATAAGAAATTAAAAAGTTTATTTTTAGAAAAAGTTACCTTGAAACAAAGGAGCGTGAGGGGCTTATCAAGATCTAAAATCATATGCAAAACAATAGAAGGGTAGCTGACAGAAAGGTATAAAAAGGAGAAGAGAACAAAAGACTGGGCTCTCTTTGGTTCTTTTGCTGATTCGTGCAGATCCTATGTCTAGATTAATGAGATTTTACTTTTAAAATCTCTCTGGTCTCCTATGCTTATTCATGCAGATCCTGGGGTGTGATTCTCTGAGATTTTGTTTCTAAACGCAGAAAATATTGTTCCTGAATTAGGCAGATTTTGCCATTCAACTCGTTCAGATTTTGCTCCTGAATTTATTCAACTTTTGTCCTCGAAATCACTGTTATAAGTTTCAACATGCGACAAGTTAAAATTTATATTAATTTGATGGACGCGACCATGATTGGCGGGTAGGCAAACAGCTTTGCCTGCCGCCGGGGTCCTAAAACTATCAAAATGCCATAACCTGTCCAACAAAGAGAAACCTGAACTGTGAGCTGTGTCTGTGAACTTTGTGAATAAAATGCTGCATAATTTCCATTTCTTTGTCCGGACAAATCCCAACGTATTCAATCAAGCCACCACGTCGAGAGAACTGGATCCAAAGAACAAGGACCGGTAACTGTATAAAAATCTCCTCATGAACTATTTATTACTTTACCTTTTTGATAAATACCTTTCTGAATTGTTTCATTTAATTTATATATAATGTAACTGTTTTCTATTAGACTAATATTAGATTTACTTACTTTTATCATTGATCATTTACTTATACTAAAATTTTTCCCCTTCGCTATTCCTCATTTTAAAATGTATATAATGTTTTCTTGTTTTTTTATTATTTGCAGTTTAAATTATTTATTTTTCATTTAAACTTTCCAATATGAAATAATATCCATCATTTAAATAATAAAGTTTCCTCGATAACGCCTACTTTGTTTGCATTCATTCCATCTTTAAATAATTATTTTTAAGAAATCTTTAAATATTTTAAAACTGTTTCAAAAGCACAAAGCAACTAGAAAATGCTTGGTTAAAGAGTTATTTTCATTTGGCTTTATCGAGGGGACATGAGTTAATAATTGTATTCAAATTGGGAAAGTAATGTTTAAACCACAAAATGTTGTGTAATTGCCCTCGGCCTTTTGTAAAGTTATATATATATAATCAATCGGGGAATAGCGAAGAAACTTAAAACCTTTCAAATATTTAAAAATTTACGTTTTATTAAAATATGTTATTTAATCGAAAAGCTTAAGTCTCCTAATTTTTATTTCAATTTCTGATTAGCTTAATCTGTTATATTGCTCGTCCAATGATCCAGGCACGCATAAACACATATTGTATATTACATTTTTATGCACATTTAACTTAGTTAGTCCCGTAAGTATTCTTGTCCATGTCTCTCCCTGATGCTGAGTGCAGAGGTCTTAGTATTCTTGATTTAATATCTCGCATATGGGTGGCCTCGAGGTACTTTCACCATGTATTCGAACTGGGTTAAACCCACATACATCATCTGACCGGTACACTAATAAATTTAAGTCTGCATTTAATAGGCACTATATGACACTTTATGTTTCATATATATTTTTTATTTTTATATTGTATCATTTATATATATATGGTACAAGTTTGTTGGCATTTGGTGATATTAAGAAGCTAAAAAAAGTAAAATTTAAAAAAATTGCTCAATAGATGCTATTTAGTTTTTTTTTAGTTAGTATAAATTATTTTTTTAGATACATACAATGAAAGTTATTTGTTTAAAGCCAATAAACATCACATGATCACTATTTCTTATGCTTGCTCTTAACTGTTATTAAAACAGGCAAAACTCTCTAAACGTATTGCCACTCAGTGCTCTCAGATCCAAGGCTCCTCACTGACAAAGGACACAAGGCAGAATCTAGTCTGGAGATATTGGATGAGAAAGCACTAGATGGGGATTTTATGCACAAGCCTTCTGGCATCCATTGATTACTCTGGCTTGCACTGATTGCCAATACGTATAGAGAGTTTTGCCTGTTTTAATAAAATTATTTGTGTTTGATATTATCTGTTTTAAAGTAAAGTTAAAATTGGAAAGAATAGAAACTCATACAGATTGCTAACCCAGATAAACAAAAGAAAATGATTCAAATCAAAGTAATGTTCTTATAACAATAATTAAATATGGCTCCAAAGGAATTTATGGAAAGATAACTTTGGAGCTAAAAAGTAAATGGGAATGTGCAAGATAATCCACTAATAAGAAAATTGATATATTAAAAGAAAGAAGTGAAGAAATAGAAAACATTCTGGGAAAGTTATATACCAAATGTCTAAATGATAAAGATGTACCAAATGAGTGGAAGAATGCAATATTAACATTAATATTTTAAAAAGGTGATAAAGAAGATATTAGAAATTACAGACCTATCAGCCTCTTAACAGTTTTTTTATACAAAATTTTTACCAAGATAATTACAACTCATCTAAAGAGAACATTGGATTTCAAGCAATCAAGGGAATGAGCTGGTTTTAAAAGTAGTTTTAGTATAGTGGATCATAGACAAGTATTAAGAGAAGTTATAGAAAGGACCAATGAACACAAGTTGCCATTATGCTTTGGATTTGCAGATTACAAAAAGGCATTTGATTCTATAAGCATTTCTTCAGTGAATAAAGCATTGGATCATTAAGGTATAAATCCAGGATATTATCATATTCTGAAAAATATTTATGAAAATGCAAATGCAACAATTAGATTACATAATGATACTAGGAAGATTAATATTGAGAAGGATGTAAGACAGGGTGACTCCCTATCTCCAAAACTTTTTACAGCAGTGCTGCAAGAAATATTTTGTGAATTAAAATGGGAAACTAAGGGAATAAAAGTAAATGGTGATTATTTAAGTCATTTATATTTTACAGATGATGTAATTGTTTTTGCAAATAATGCTTTAGAGCTTCAGGAAATGTTGCAGGAATTATCAGATAAAAGTAAAAAAGTAGGGCTAAAAGTAAATGTTAAAAAGACTAAAGTAATATTCAATGGATTTTCTCAAAAGATTGACTATGATGAGTTAACCCTTAACAACTTCAAATATCTTGGCCAGATTATTACTACAGATGGAAACATAATGGATGAAATTAATCATAGAATTAAACTTGATTGGAGTACTTTTGGTAGAAATAACTTAATACTAAAAGAAAATATGTCTATGTGTTTGAAAAGGAAAGTTTTTAATAAATGTATTTTATCAGTTCTTACTTATGGATCTGAGACTTGAACACTTAATAGAAGAGCAATACAAAGACTTCAGACCTCTCAAAGAAGTATGGAGAGATGCATGTTAGGAGTAACAAGAAGAAATTGAAAACACAATGTACGGATAAGAGAACAAACAAGTATTACTGACATCGTTGAAAGAATTAAAAGACTGAAGTGAAGTTGGGTTAGACATATTGCTAGAAGAGATGATAATAGATGGACAATAGAAATCTTAAACTGGATTCCAAGAGATTGTAAAAGACCCTGAAAAAGACCATGTGTGAGATGCATGGATGAATAAAAAAGTGTATAAGGATGATGTGGAGAAGAGAGACTAGAGATCAGAGATGGATTGAACTTGGAGAGATCTTCATCCTGCAGTGGACTGATAATGGATGACAATAATGATGATGATGATTAACTGGATTATTTTATTTAGGTTTGATTATATTTATTTCAGTTTTATTATGTTTTGTTATATTTTATGTTTTTATTATTTTATTAATTTTATTGTTTACATTTTTATGGTATTATTTATATAGTTATGTATTTTATTTTATGTTCTTCATTATATCGTAGCTCTGAAGAAGACTGCACGGCAATCAAAATGTAATATTGTGCATGAATAAAGGATTTTGCTAAAAAATGTTCAAAGTAGTGGATAAATTGTATTTATATAAGTAATTCTAATGTAATTTTGCTTATTAACTAAGATTTCTTCATGTTAAATACATTGAAAGCACAAACATTTTTTCTTTACTTTTTTTTCCAAAAGTTTGTTATAGTATTTAATTTGATAAAATATTTTCTAAGCATAATTTAAGAGAACCTTCTTATAAAGTGATAAAATGAAAGTTATTGTTTTGTTATGAAAAAAAAAATCATGTTTGAAAGTAGCTATATGTTCAAACAAAAAAAAAGAATCATTTATTAGAAATAATAAAAAGAAAAAAACATCTTTGTCCCATGTTATTTGCACTCCTGAAATGGCTAAATTTATAGCTATATTAAAAAATAATTTATTGGTAAAACATTGACTTTATGGATAGAAACTATAAACCAATAAAATATTTAGTACAGATTATTGTATTGTGTCAGAAAGTTAAAGACTGTAAGATTTTATTTTGAAGTACAAAATAAAAATGTTGCACAAAATTTTATATTATTTTTATTTTTGGGGTAAATATAAATAAGTGAGCATTCATAATATATGTGTAAATATGATCTTTCCATTTATTACTAATGACTATATTATTACTTTTTTATAAATTTTGTTTATATTATAATTTTAATTTATATATACTTATTGTGCAAAAATCAACATGTATTGAAATCAAAGTTATACACAAAACATGAGTTATTATCAGCCATATAAGGAGTATACAAGGGGGGTTGGAAAAAAAATATAGTAGATATCGTAACTCCTTTAATTTTTACAAAATGTAATTTGTACTTTTCATATTGTTTAAAGAAATGTACCTTTTTAAAAAACCCTTTATTATTTATGATAGTAATAATCATTAATGTAATTACCTGAAGTTGTTAGTGCCAAAGTTTGATATTTGTCAATTAATGTATAATAATTGAATTTTATTTTCATTAATATTTTTTTAAAACATTATTGGACTACTATTTTGATATTTTATTAAAATAAGAAATTGTACTTTTTATATTAAGTTTAATGGTACATTGTCTATATATCTTTAACATTCCATAAATTTGTACTCTTCTAAAATTGTTTATTAATTCATTTATAATCTATTTATTTAATATTCCTTTATTTATTTAGCATATGGATTTTTAAATTATAGTTCTTCAAATATATAAATATTATAATCCATTCATTTATCATTATTTATTTTAGCATATGGATTTTTTAAAATTATAGTTTTTCAAATATATATATATACTAATTAGCAGTACCCAGGCCTTTGGGTTATTACATTAAAAGAATGTAATGTACTTGATAATAATTAAAATATATTTAAATAATATTTATAAGAAATAATAATACATGAATTATCAATAGCAGGTAAAAATAATTATTGTAACATATTTTTATAAACAATATTACAGATCATTTTTAACTGTTGTTAATAACTCATAAAAATTTTTTAAAAAAGGCAGTTGATTATACAATACATTTCTAATTTATATATATATATAAAAATATTCTTAGTGATAAAAATTTAATATTTTATTATCTAAATTTCATTTTTAATTTTTGATATATTGCATACCAAATAAAAATTTCTCTCTCTAATTCTCTCCATTTCTCTAGCTGTCCTATCATTATTATTAAAAAGTTTGATAATTAAAGTATATGAACATACTCCATTTTCAAATTCTAGCTGTACCCTGCCATTAGTAGAAAGTTTGATAATTAAAATATATTCCATTTCCCATTTTTGGTATATTGAATAACAAATAAAACTTTTACTCATTAATTCTCTTTATTTCTTTAACTGCACTCTTGTGTTTGTAGAAAGTTTAATAATTAAAATATATTTATATATACAAGATTTATTAAATTAAGTCATGTGACATCTGACTTGATTTTTTTATACATTTAAAATATACTTATGTAATATTTTCATGAAATAATTATCAACAGTTGTATTGTACAAATGCAACTTTTATTAAATACAATAAATAATACTTTTAAAATAAATTATTTTATATTTCTCATGTGATAATTTTTAAAATAGCTATAAAATTTTAATGTCATTGTAATATATGTAAGTGAGAAATTAAGTATGTGGTTCAAATGAAGTTTAAATAATTTAAAATATATTTATTCAATAAAATTTTACCTGAAATACCAAAAACTAGTAGCTTTTCATTTCTCTAATATATAGGCCACAGTATCTTACATTACCACATGAGAATATATTTAAAAGGAAATGGTAAAAGTTTATCAAATTCAGCAATTCTTTGCTTTACCTGTGGCATTTTAAAATTTACTTTTTTGTGTGTTAAATAAATTTAAACTGACATCCTACATGTTTATCAATTTCATAGTAAAAGTATATCAAATTCAGTAGTATTACTTCTCTTGCTGTACCAGTGCCATTTTAAATTTCATTTTAACATGATTTAAATTGTTTATTCAATTGAGAAATTAAATACATAGTTACAAATACAATATAATTAATTTAAAATATATTTACAAAATCAATTTTTTATCTTATATTATTAAAAACTATACTTTACTGTTAAAAAAATTTCTAATTTTGTAATCTTTTAATAAGTACTGCCCATTTAATAGTTGTTTATGTCATCATTTGAGAATAGTTAATGTAGATTTTTCATACATTTTTATATTACAAATAACAATTTTTTTTAAACAAAGCAAAAATATATAGGCTAGAAAAATTCTATACAAAGAAAGAAATCATGCAAGATTATTCAAGATTGATGCAATATTTTTTGCGTACAAAATCACAAACAAATCTTTACACTCAACTCTATTCCATTTGTATATTTTCTTTTCATTTTGCTTGTATGTAATGTCTTGCCTTTATTTCTATTTATTTTATTTTTAGTATTAGCTTTTAATGGTACTCTAACCCGACCTGCTATGTGGCTGCTAGAGGCGCTGTTTCTGTGTTAGCACACAGAACATACAGGGTAGGGGCCTCGAAAGCAGATGACGCTTAGAGTACCCTTTTAATTAATATATAAAAAATGATTAATTTCATTTCAAAAATCTTCAAACCATTTACTTTCTTATTTATTAAGAATATTTCCATTATTTATATTTTCCAAATTATATGTTCCATAAAAATTTTTTCTTCAAAAAAAAAAAATTGTGTTATATATATTAAATTATTTGCATGTTTTCTCTTTTTTTTTATTGCCAAGGCTATTCGTCTTCTTAGATGTCCTATTTTCTTATTTATTTTGAAATAATTTCCTTTTCTTGTAAAAAATTTTAAATATTTTTGTAATAATTTGTTATTTACTAATATGTTTATTTATTAATATTTCTCTTACTTTATTTTAGAAATAAAAAAAATAAAAAACAATGAAGAAGCAAACAATTTTTTGTTACTAATTTAAGCAACAAAAGTAAGCACAATATAAACAATCAAAAAGAAATATGATTAAAAAAATAACAAACAACTTTATCTGAAAAAGAAACAAACATTTGTCAAAATAAAATACAAAAATAATAAGGCAAATATAAAGAATGATATATTACAAATAAACATTAATATGCAATGTAAAAAAATACACTTTAGAAATATATGAAATATATAATTTGAAAAACAAATTTGAAGATAATCTTAATAAACAACAAAAAATAAATAATCTAAAAGATTCCAGAAATGAAATGGATAAATTAATAAACATATAAAATAAGATATCAAGAAAATGATTTCTTTTTTTTTTTTTGGGGGGGGGGGGGGATTAAAAACTTAGTTCTAATGGAAATATATGTATTAAAAGAACGATAAAATATATTAAAAGAGAATATTTTTGGAAAAAGATGTCAGTATAAAGAATATATATATAATTAAATACAGTTTTTCTAACATATATGTAATTTCCAGTTTTGACCAATCAACTAAATGCTGTTCATAAACTTTTTAACAGCCCTATATTTACTAAATTGTTATACCAATGCAATGTGACTATTTCTATTAGCTATTCTAATATATAAAAAGTAGCAAATTTCAAAACAAGGATAAAATTCTTACATCCTAGATGTAAGAACAGCTTCATTCATATATAGCTTAATCTAACTTTCATGGGAGAGTTTATTTTTTACTCATTTTTAATATCATATGATCACCATTTCCTATACTTACACAAGTTGTTAAAACAAAAGCAAACTCTTCATACAATGGTCCATCCAATGCAAGTCTTATTACTCAACCAATACAAGAAGGTTTGTATATAAAATTTCTATCTAGTATGTACTCCAATATCCTCAGATTAGTTTCTAGCTTGTGGTTTTCATCAGTGAGAAGCCTTGGATCTGAGAGCACTGCACCTGGATCTTATAATCTAATTAATTCTATACCAGCGACCATTTACCTATTTAGTCAACTATGAAGCTATGATCCAAAGATAAAAACACTAATGTTTTCAATTTAACCTAATTCACTTGTATAGTTATATAGATCTGAATCCAGTTCAGTATCCACACATTTTGATGTCTTTGGTTTTGGTCTCGGAATATTGGATGAGTAGGCACTAGAAAGGGATTTTATGCACAAACCTTCTTGCATCCATTGATTTTTAAGACTTGTACTGGATGTCACTACTATATAGAGAGTTTGCTATCATTTTTAATGTCCATGGTAAAAACATTTAAATCAAATACATATAATATAATGACATAGTGTTTTTCAAACATTATGTGTAATATCTGGTTTTGATCAATCAACCAAATATTGTTACTAGATTGCTGTGCCAATGTAAAATGACCATTTGCAGCTGAGCTAGTTGTATAAACACATTCTCATTTATACAAAACTTAGTCTAACTTTTATAGTAGATCCTCTTCTTATTCATTTTTAATATCCATTCAAGTGAAGAATTTTAAGTCAAATATTTTTAATATATATATACAATAATATCCAACAAACTGTTGTATGATTAAAAATAATATAGACATATAGATTATAAATAAATTAATAAGCGAAGTTTTATACAAATTTATGAAGCAATAAAAATATGTCTACTATTGAGATCAGCACATGGTTGTGAGTTGATTTTCAGAGTTGTGAGGATTGCTAAATATAGCAATTAGAAAGTTAAAAAAGAGGTATTAAGAGTAACAATAATAGGTATATTCAAATTTTAGAATAAATTATTAAATATCATATTTTAAAATAGTATTAAATAATGTAATAAGTTTGTCAAAAGTGAATAAATTTATAAGAAACTAATAAATTGTATAACTATGTTAAATTATTGCTCTTGTCAAAGATTAAAATATATATATGGTATATTGCAAAATAACTCAATTAAATACATTATGTTAAAAAAAAGTAGATTTAAGTAATTAAATTAAAAATAAGTTAATAAAAAGATTAAACCTGTTTTGAGTTATGAGATTTGAAAACAAAGGAAAAATTCAAGCAATCTAATAATGGTGTTTATAAAATTCTTGTCATTAAAATAAAGTGAGGTCATAAAGGTCTGGAAAATAAAGAAATTGTCAAAGGTGTTAAAAACAAGACAAAATGTGTTAAAACAAAAAGTCAAAACCTATGTATAATGAAATTTTCTGGAAATTAGTCTGGATTATTGTTTTAATCAAGCTGCATCAAATCAAACTGACATTAGAATTGCTGAGTGGAAAAAAAGGAAAAACTGCCAATTGCTGAAATCTAACCTGAATCCCTTGTGAATCTAAACAAGCTATTTAGATGGAATCTCTACTCAAAAAGAAGAAAAAAACGCTTAAACCTCAACATTCAAAGATAGAAGATTGATAAAGTCATTATAGCAACTTCTAAAAAAAAAAACCAGGATTATAAATGGAATCAATTAATACATGCTATAATGTAAAAATATTAGCTGAAAAAAGGAAAAAATCCTCATAACAAGCTATAGAGTATTCTACTTCAAAAATTTTCTTGCATAAAAAATACTGTTTACATATTAGACTGTATCCTAATATATTAATCATTTTAAATTTTATTTTATGACCTCTTGTAGTATATATTTAATTCTAATAAACTATACTTTATTCTAATAAACTATACTTTATTAAGCATAGCATGCTTTTATAGCATATTATTTAATGATGGATTAAAATAGGAAGCAAATGGGTTTTTTTTTAAAAAAAAAGTTAACATCTCTTTCTAAGTATTTATAAATACTCAAGCTGTTTTATAAAGCAGCTGAAAAAAAAATTGATATTTGAAAAATTCCCCTTCATCTTGTTTTATGATATATATAATATGATTTGTTAAAATTTTGTCTTTTAAAAAAAAAAAGTTTTTCCTTTAATGTGAAATTGTCAGCAATTACGTAAACTTGTATATATATAATCAGGCTGTAATATTCATTTTAAGCACACAAATGCATGAAGTGTTCAAGGGTTAGAAATACTGTGTGGTATTATAATTATCAGAGTTTTAGTTAAACCAAAGTTTTATTTTTGACTACTGGGAATTAGATTTTATGTACTTAAAACCTATAATACATGTAAATGTAGTTAGATCACTCTTGAAAGATTAAAATATTCTATATCTATGTAAAGAGTTTGTGGTTTTGTTTCTTAAATTTGGAGTCAGATCCAAAGAGTCACCTCAATTAATGAAGTAGTATTATTATTAAATTAAAAGTCAAACTCAAATGATCTATCTCTGTAATTAATTTATTATTAAATCAGTATTCAGACCTAAAGTGGCCACTTCCTAGAATTATCAATGTAAAAAAGGTATATTAGTTATAACAATCCCATAATAAATCTATATATGTGACTATGAAGCTAATGGTATGAATAAATGTATTGCATTTGTGAGGATTGTTCATATATAGGGCTATATTTAGGATATATGACAGGCCAAGGATTTATTCTATAGCAAGTGGGCTCAATCATATAACCAAGTTAATATATATGTAATTGGAAAGATTAATATTTTAAAATTAATCAAAATAAACCTTGGATACTTTACCAATAACTACTTTTATTTTCCATTGTGCATGTGAATTAAAGTTAAAAGACATGAGAGAAACGACTTGTTAAAGCAACAATCAATTATAAAAAAAAATTATCATAAATTCTTATAATATAATCTCTAATTGTAAGCATGATTAGGATAAAAAGAAGATTATAGCTTGTCTGACAATTATGATACTTAGTAAATAAACTATATTAAAATAGGCAAAACTCTATACATATTGCCACTCAGTGCAAGCCAGAGTAATCAATGGAAACCAGAAGGGGATCTGAGAGCACTGCATGTAGATCTTAGGATCTAATGCAACCCTCCAGCAGCCACCATTTGTCTCTACTTAACTACAAAACTATGAATCTTAAATTGAAAACACTATAATATTTTCAATCCAAGCTCATTAGTTTTTATAGTCATATAGGTCTGAACTCAGTTCAGTACCTATACATTTTGGTGTCTGGTTCTTTAATAACATAGCCACCACTATCCTATTAGTCTTCCGGCATCCATTGATTATTCTGGCTTGCACTGAGTGGCAATACATATAGAGAGTTTTGCCTGTTTTAATAACAGTTATAAGCAAGCATAAGAGATGATGATCATGAGATGTAAATAAACTATAATTTTATTATTTGTTTAAATAATGTGTTAGCTTCTTTATGTGTAATATTGTCTGATCTGCATATTTATTCCATGTCAACTTCATCGGACTAACTTATGTTCTACATGACCTAGCTAGGTATTGCAATTAGTGATTGTGTAGTAGTCATCATAATCATATATTTAAAAAAAATATTCTGAATTCTATTAAAATATATAAATAATGAATATGTGCAATTTATTCCCTCTACTTTGAACACTTTTTAGCAAAAAAACATTTTATTGTACTTATATGTACACCCATTTCGACTGCCCTACAGTCTTCTTCAGAGCTATGATAAGAAACAAAATAAAATAAATAACTATAAATAATACCATAAAAATATAAACAATAAAATTAATAAAATAATAAAAAACAACATAAAACATAACAAAACTGAAATTAATCTAATCAAAACCAAATAAAATAATCCAGGTAATATAAAATAAAATATGCAATATGAAATATAAAATAAATTATACATGTGTATGAATAAGTACTGAATATTTCATGACATTTAATGTCAGGTGGTGCCTGAATCAATTCAATTATATTAAGATAAATTTAAACATATGTAAGCTATTATAAAAATATGCCCCAAAAAAAAAAAACAAATAAACTAACAAATTGTGCTTCTGAATAGCTACTAAATGATCATATAGTTAAAAAAAAAAAAGTACACAATAAGATGGAGCACTATATGCTAAAAAATTCCAAACTAAAGAATGACAACTTTTTAGTCATAGAATTAATAACTACTTTTTAAAAGTACATAGAAATATACACATACATATCAATGAAACATCATATAACTATTTCTACTTATTTTCACCATATGCTTCACTTGTTTACTCTAGATTCTTTTTTTGTAAGCTTATGTAATATTACTATAACCACATCTTCAAAGAACTTTAAACTTTTACACTTACATATCTAAGTTGTCACTTTTAAATAATTTAAATTTTCAAGCGAATTAGCTTAAAATGCAATACTATTTTAAAGGTTTCAATTCAAGCCAGATCTACACTGTATATAGTTTAGTGATCACAGTTTTGTTAATTGCAGGTATATTTGAGTTTTCTATGGAGTAAAATAAATTATGCTTCTAAAGCGCATGATTGAATATAAACAGAGAACATTGTAATATTTTGTTGGTATATGATTCTGTATTCTACAATTAATTATAAAACAGATAGTATTAAAATATATAATAACTGTTCTAGTGATAGATTTATATAGTTATATAAATAAGCTGGTTTGAATTTAAAATCTTTTTGAATTTCAAATTACTAATATGATAATATAACAATTTTAAATATAGCTACTGGATGTAAGGCCAAGAGTTAAAAGTAGTTGGAGATGTGGATATAGCATTATTATCTAGTAATCCTTTGATTGCTAAATAGACAAAAAAAAATGGTTCTGAAATAAGAGAATTACTTCTCCTACAAGCACATTTATCCATAAATTATATTATTGTATTATCCGATATTCAGCAGACCATGTCACAATCAAATACCAAAATGATAGGCTGAACCCAATTCTATTTAATTGATTCAAATCGATAGTGATGGATATAAAATTATGGAAGATATAAAACACTGTAATCATGCAAAATATTAGGCATAATTAATTATAATATTTTCAAAGCATGTAAATAGTATTAGTTTAAAATTTTCCAAGAGACCATTAAAATTCCAGATTAGATATAGCTATATTCCAGCTTTTTGTCATGTGGCACATATTAGTTGAATGCAAGATAATTTTTTTTTTTTCATTTTAATTTTAAAATATATAGGTGTGAAATGATTACAGTACATTTTGGTGCTTACGTGAAAAATAATTAGTTTATTTTCACATTACTAAAAGTAAATAAATACGTTTTCAGAAAATAAACATACGAAAATCAATTAATAAATTTCCAACTCTAAATATTACTAACAATATTTGGATATCTGTATGAAAACTCTTCTTCTTTTAATTAGCATAAATATATAAAAGATTTTTTTAAAAAGTAATTACGCAAAAATAATGGCAAAGTATAATATTTAAGGGAAAGTTACCTGTCATTATTCTCTGTTTAGAATTGTCTTAGCATTAACGTGCCTCTCAAAGTTCCTTCCCAAACGTCATACTGATCAGTAGCCAATAAAATATCGTCGTTTATATCCTCGCAACCAGATGCATCATCAACAATATGGCTGTATCGGGTAAAAGAAAAACTGATGATAAAATGGAAGCTTCTGTTAAAAAAGGATTTTGGAGTTCATCGTTGTTAAAATCTATGAATGACCCTAAATTACATATATTTACAGATGACAAATTAGTGATAATCAAAGATCTTTATCCTAAGGTATTATATCACTTAATCCAACAAGAACTAAATTAATATTATTTAAAAAAAATTTTGGGGGCAATATACAAAAGTAAGATTTGCTTTTTATTTATATGATAAAAGTTAAGTTTTACGTTCACTATATTTGGAATATGTAATCTAACAAACTTCCTATTAGGTATGGTATAAAGAACGAAAAATATCCTAAGGAAAAAAACAGTCTCCATTATTAATTGATTAACCTGTCATATATATTTGTTTTCGATTCCTTGATGAAGGGACCTTTATTTAAGGCCCCTTTACTTATCTATATTACGTTCATTGATGTTAACTTTAAAATTATTTTTTTATCAATAGAAAAATGAATAACTTAGTTAAATAAAATTGAATTCATTTATATTTACAACAATATTTTTGATAGCTAAATCAAAAACACATAATTTAGATTATAAAATTATCATCTATAATATTTAAGAGAAAAAAACTTTTAGATTTAAGGTGATAGATTATATTATTTAGGGTGTGATATATATATATAATGCCGTGTTTAAAGTTAAGATCCGTGCGTGGTGTAATAGCTCCAATTTTTTCCTTCCTAGTAAACTACGAATTGATTAGAAGTTTTACTATATATTAAAATTTAACACATTAAATATTTAAAATCCTTTTATTGCACTTACGTATCTTATTATGAATGCACTTTTTAAATTCTTAAAAAAAAAAAATTTAATGACAATAATACAGCATTCCTAATGTTTGCTGAATGTTTATGGTGATTGTATTTTAGTTGTATTTATATATTGGATTATTTTCATCATCTAATGTTAAGTATTAAATATCTTTAGAAAAATTAAACTTTATTTAAATTTTCTAACTACGTTCAACAATTAATAATAGCCATATTTATATATTGAATTGTTTTCATTATCTAATACTAATTTGTGGAGTTATTATTAATAGTTGATAAGAAAGTGTTCTAAATACATTCAATATTTAATATTAGATGATAAAATAGTCCAATATATAAATACAGCATTTCTAATGTCTTGAATTTGCTGCTGTACATCTAAACTTATTGCTATATTTTTAGATTATATATTTAATTAAAAAGGTGCCCATCTTCGTTTAATGTAGTAGTAAAGTACTGGACTTAGCTGTGTTACTTTGAGTGCTTGAATTTTGTATGAACTCCCAAGCTATAGTGTTGTAATTTAAAACTGTTTTTAATCTTAATATAATAAATACTTGTTCAGATTTCATATATGTATATAAAGTCCATCTACAATATTTCATACCATTTTTTTGTTGTTGTTTTCTAAATATATAAAAACTAAAAATTATTTATAAAATGCTTAATAATTTTATAGAATGAATTTTACTGAACCAAAGTTAGGATGTTATTTTTTAAAAAAAATGGAAAAATATTTGAAAATAATAAAAAAATTTCAGTCATTAAAAATTTATTATATTTAACATTATAATTAAATAATTACACATGTTAATGCATTATGCAATATATTTTATTTACTTATTATTTAGTATTACAGTTCTTGATATGTTTATATATTTATTTAAACAATTTTAAAAATCTATGATAATTAATAGAAAATAGCCAACAAAGGATATTGTGCATTAGTATTTATTATTTTTCAGTAGAGAGCTGTTTTTCTGTAGGAGAAATGTTTTTTATTTAAACTATCTTTACTATTTTTCTAGTTGTTCTTACTATATCCATGAATTTTTTGTTTTCCTTTAATCAATACCATAATATATTAATATTGTCCATTTATTTGTATATATATATAAATTAAATACCACTATTTTAAAATGATTCATTTTTAACTCTTAACTGATTAGAAAATGTTATGGATATAGGCACTCAATTTTAAAAAGGGACATGTTTAAAAAATATTTCTATCAATTATGCAAGGTTTGTTACAGTTATAAAATTTCAAATTCTGGAGCTTTAGGCCCATAAATCATGGATCAGCTATGTTACTTCAGGTGCTCTAAATACCTATGAACTCTCAAGCAATAAATAATTTGATTTTTTTTTTTTTATTTATTAAATAAAATGTAAATTTAAACAATATTAAATGAACAAAATTGAATGTAATTTATTAGCATAAATTAAATGTAATTTAGCAGATATTATTTTAAGAAAAATACTTAAAAAAAAATTTAAATTGAGACAACTTAAGTATTATTTATTATTATAATTTAAATGTGCTTTATTATCATAATTTATTGATCCTTTTATTCAGGAATATTTATTATTAATAATTTGCTAGAGTATAATGGTAAAGTAATTAAAACAAAAATAAAAAAATTAAATTTTGATTCGTTACTTACATTTACTTGATTATAAAGAAATTTATGTTGTATATATCGCAGGAAATTTATTAATAAAAGTTACACTCTTTTTATATGCTATTTCACAAATTGTAGTCTTTAATATATATTCTAAACTTAAAAATTATATCATACATGCTGATATAAAAGGGACTGGATATTCATTATTACTGTTTTGTTTTTTTTTTATTTCTTGCTTTTATATTTTCTACATCATTGAGAATTGATAACAGGTAAACTAACAATTTTTTAACTGTTTAATTTTTTTCATAAATATGTTTATCTACTGTCATATTTTAAAGAATATTTATAAAAATGCAACAGCAACAATTGGATTACATAATGATACTAGGAAAGTCAACATTGAGAAGATTATTTAAGTCATTTAGATTTTGCAGATGATGTAGTTGTTTTTGCAAATAATGCTTTAGAGTTGCAGGAATTATCAGATGAAAGTAGAACTAAAGATAAATATTAAAAAGACTAAAGTAATGTTTAATGGATTTTTTCAAAATATGTAAATAAAGATTGATTATGATGAGTTAGAAGAAATTAACAGCTACAAATACCTTGGTCAGGTTATTAATATAAATAGAAACATAATGGATGAAATTAATCATAGAATTAAATTTGGTTGGAGTGCTTTTGGTAGAACTAATTTGATACTAAAAGGAAATATGTCTATAGGTTTGAAAAGGAGGATTTTTAATAAATGTGTTTTACCAGTTTTTTCTTATGGATCTGAGACTTGGACACTTAATAGAAGAGTGATACAGAGACTTCAAACCACTCAAAGAAGTGTGGAGAGATTCATGTTGCAAGTAACAAGAAGAAATCGAAAATGCAATATATGGATAAGAGAACAAACAGTTGTTACTGACCTCGTTGAAAAAATTAAAAGACTGAAGTGGAGTTGGGCTGCACATATTGCTAGAAGAGATGATAATAGATTGACAATTGAAATCTTAAACTGTATTCTAAGAGATTGTAAAAGATCCAGAAAGAGACCACATGTGAGGGGTGATGTGGAGAAGAGAAGCTAAAAATTGGAGAAGATGGGTTGAACTTGGAAAGACCTTCATTCTGCAGTGAATTGATAATGGTTGATGATGATGATGACAAATTATAATCAGAACTCATGTTAACTACATAGTTGTGCAAATATAAAAATGATTGAGTATTAGACAATTTAGCATTTTTGTTAAAACTGTATAAAATATACATTTTGAGAATATTTATATTTTATATACAATTGACAATCAATAAAGAATAATTTATGTGAATTTTAACAGTACAATTTTTTTTGTAAATGAATTTTCTTTGTAAATTAAAATCTATGCACATAGATATAAAAGTGACCAGTATTAAAATAAATATTTTTTTTGTTCTAAGGATAATTATTTGATCAAGAATTACAAACTTATTTGCTTTATATTTCTAACATTTTTTTTTTTTGACAATTATGTTTCTTTGTAATTAATATAATCATTTCATTAATAATGATCAAAAGAAATAAATAACTAAATAAAAATTTATATGTCTTTATACTATCAAAAATATTATTTTATTATTTATAAAGAAAATAATAAAGTTTGAGTTTTTTTAAACAAACGCACATATATACATGGAGGGTGGTGAAGATTGAATCCTGTCCATTAAAGTTTGAAGATTTATTATCTTAATATAAACTGGCACTGATTATACATATATGTGGGAGATGATCTAGATCAACTGATGAGTGTTGGTTCAGCATGAAATATATATATATTGGAGATCATTTATCTTATTCTCATGAGATCATTTATCTTATTCACATATATATGGTCATGTGTATTGTTTATTGTACAAGTTGGAGTGGGTAGCTGTAGGGAATTTGAAAATCTGAGTTCAAAACCTTTCTAATTATATTTAAGTTCAGTATTGTAACGGTCAAAGCATGTCTATCTCGCTAACACACTGCAGAATTTAAACCCGGAACATAGAACTCAACACTAGGAGGGTTACCTCCCGGAAATCCCAAGTCCAAACTCCACAATGCCCTCTATGTGATAACACATTTGATGCTACTAAGAGTATAATTTCATGCCGGTGCCGGTGATCAGGGAGAAAACAAAAGACTCTAAATCTAAAATAGCCCTAGGTTTATTTAACAATAGCTTATATGTGTGCCCGAGATAAACCCATTATGTTATGTTACTTAAATTGCACCCCGAATAAAAAGAGAAAAGAAATAAATTTACAAATAATATTTTAATGATTAGATATAGAAAATAGTTTAGCTATATAAATTGGATAGCTATATACAATAAACAAGATGGCTGATACCTCGTACTTGGGTTGCTTAGATAATGTGTCTAAAATATAGTGACACGGTAAGCATATGCAATTCACGTAAAGTCTTTAACAGGATTTGAAAAACTATATATAATTGGAATCTTAAATGGAGACCGAGAGTCATTCACGAAGTGATTAACAAAATTAGAAGATCGAGCTATACTGAATGGACTTAAAATTCATTCAACTAATAGAATTCTTTTAAATAATTAATAAGGGAAATGTACGGTGGTGCCAGCAATATAATGCCAAGGAGGGGTGCAGTTTTTGAGTATGCAACTTTATAAATTATGAAGCAAAGGTCTTGGCTTTGGATAGGCATTTCGCCTTTTATTTGGGGCATCTCTAGCCCACTTACAGCTCAAGCTTCGCTCGCACCCAGGAGCTTCGTAACTGTGGGGACATACACGAAATAATTCCCATGTGCCATTATAGCACTGTACTGGGAATCGCGGAGGAAAATAAGGGGAACGGATTTAATCGATGATGACCTTTGTCAATGGTAAGGTTCCAGCACTCAAGCATATTCACTAGCAACACAGAATTTAAAATACTTTTAGTAAACAAAGGACAAGTTATTTAGGAACAGAAATAGCTCGCTCTCAAATTTCATATTTTAATGGCTAGCAGACTCTCAACAAAGCTTAGAGAAATAAAATATTTATTTAACAAAATTGATGATACGTAAGAACTACTTTTAAATATATATAAACGATGGGAGGGGGGAAATGCGTGTTTGTGGTTTAAATAAACTAAAATGGCAACCACGCATTTTTAACTTCCCTACGTAACTCGCATTTGCCTAAAGAAATTAATTAGATATTTATTACAATACATTTAAATAAGACATTTGCAAATATATATAGAAAATCAACCCAAGCACAAGTTCAGCATGCATTAGAAAAACACTTGAATAAATACATTTAAGGAATATACAAAAATTATTAGCTTTATAGCATGAAGTTTTCCGAGATCTCTGGTTGATTTTAATTACCTTGTTCTTTCAAATCCGTCCGTGGACATTTCCAAATTTGTAACAAAGTTTTTAAGCAAATTATGATTCTCCTTGGTTCATTGTTCCACAGCAGCAGTTAGTAGATTTCAGGAGCGGCATTTCTTTGGGCTGGTTCAGTTGGGCTTGATGATACGGTGACAGGACATCAGATAGAATGACGGACAGCCAAGACCCTGGATCCTGAGGGAAAAACAGCCTACTGCCCCTTTACCCCGTCATTCTAAGGTTAAACAATTTTAAAACTTGTTCTAAACTAACCAACAAGCCGGTCAGTCCGATAACGCAAATAAAAGCTAATAGAAAATCAATTACAAAATTACAGAAAATATAACTTCTGCTGTCACATTATCAGGCAGATTAATTCATAACTCTCTAAATAAATCATAATAATCAATCAGCCCTATTTATATGCTCTCCCTGATTACAATCTAACCCTGCAGTGATAAAATCCATTCGTTAAGTTATTAATAAATTTGAAAACACGGACTGCATTTTTTAATCAATTCTGCTCGTAAGCACTGTTTTTAATCTTGTCAAATCTACTAGTAAAACTGGCGCCAATATAGTTAAAATTAGCCACTATTGTTCTTTTCCTACCCTCACTGATTTAAAAGAGAATGGCATGTTTTTGAACAACTAAATAACATTTTATATTTATAAAACTCTTTTGAATGTAATTTCCAGAATATATTTATCAGTGATATTATTTTATTAAATGCAAATAATTATAGCGAAATAACATCACAAAATAAACAGATTCAAAAACAACAAATTTTAAATAAATATTTTCATAAATTTTAAATATTATTACAGTATGTGTGTAGATGAGAATATGTGACCTACGTTTATTGACAATTTTAATGAATATAAAACCATTTAAGACAATTTTAATTATTATAAAACCCCGGGCACCCCATTAGACAAATAAATTTAGGCGGATTTCGGTAATATACACAGTACACACACAATACGATAAAATTAGGGTTTTAAATAAGGCATGAGGATAGGAAACAGGAAGGCAATATGAAACTAAGATTGGTAAGGCATATCTTACTGTTTCAGTATAAACAATATACTTGTATTTAAATATTATATTTATATCATCATCAACAACTTATTATCAATCCCCTGCAGGATGAAGATCTCTCCAAGTTCAGTCCATCTCCGATCTTTAGCTTCTCTTCTCCACATCACCCCTGCACATGTGGTCTCTTTCTGAGTTTTTTTACAATCTCTTGGAATCCAGTTTAAGATTTCAATTGTCCATCTATTATCATCTCTTCTAGCAATATGTTCAGTCCAACTCCATTTCAGTCTTTTAATTTTTTCAATGAGGTCAGTAATACCTGTTTGCTCTCTTACTCATATATTGCGTTTTTGATCTCTTCTTGTTATTCCTAACATGCATCTCTCCATACTTCTTTGAGTGGTCTGAAATCTATGCATTTCTCTTCTATTAAGTGTCCAAATCGCAGATCCATAAATAAGAATTGGTAAAACCCATTTATTAAAAACCTTTCTTTTCAAACACATAGGCATATTTCCTTTTAGTATCAAGTTATTTCTACCAAAAACACTCCAACCAAGTTTAATTCTATGATTTAAGGCAAGTGTTGGTGGCCTAGCGGTTAGCATAGCTGCCTTCCAAGCAGCAGGTCTGGGTTCGCTTTCTGGTCAATGCTTCAACATATAAAAAAAATGCTATGATTTATATATGTGTTTGTATATATATATATAACATTTAAATAAATGGGTTAAAAGTAAGAGAATCTTCTTTTTCTTCTAATTATTCCTAGAGAAAAATTGTATTTAGCCTTAGGACTGTCAATTAGTTATTCATAACTTCCAAGCAACATCAAAGGTAAAGGTGTATTTTGTTTACAATGGATATAAACATATATTTAAACATTACAAGCATAAAGCTAAACTAGTCAATATATAATTAAAATTACCCCGAATTCAAAATTCAACCAGACCAGCAAAAGAAAATAATATTAAAAACACAACCAAAGGTTTTACTGCTACAAGCAGACTTCTCAAGTGTAAAGAACTACAAAAACTACACAATATATATAATATTAAACATTACCTGCAAATCCATTCACTTCCCATCCACCCTTAATATTAAAAGAACTCTTAAATAAGTTAATTGCTTCAGAATAATAAATTTTCAATAATAAAGATTCTTTAATTCTTTCTTTTGATTTCATTTCTCTCAAAGAATACAACCTTAGCTTCATCAAAATTAATAGTGTGGTCTGTATCTTTTTCATGGATTAAATGTATGATGAGACAAAAAGAAGCATGAAATCACTTGTTTAGGCCCCAACCTTAATCACCAATTTTATATAACAATATGATAAAGCAGAAGACCAATGTTTTAGCAGCCTTTACAATCACAAATATATATACTAAAACAATATAGTTAATTACTCAAGGCTTTAATAGGTTTATAAATTTAGACAGTAACAATCAATTCTCAAGCTATCAACAATCTTAATCTGTAGTCAAGACAAGCTCCTTTAACAGATTGAAATTGTTGATAGCTTAAGGGTTGATATTATCGACATTTATAAATCTATTAAAGCCTTCCGTAATTGGCTTTATTGTCTTAGTAAATATATACTTTACAAGGAATATGTAAGTTATAAATGACATTTATTAGTCTATATTCAGAACAGGTTATATTTTCTTGATTAATGATGTTTGTTTAAACTTCTTCGCTTTACTAATCTCACACTCTTTGGTCAAGTTGCAATCTCTAGTATCTATATTATCTATATAAACATTAGATCATTGAGAAAGGTAGTACTACTTTTATTGTTAATAGAGGGTGCCTTGACTATAGGTTAAGATTGTTAATAGCTTAAGGGTTGATTGTTACCATTAACATATATATATATATATTAAAACTCGGGATTTTTTCAGTCAATTCATCCTCCAGTCCATATTCAAGCAACTGATGATCCCTAATATACATATTTTATGCAGAACCAGTATTCATCAGTTAGACCAGTATACAATCAGTGCTCAGTTTATATTAAGATAGCAATTCCTCATACTTTAATTACAGGCTTCAATCTTCTCATCCTTCCAACTAGTCAACTGCCCATTTCATTGAAAAATCACAGATGAAATGCTCAAAGTCCTTATTGGATTTGATATTGTAATCATTCACATGTAGAGATTATGGATGAAGTGGACAATTGAATAGTTGGAAGGGTGAAAAGATTGAAGCCGTCCATTAAAGTTTGAG
This sequence comes from Epiperipatus broadwayi, assembly GCA_028023455.1. NCBI lineage: Eukaryota > Metazoa > Onychophora > Udeonychophora > Euonychophora > Peripatidae > Epiperipatus > Epiperipatus broadwayi. Next base: position 12,202,068 of record JAQFVV010000013.1, read on the forward strand.
AATTTCTATCTTAATATAAACTGAACATTGGTTTTATATATGTGTCGGACATTATGATCTGGCCCAACTGATGAGTGCTGGTTCTTGGGGATCATATAACTTTTTTTGTGTGTGTGTGGTCATGTACATCAGTTGCTTGAGATAGACTGGAGGATGAATAGAGTGAAAAACCCTAAGTTCTAATCCCTCTACTTATATATATATATATAAGAAACATTTAATATAAGCAAGTTACATACTGCCTTAGAATTTATATATATATATATAACCATTAGAAAACAGTCAACACTTAGCAATCCCAATATAACAATAGAGATGGAATGACATATTGTAATAATTTTATGTTACATTATTGATGATTAAGTTGTTGTTTTTTTTATCAGCTTCAGATAAATGTGAGTAATTTGTAATCAAAGAAAATAGTTTTAACAAGAAATATATAAAATACTTTAAAATATAAGTCCTTAGAAACAAGTGCAATTTGTATGAGACTTTTTATCAAATTGAGCTTTAATTTATTTTAAATGTAATTTAATCATCTGCATCTAATATTTTAAAATGACTAAATTTATATCCATATAAGACATACTTTTAAACTTACTTTATAGTAACAATAAATGAAATTTGTATAAGACTTTTTTAGCAAATTTGAGCTTTAATCTCAGTCTTTGAGCATGGAATATGGTTTTTAAATGATCACATGCACACTTGTAAATATATATATATATAACAATAAAAAAAAAAAAATTTGGCTGATGCAAAAATAGATTAATGACAAAATTTAATAGTTAAGTAAATAGATAATTGGGTATAATGAACTATAGAAGTTACAAAATATACTTTTAAAATAGTACATTAAAATTTAGATAATCTTAACTTCTGAAAGTTCACCATAGACTGGCCTATCATGTTATATTAATGAAATACAGATAATTATTAAATATTAATAGTAAAATTAAATTATATTTATTTTGGCCATAAATTACCCAAGATTACTCGAATTTTTATAATCTTACTTTTGTTTGAATAATATATTCATATTCTTGAATTTACTTGCTTGTAAGAAGATTTGTTGAATCCATTTTTTTTTTTGTTTCCATCTTGAAGAATTCTTCGTTTATAATTTTTTTTAGATTCTTGTACAAATTGTTGATGTGATATATTTAATCCTTTCAAATCTCTTTTCAATAATTTTTTATAATCCTTTATACAAGATTCTTTTTCAAACAGTTATTTGTCCATATAAGCAGTACTTTTGGAACTTCATTACACTTTATATAATATCACCTGCTAATTATTTAGCTGCAGGAGAAAGTGGAGAGATGAACAATCTAATTGGAAAGTTTCTAGCTACCCATATTATTTGATGCACAGGACTAATAATGAATTTCATGTTTTTAACTTGTATGAAGATTATAATAATACATATAAAACCTTTCTGGTATTGTTTCTTCAGTATCCTTCAAAACTACTTATATTAACTTCTGCTATTTCTTAACAAGCTTCTTAGCTGACTTCTCTAAAAACATAAAATTGATTAAACTTATACAACTTTTTATACTTACCTGTCTGTTACACAAAGTTATGATTTCAAAAACAAAATATGTAAAATGCTAATTTTTTTTTTTTTTTCTGTTACATCATTATTATTATCCTGGTTTTGTTTTGATAAGCAACATAATTGTTCTCTGAGTCTGTGTTTATAAACTAGTTGGTTTTCAAAATAATTATCTATTTATGAATTTATTTTAACCTTAATTGTCTGTTGAAATTAATTGCTTGTTTTTCTCATATAATATTTCAGATTTAATTAACCTTTATAAATAATATACTTGAATATTACATATAAAATTTTATATAAGAAAAAGGAAAAAGTTTTTATTTCTACTTCAACTTATATATCTACTTTTTTTATAAATAACACAGGCAAATCTGTCAAATTATGAATTATCAAATTAAACATTCCATATATAATATTTTTATAATTTTTCTTACTTTCAAAATATACTGTTTAAAAGTATAATTTACACAGGCAAATCTGTCAAATTATGAATTTTCAATGAAACATTCCATATATAATATTTATAATTTTTTTTACCTTTAAAATATACTATTTAAAAGTACGATTTGTGTTTATCTAAGTGATAATACCAAAATGTGTCACTATATAAATAAGTGGTAAAAGAATATGTTAGTAAATGAAAAATAATGGAATGGAAATTAAAATGTAGCATGCATAAAATATTCTTTGAGCAATGTATGAGTACATGCTTTTGCTCTAAATATATATATAAGAAGCAAAAAGAGAATGGTTTCACATATGTGGTTTATATCCATGATTTTTTATATTTAGGATTCTAATTTGTTTAATAATTAATAATATAACGATTTATATATCTGTTATAATGGGGAAACAACATGTGCTAAATTATTGACAGGAGATTGCATGTCAATGTTAACAAATGTGTGATATCGCTATATTATTAATTATTATATCTATATAAACTAATAAAATTTGATATCTCAGGTAGTTAAAAATGAGAAACTTTGTCTTCCTTGTAATATATAAACCAAATTTGTGTAAGTAACATGTTGATTTAAAAATCAGATTTATAATAAGTTGTTTATATACAAAATAAGCTCTAATTATAGGTGGACAACTTATGGTTTTAAAACAATTATTGGCAGGAGAGTGCATATCAATTTTAGCACATATATGAAGAATAGTTGCTACCACAATATTAAAGATTCTAATCTATTGTAATTTAATATATTGACTGCTTCACCAACAATCACATCTAAATTTTCTTCTTTATTCTTTATATTAATTGCATAATGGCTTGTTTCAAACAATTCCTATTGCTTTCATTGTCGTATATACCATAATTCAGTAAAAATAAAGACTAATGCAAGTTAAATATATATTTTTTGATGAAAACTAATAGATAGTTAACTATTAACAACAATTTTGGCAAGCTAAAAATAATTTATAAATAGATAATAATTGACCTTCAAGTTTGGATACCTCAAATCAGAAATTAAATTTAACAAGATTATTATATTCTCCATGAATAAACATGAAATACTTGCTTCATTGTTTAAGAGAAATCTTTCCCTTTTTAATTTTAATCTCACTTTATTAATATACTGTATTTTGAATTTATTTAACTAAAATTACATAATTTCTTTTACTGTACAATAGATTTGAATATCTGCACGGAACTATTCACATATATATTATACAAGTATAGTAAATTAATTAAGTCCATAATAGAGTACACATTAAATCTTGATAAATTGTAAAAATTTTATAAGAAATAAATTATATATATTCTCTTAATATTCTATTTTATAATGAAGTATTTTTGTTTGGTGATACTATATGGCTAATTCAGTTTAGGTTTATATGTATTCTCATTTTTGAAAGTTTCTAAATGATTTCGTTTTATTTATTATTTAAAATCTTTAAAAAAATCCATTCCTTACACACACAAATTTATGTTTCTATAATCCTTTATTTTTTGCAGCAGAAATGGGGAACCTTTTATCTGCCAAAAATCATTTGGATATTTATAATATCTTTCACAGACCATACAAAATTATCCATTTAAAAATTAGCCTGCTATATTTGATCAAAAATTTAATTGATTTATTTCTTAATAATTAAAAATGGGTAATCTTTTCAACTGACAGGCCTATTTCAACCTTTCCTTTTTAAGCGGTCATAACTTTTTTATAAATTAAAAATAAATATCGTTATTGACTGTGACACATTTAATGACAATTTTTCCAAGTTCATCTTGTAACTATTCTTCATGTCATATTTATACTCTCAAATTTATTTTTATGTTATGGATAGATTAATTCTACAGTACCTAGGATGTAATCTTTCATAAACTCCCCTTCAGAAAATGGTTTTGTTTCGTTTTTGAAGTAATGTAATATGAAACATGTCAGTCACTTGACAAAACTCCTTTTCAAGTTTTCTATTTTAATATTTTTTTCTTTCCCACTCTTTGTTGTAATCAAAATAGTTTAATAAATAGTGCCTCTTAATATTATGTTCTTTATTAATTAAAATACTGTCCAGACATATTAGGCACATCAATTTACTATTTTTTTCTATAAAAATATATATTGCTCAATTTTTTGAAATGCATGGTTTTCTATGTCAATTTTTCTTATCTTACTCAGTGTAGCCATCCTAATAAAAAAAATTAAATGCAAAATAATAAAATTAAGTAAAATTTTAGTTTTATTTTTGCTTGTATATTTTGGTTTGCAAAAATCACAATAAAAACAAGCAAATGCCCTCAGCATCATAGATTAAATCTGTAATTGTAGTCAGGTAGATCACACAATATAGATAATTTGTTTAGAATATTGCATCTCTGATGCAAAGAATTAGAACTACTTATTATAAAGACTGGAGAGATATTTTATTTTGCTTAACTACTAATTAAATATTTGCACTATGTGCATGGTTTAAGTAGAAGTCTTGTACAAGTTAAGCGTTGGTGGTCTAGTGGTTAGCATAGCTGCCTTTCAAGCAGCTGGTCCGGGTTCGCTTCCCGGTCAACGCATTTGACATATGAAAAAAAAAAGTATTGTACAAGGACATTTTTTATATGTTTGTGAAAATGTCCACAGGCCAGATTGAGATCTTTGAAGGTCCAACAGCTCTGTTGAAAGCTATAAATCAATTAAAATTATAAGCAAATAAATGATTGTAAAAAAGCATTGAATTCAAATTCATATAGGTTTTTTAAGGTTATATTAGGATTAGAAAATATGAAGTAATAGAATATTTATTTATTTATTGTCTATAGTTCAAATTCATAAAATGCTATTCTTTAATAACCCCTTTTTTAAAAAAATTTTTAGGCGACTCATCATTATTTAGTTCTTCCCAAAGAAAATATATCAAGTTTAAAAAACTTAACTAGAGATCACATACCTCTTCTGAAACATATGGAAGAAAAAGGCAGAGAAATTGCTTTAAAACAAAAGTAAGTCAAATATTAGGACTTAAATTATAGACATGGAATATTATAGAATTGCACAAAATTTTTGGGAATTATTTACTAGATTATGGACTTTAAAGACTTTGTGTTACAGTTAAATTGTATTTGAAGTCATAACTCAAAACAGTTTATCAATCAGATTCATTCTGAATATAGTCAAAATGAAATCTGAATTTTAATTAATAAGAAGTATCAAACTTTATTTTTCTATTTTTTTAGTCACTTAATTTTCAAACCATTATTAAATATAGAGTATATTTAATAATGATCTCAGATGAGATTTCTGGGTTGACCTGTAGCTCTATTTGTTTGAGCTTTCTATTTTAAATGTAAACATCATAGAATGATATAAATAACAAGTTTAAATATATAATATGAATTATTTTATAGTGCAATATAAGATAATTACACCATTCAATCAACTCAGAATTATGAATCAAATAATCTAGTGAATAATTTTCAGATATGCTACCAAACAGCAATTCTGAAATCTTTTATCTTTAGATTCTCTTAGACTTCTCTGCAAATTTGCAGAGATCAAAACAGTTTTAACTTACCAATGCATACCAAATTAAAATTTAATGCAATAAATTTTGGAAATTATGTCCATAATATATTTTTCAGTTTATTTAATTTTAATAGTATATGAATGTTAAAATGAAACATTCTATGTTTAATAAAGAAGACTGACATTGTTTTATTATTGTGAAAATAAGTTAAATCTAGTATTCCTGGGAGAACTCACAACTGTAGAGAACCCCACTTTGAGAATTACTGCTATAAAATATTTTGAACTTGATTATTTTAAAGTTGAGTAAGTTATATATATATATATAATTTTTATATTGATTTTGTCTTGATAATATCACTAGAAGTCATTGATATGTATGTTTTGATTCTGTAATAGGGTAGTAGGCTTTAGGATTAAAAATATGTAGTTTGCTTCTTGATCATGAGATTACTAATGCTGAAATATTATCCAATTCTTGAATAATGATCCATTGATTATTTATTTTAACATTAATAGCTTCTTGGAAATGAATATGTTTATTCTAACTCCAGAAATAAAAAAACAAAATGGAAGATAGACAAAAACTATAAAGATGAATTTTGTGTTGCCTATACAATCAGTCCATGACTGACTAATATGTCTATATATATGACATTTTGGTTCATTTGTCTATGTATTTAATGTCTTGTAAGTATTGCAGTTTCTTATTATCTAATAATGAATTTCTGCTGTATTTTAATTTATTTATTTTAAAGTATTACTATCTATTCATTTCTTAGGCTCAATCCAATGCAGATGTACCTTTAGAATAATAGATTTATTAGCTTCACATTTAACAAGCTTTAGAAAAAATTGATTGATTGGGCTTATGATCTTGCCATTTTATTTTTAGAAATTTTAAAAGAATATCTTTAAATGAAATTTTGAAAATTATCTTTTACACTTAGCAAGAATAATACAATCATTATCACTCTGCAAGATCTAATAGTGATTTACTTGTTTTTGATTTTAATTATTTTTTTACCAAATCTATATTACTTAAATTGTTACCTGCTTCCTAAAGCTGTCTGTAAATAGTTCCAATGCCATCATTATAAAAATGAGAAACCCTATCTTGTTTAATACCAGCTTTTATTTTATGTATCTCAAATTATCTGCCAGCATAGATATTGATACAAAACTGTTCAAATAACAGAGTCAAGACCAAAAGCAATATATAAGTAGTTCCTTTGCTCTTAATATGTTTTTGAATTTGCCTAACAACAAATACCATGTCCGCAATGCTTCTTAATTCTCTGAAATCATATTTAGTTACTGATAATCATTCATTTATGAGTGGAAACAACCTCTTTATCAAAATCCTACTTTTGCTGTAATTGATAACAATAATCACTGCAGTCTTTTGTAAGCCCTCAAACAGTAGAAGTATCCAAAACCTCCAATAATACAACTTCATGAGTCCCTTTATTTCTAAAAAAAAAAATCCAATAGTTTTGAAACATTACTGCCATATTTTTAATATTTGTCAAGACATTTTGCAACTTTTCCATTTTTAAGATTATTAAAAACTGTTTTAACCATATGAGATGAATACTTTTGTTTAAATCTAAATGAGTAAGTATGTTGAATATAGAATTAAATCCTATCATCTCACTTTTATTATTATTCAAAAGATGATCAAAATATTCTCTTCACCTGCTCAAAATGTCATTATTATCATATAAGAGAAAGCCACTGATGGATATACATTATATTGTTTTTCAACTCCATTTATTATTTTCAATACATCTAAAATGATCATGATCAGCAAATATCTATATCTCTGCAACTTTAATCCAACAATCATTTTAAGTCTTTTTGTCTGTTGTTGAACTTGACTTTAAATATCTAATGATTATAAAACTCCAAATTGATTTTGTTATTCTGCTAAGCAAAAAATGTTATATGTTTATTTTTAATCAAGTCATTAATAATAAAGTCATTGCCAGAAAACCAGTTAGGATTTTTTTTTTTTTTTGCCATTAAATCCAAGATTATTACATAAATACTCCTTAAGAAAATTCTATGTTTAGTAACAAGATATTCTTGAAATCCAAACTAACAGATTTTGTATTTAATAAAAGCACTTGAAATTTAGGATAAATAATAAATACTTTTAAAGAATGATTGTCAAATTTGTATCAATATTTTTGGAAGACAATCTATTTTATAATGTAATTATCATTTAATCTTTCGATTTAATCATTAATGATTTTTCTTATATCCTCATTTATATGTGTTTTTTGTAATACAAACTTTTTTCCATTTTGATATCTAACTATAATTAGCATTATTAGAGGTTCTTATTTTGAACAAGATGCACTCAAATTTTTAATACTGTTTTTCTTTCTGCACAAAATGTTTATAATATTATTGTCAACCCAAGTGTTGTTGAAAATTCAACATTAGTATATATTTGGATTTACAGATCCCACATCATTATTTTCAATAATTTTATGCTAAACTTTATGATCTTAATATATTATAGTCTTCAAAAAGAAAAAAATGATCTTTAAATAGTATTTGATGTAATAAATAACGTTATCCTCAAGAACTAAAAGCTGTTTTTTTTTTATCTCTGTGCATGTCTTATTATATCATAACTATAGATAAATCATAGCATATCAAGTTTTAATATTATTAAAATGATTTAGTCTTCTCAAAAAACTTATAGTCATTATCTATTCAGTTAAACTTTTTCTGGAAGAAAAGAATCATTTCACCGAGAGTATATATGTACATACATAGTTTATATGTATTGTAAGGCTACATTAATCTGACCAGAAACATCACCATACAAGCCAATATTAAAGACTAAACCTACCAACATAATATTTAAAAAAAATTTAATTATATATTAAACAATTTCATGTAAAATTGTCAAAGTTATATTCTTGACAATACTGACTTATATATATATATATACCAAACCTATAAACACAAGCAAGTAAAAATCTCAAAAAACAAAACAAAGAAATCATTAATGTTATTTATTAATCCAGCATAAAATTCTATAAATGTCGAAATGACATCAACAATGAAAATAAAAGTGCACTCTTGAAACTCAAACATCAATCAGTGAAAGATAAGACAATATAGAACAACTTCATTCTTTTTTAAAAAAAGAAAAGGAAGGAGAGAAAATTACGTCTTTAAAAAATTTTATTTTTTTAAATAAATTAAGTTATCATCTTAACTATCCTCACTAGTAGAGCTCCTAAGCCACTACTATTGTGACTTGAAAAAGTCAGTTAAGGAACCCACTATCAATTTCTATAAAGCTTATATTTTGATTCAAGCTATAAACTAGAAAACAACAAATCATGCGTGGCTAGGAAGTGAGAAACATCGTGGGAGTGGAACTGCTTGTGATTCCAGATATGATTATCATTTCAAATTAATATGATGATCTCGATAGTAAAAAGATCTACAACATGCTTCAATCAAGCAAAGAAATTCTCTCAGCACGAGAAAAATAGTTATAAAAGAGTCTGATGGTGATCGAAGATTTTCCGATGAACTACCATCCATTTCATGCAAAGAAACTTTCCTACGGGCAAAGATACTCATATGTTTGAACTATGACTAGATTATGCTGGATTAACATCTTAAATTATATTTTATAATTTTTTTTTATTCTTATTTTACTTGTCAAATTGGTTTATTTCTTTTGAAACAGAGAATCAATCTATTCAACCATCAATTATTCTAAAGGGAAGAGGAGCCATCAATTCTATTTTTTTTTCATTTAATAATAAAGTTTAGGTGCAGACTCCTGAACTTACTTGCCAATTGATACGTTAGTCTACTGACTTGAAAAGTGTGACTTAATTCTTATCCAATATTTTGTTCTCACACTTTTGACAGTTACAATATTTTTTATGTTCAATGTTTGTGTTCAATTAACTTAATTATTAATTATTTGTTATTCAGAATGAATGACTAAACCCTTGGATGATTGGTCTGTGCTATCATAGATTTATACGCCATCAGAATAGGAGTGGGTTCAAAACATAAGACCAACCTTCAGCAAATTATAAAATATAGATAGAGGATTGGAAATTAATGAGAAACTGATATTAGAAATTTTAGTTATCAGAGTTAATTGTTAAAATATAGCCTTTATTAATGAATTAACACCGTATCTACCAGTTAACAGAAATTTTCTCATTTGAACATTGCTTATTTGTTGTTGGCAGTTAATCCTGGTATTTAAAAATAATTCCACCATTTACCGCTCGTGACCTGAATGCAATGCATAATATATTTATTTATAAATGTGTGCTTGTAAACAAAATTAAATCATAATTCACTAGTTTTATCCCCATGTAAATCTTCAAACAATTCATGTATTTAATCAAGTCATCAACTTCCATCCTCTGAAGAATAAATATCAAAAATATTAAAACTAGGTTGAAGTTGATTTATCACCAGTTGTACTTTGACAGAAGATATCTACTTTACATCATCCTACTCATGAACCATCTATATATATGCATGAATAATTAATGATTAACTGATGGTAGTGCCAAACACCATCTCAAACTAGTTTTCAGTTCTTAGCCATCCTTATAATAGAACATAGTTTGCTTTAAAAATGTTGTGTAGATGTATGTCATCAGTGGTAAATCATTTGACTTTCATGTACTTTTTATAGGTTCAAAGAATTGGAAGTATTAATTAGTGAATAGAAAATTATATATTATTCAGCGCATCATTATAATTTACAAATGGCAAAGTGATCCTGTTCTGCCACAATTTACCAAACAATCTAATTTGAGCAGTTTTATAATTTGAAAATCTTGATAGCAAAGATATCAGCTTCCAATTAAAATCATCTAGTGTCCATTGATTTCTTGGACTTACAATAGATCACTTTAAAGTAAAATGAAAAGAATTGTTGGTAGTATATGAATAGTCATATGATGTGGTTGTTGGTAAAGATATAGATTATGGCCCACTTATTATTTTTACTTCATCATAAATTCTTTAAGAAGAAAACTCAATATTTTAATTTATTAATTTTAATTTCATAAAGCCTTTTTATATCTTAACAATAGGATTATTATGTTTTCTTTTCTTTTTTTTTTAACACTAAAATGCTTGATGTGTTCCCTCCTTCCCTATTGTATATTAGTTTACATCCATATGTGGATTAGAAACTTTAAAGCAAATTTTGAGTTAAAAAGAGAGAAAAAAAAATTATGTATATTTTGAAATGCAGTGGCATTATATTATTTATCAAAATATATAATCCACTTCATGTTACTCTAAATCATCTGTTAGAGGCATGAATAATCGAATTATATTTTTATGATAATACCAAGCTAATCCTCAAAATAGTTTCTGGGCACCGATTTAATTTACTAAAGATCACATTTATTTAGGTTTTGTGTTATTGTTATGTTGAATTTTACAATACTGAAAGATTTACAATCAAGTATCTTTATTTGTTTAGCAATGAAAATCTGACATTAAAGTGGATAGTCAGTTATGGACTTAATCCTAGTCATATACCAAAATGCAAAACAAATTAAAAATAATTTAAAAAGGCATATGTTACTTTTTAAAGATATAGAAAATTTTTATGCTTTCACCGCTTCCACTGATCTCTGCCATGCTGAAATTAGTAGCAAAACATATTATTCCTATGAATGACATTTGCCAATACTTTTTATCCTCAACACAATTTATTTTAGCATATTGGTATTTAAATCTATGGGACAGACTTCATTGTTCAAACAGTATTTTTTCTTTCTCTTAATATTGCCTTTTATTCCATATTAAAGATAAATATTTATTTTTCCACTTTTGCAATATACCAAATTTTATTAATTAATATATGATGTTTTGATAACTTAAACTCTCTTCAAAGACCTGAGTAGAAAAATTACATATATATAAAAATATAATTAGGAAATGAATATTGGAGCATTATAAATATATATAATATTGGTTACTATAGTAGTGATTTTATATAGAATGTAAAATTAGATATGTTGTTTGTAACACAATAGTCATTTTTGTAGTAGATTTTTGAATATTATTATTAAGCTATTAATAATACGCTGATGCATTGCAGTGAAACTTTTTATGTAATAATTTGTAGGCTTTTGTATATATTTTCTGATTTACGACTTAGCGCTTTCAGAGCCCTTGTTGTTCCATATTCATAGTCTTTTCAGATTATTAGTTATATGCAAATGTATGCAAATTGCCTCCTATATCATCCATTTTTTAGAAATGGCAAAACATGTGTCTCTTCTGTTTATTGATTTGGCATCACTGGTGAAATAAGCTTCCTTAACCTTCCTCTTGATATTGTTTCTTTCCATACATAAAATATCGGCCTTGGAGGGCTCAAATCTGTGGTTGAGCTCCTGCTGATGGTCAGCAAATACAGAGCTGCCTTCTTTTTTAGTTATTGCTCTTGTATATACATATTTGTGCTGAGCCAATCTATTGCCCACTGTGGCACGAGTTTATCCATAATAAACCGAATCACATCCTATTTGAGGGCACACAATTCTATAAACTACCTGGGAGGTTTCTTCAATGTTTCTTTTATCTTTTGTATTATTAATAAGCCTATTGGTGTTTGGAGGAGCTCTAAATCCCAGATTAAATTCCTTCTGTAAGATTTTACTGAAGTTTTTGAAATGTTAGACTTAATTAATTAAATTTTATACATTATAATTATGAGATCCAAAAAATTAAATAATATTTTAAATTTAAGAATGTTAATAAATAAATTGTTGAAAAGAAATGTTTCAATTAAACGTAGTTTAAGTAAACATAGACGCATGTACATATTAATTAATGAAATACATCTTATAAATTATGTGGAAATAAATTCCTAAGAGAGTAATTAATTGTATAATTAAAAAGCAAAGAGGAATTTCATTGTATAACAAACTCTAAATAATATGTAAATTAATTAATCGAACTGATTAATTAAAGCCAAAGCATTTACTCCAGAAAAGATACAAGAAACAAAGGAAGAAATGGATATAAAAAGCTAGAGAAAAAAGACTGTTGGCTCTTTCTGTCGTTGCTGCTACTATCACTGTGCCTGCGAGTTGAAGAGCAGTGAAGATCATCATCATAGGACTTCATTCCCAGGATCTTGGCTCCTGTAGGTCACTAAGCCGACTAGTACTTTTAACAGAGTGTCTTGATCTTATTATTATTTTAAAATGCTTCAAGAGGCTCATCGAGGATTGAGTTATAAAAACTATAGATGTTAGTGAAGGTAAAGTGAATAATAGCTTACCTAAATGTTGTAAACATTATTTGCTATTCAGTAATTAATCTGTGAATTAAGCTCGTTCAAGTGCAGATTTTATAATTGTATTAAAGATCAGTATAGTAATTTTTTTTCCTAATTGTTAATAAATTATTATTGCTAAATATATATGTGCTCTTATCTGTTGAGTTTATTGTATATTTGTTTACTGGTCGCTCAGTCATAGTTGGGGACACAGCAAATTATCGCAATCGCATCGAACCTGTGAATAGTGGATAAGTTTAAAAAGCCAAGTTATTGGCAGTCATTGTTTGAACTGAGGGAAATAAGAAAGAGTTTAATCCATTAGTAAGCTTCTGGCAATCAGGTTTTCAAACTTAGGAAGAAAAGTACAGAATTATCACCGTAAGGCTAATTATTCAGTAATGAATCATGAGTGCATTTGGGCAGAATAATATACCTGAATTTGAAGTTAGCAAACACATCTGAATGATCATTGTATATAACCCTGTTACAAAACTTCTTTACATTGAATGGTATTGAAGATAAGAGAAAAGTAGCTGCACTTATGTGTTTTGCTGGTATTAAAGTGATAGAAATCATAAATACATTATTTGATTTGTCTTTTACAGAGGAAATAAGGTATGAGAATCTTATTGAGAAATTAGGTGATCATTTTAGCCTTCGTCCATCACAGCACATAACTCGCATAACTTTACGAAGAAGGAAGCAGCTGGAGGGTGAAAAAAAAAAGTATAACGCAGCTCTTGGGGAATTGACCAAAAGGTGTGGGTATGGTGAGTTCATGAACGAAATACTCATGGACCAGTTACCATTGGAAATGTCTGATGTTAAGTGCAGACAACAATTTTTTGCAGAACCTGAGATTACTTTTTGAAATGGTCAGAAGGAAAGGCACAGCATATGAGTTAACACTTGAACAGGCTCAGGTTTTTAGCTCTAAGAGGGATAAAACCCTAGATGAGTGTTTAAAACAGCAGGAAAAGTCCATGTTGCTGAAAACTGAAAAAATTTAAGAATGTTAGTGTAACATGTTTTTGTTGTGATAAAAGAGGCCATATATCAAAAGAATGTAGATTGCTTAAAGTGTCATGCTTTAAATGTGGAAAATTGCAAACAGGAAAGTAACTTGAATGGCAAAAGTAAATTGCCTATTCAAGGAAATGGAGGAAGTTACGATATGATTAATAACATGGGCCTCCAAGTTCTAAATTAGATTATGATGAAGCTGAGACTTTGTGTAAAAGGACTGTTGATGGAGATAGGTAGTGGGTCAGTTATTTCTCTGATGTCACTAACAGAATAAATGTTGCTGTCATCTGATAATGCAGAAAATAAATTGGAAAAAAACGAACAGAGTGCATGATGTAAATGGAAATACGCTAAGATTATTAGGCCGTGAGTTAGCACCCACCAACTATTGTGGTAAAAAAAATGAATCTACCGTTATACATTGTAAAAGGGAAGATTTACCTATCCTTGGGAGGGAATGTTTCCATGAACTAGGAATTGAAATTAAAATTATTTTAAAAATCCCTCTTGATCGAGAAATGGCATACAAAAAGCTAGATTTCTTTAATAAAGAGTTGCGAGAAAATGTTCACCAGTTCGTCTATAAAATAGTAAATTTCCCTTCATTGAAAAAACTAGAAATGAAAAATAGTGCCAATAAAAGGCATTGTAACTGTGAAGGGTAGGCCATGTATTAAACCACTTGCACTGGCAACAAGAAGACAGCTGCAGAAAAGAATTGGATCATTTCAAAAAGAGATTACAGTTTTAGAAAAAGATCTAGAAACTTATAAACCGAGGGTAAAATATGTAACTGGTCGAAAAAATAAAAAAATACAAACAATGGACCAGAAAAGAGATATAATAGGTGACAGAATTTGGGTTTGAGACATAATCCAGAAAAATGGGTTAAAGGAATAATTGTGAAAATGTTATCAAAAACAATAGCAATCATCCAACTACAGAATAAGACAACATGCAGAAGACATGCAAATCATGTCCATCAGCGATTTGAAGATTGGCAAATTGCAATGTCCATGCCAAAAAATAAAAATTGAGAAATAGAAGTCACTGCGGAACCAACAGCGCATGGAATATGGAGCAAGGATGAAGAGGAAAAACCAAAAAAACTGACATGGAACACAGAAGAATGGAACAGGAACTAGAATCAACACTGAAGCCTTCCAGATTAACAGCTAGATCACACAGACCCAGATGTCCAATACAAAGACTAGCCAAATTCAATGACTATATTGTAAGCCTAAACAATTTTCTGGAGTAAGAGGAGGAATGCAAAATATTAAATAATATTTTGAACTTAAGAATGCTAATAAATAAATTGTTGAAAAGAAATGTTTCAATTAAATATAGTTTAAATAAACATAGACGCATGTATATATTAATTAATGGAATAGACCTTATAAATTACCTTATATGGAAATAAATTCCTAAAGAGAGTAATTCATTATATAATTAAAAAGCTAAGAGAAATTTTGTTGTATGATAACAAACTCTAAATAATACGTCAATTAATTAAGCGAACTGATTAATTAAAACCAAAGAATTTACTCCAGAAAAGATAAAAGAAACAAAGGATAAGATGGGTATAAAAAGCTAGAAAAAAAGATTGTTGGCTCTTTCTGTGGTTGCTGCTACCATCACTATGTCCACAAGTTGAAGAGCAGTAAAGATCATCATCATAGGACTTCATTCCCAGGATCTCCGCTTCTGTAGGTCACTAAGCTGACTAGTGCTTTTAACAGACCATCTCTGTCTTATTATTATTTTAAAATACTTCAAGAGGCTCATCGAGGATTGTGTTATAAAAACTATAGACATTAGTGAAGGTAAAGAGAGTAATAGCTTACCTAAACGTTATAAACATTATTTGCCATTCAGTAATTAATCTGTGAATTAAGCTCGTTCAAATGCAGACTTTATATTTGTGTTAAAGATCAGTATAGTAATTCTTTTTCCTAATTGTTAATAAATTATTACTGCTAAATGTATATGTGCTGTTATCTGTTGAGTTTATTGTATATTTGTTTGTTGGTCGCCTAGTCATAATTGGGGACACAGCATGTGAAAAATAAATATTTTATTTAATATAGGATAAACTTTAATGACTTCTTTTCATCAGGAAGAAGCTAATTTTTATTGATAATAATTCAGAGGTTTTCATTATTTATAATAATCTCCCAATTTGTAATCATATAAATTTTAATTTATTTGATATATTATTTAGTTGAAATCAGAAAAGAAAAGAAATTAAGACACTATTATCATTCTTTTAAAGTTTGATATTTGTCTATATTGAAGAATATACCAAATTCACATGACTCCAATTTTTTCCATTTCTTCATTAGATAGTAATGATCTTGATAGCTAATTGTGAAACTACATAGATGCTATGTGGGAAAGAATAATTGTCATTTAACTTGAATCCATTTATTACTGTTGGTAATGCAATGGTATGTAGTATCTTTCAACAAAATTACTGTTTATATCATGGTCTCAGTGAAAATAGGATTACTATTAACTTGCCTTTAAGTTTTATTTGCTGATCTTACTTTATATTAATTAATCTGCATTGATTTTATTGTCAACATTGAATCATTAATATATCCACTTTCTTTTCTGATATTTCAAAGGCATTTTATATAATATTAAAGGATTACGAAAAATATGAATGTGTGTGTGTGTGTGTGAGAGAGAGAGGGGGGAGGGAGGGAGGGAGGGAGAGGGAGATCCTTAAGAAAACATTCTCAAAGTTTAATAAATTCAACTTTCAAAATTATCAACTGGCTTATAAATTCCATTATATAGTTTTACTTATATATTCATCAATTCTCCACCCATATATATATTTACCATTTTAGAATTACATCTTTACTTTTAAATGAAAACATCTTAACCTATTGTCTTTTTTAAATAAGTTCTATTAGGTTAGAGGTATCCAAAACTTTATTAATTGTATTTAATTCTTTTATCAACTCTAGAAGTATCAACAAAAGCAATAAGTAAAATCATTTGACATAATACTGCAATAAAATCAGATGTTTTTGAAAGTTTTTTTTTTTTTCATTTTTTACTAGAAGTCAAAGATTTTCATTGTATCCATCTATTGGTCACATATTTATTCTATTCAAAATAAAGACTAGAAACTAAAAAAAAATGTAAAACCAACCCAGTTTGCTTGCAGATCTGAAACTAGAATAACAATTATATTTTAGTGGCTTCATTTGTATATTAAGACTTAATTTTTTCTCAAAAAAATAATAAAAAATCAATGCCATCAATCTTGGGATGATTAAAAGTTTCAAATTATTAGTTTCAATAATACAATAAGATATAAGTGGCCATGGACTAACAAATTAAAAAGCAGTTATGGATATCTGTTTTCACTGTCATATTGATTTAACCAGTCCTTAGATTTACTTAATTTGATAATTACAAGTCATCTATTATACGTTTCTCACTGACCAAGGCTATGAGCTAGAAACTAATCTAGAGATAGGATAGGATAGCACTGAATAGGAATTTACTAATAACATCTATTGATTATTCAAATTTGCCCAAAATGGAAGCATTAAAATAAAAATTTATTCCATAAAAGCATTATACCATTTTACTATTTGTTTTTATTTACATCTAACTGATTAGATCATGGTATTGTTGAAATGATATTTTTACAGAATACTGTTTTGTGTTCTTTTTTACAAACAGGGATATTGAAATATAAACACTATTTATTGCTATTAAAATACAATCATAAACCTGATCATATACATAGTATAGAAATATAGTTGTGATGGTTACATGAATTGTCCAATTACCCTAATATTACATCAATTAGAGCTACAATAAGGAGAAATGAAATGTAATGCCTAATATCTTAGAAATACTCCTTCCCCCACAATCTTGAATATAGCATAATTTCTTGCTTTGTAAAACAAGAGAAGACATTGAGCAATAAATCAATAGTTGTGCATCAAATTTTTCTATTGTATTTTATACATAACAATATTCTCCCAATAAACCACACTCCATATTATTACATATCTTTTTAGATACTATCTTTTCCATGAAAGCTATGCTCAAGTTCATTTTAAAATATTTTTAGGAATTGTTATCATTCATTGATTCCACATAATCTATCCAATGAGGATACATTTTAACAATGATAGTTTAAATAGCATCACATCCCACTAGCTGAGTAATATACTGAATGATCTTATAATTTTGTCCTACTTTTAAAATCTTTGTAAGGCATGAAGTGTTGCCAATGCCTTTACATTACTTCTGTACAATAAATGGGGCAAAATAATGGTTCTGTGTTATATTATTATTAGAAAATATTCTATCATTTAACTTTTTTAATGTGCATTACATTGAAATCTGTGGTTCACTCTCCTTAAATTGCTACCAAGATATTTAAATTGATTTTCATTTTCAAGCTAATGTCTCCCAAATTAAAAGTTGCTGAAAATATTTCTTCTAGCACTAGTTGATAAAGCATTTACATTAATTATTGAACTATAAAATTTTACAGATTGCATTCAAAGCATTAAGACCATTCTGTAGATCATTTTTTAATTTAGAAAAAATAGCACAATTATCAGCATACAATAATTCTGAAAACATAGTAGATGACATTTTTAATCAGTTCATATTAAAAATTCTGTCATCAAAACTATATTATATTTAAAAATATGCATTAAGTTTTTATGTGACACATCTGCAAATAATCCATTATCATCTAAGTGATGATTCTCCTATATTATTGTCACATCAGTCAATGTTATCATTCTAAGAAAACAACTTTGATGTTCTAATACATAATAAATTTCAAAGTAAATTATTAATTTTAGGATCCACATACATTTTAGTATTTCAATTTCATCAACAACATTTAGATGTTTACTAAGTTGGTTGTACTAAATGTTCATTGATTTACTATACACCTAAATTTACTATGTTTATTACAGATATCATAGCTATAAAATGGAACTAATATCATATAAAACATTCTTGCAAATCATAAGTGTTAAAAAGAGGGACTCTTCATATTGGATTCTGTGTCTGCTTTAGATAGGATATATTGTGTTAACAAAATGATCTTCAGAGTACATAAGATTTCTAAAGTATAAAAATTAGCTCATAGAAAAATGCAAAAAAACTTTGCATTTGTTTACCTTTATATGAAAATCTAAGATTGAGTTTTGGTTCTCATTTTAGATGTAAAGTCAGTAATGAGGAACATTTCACACTGATCGTTGTTTTATTCCTATATGTTAAACTAGTTATTTTTGTCCATTTATATTGATATTTTATTTTTGTAGAATAATGTTAAAAGTGTTTTTAAATCTTTGAAATTGTTTAGAAAATTCTGTTTTCATTTAGTTATGGATGAGCACTCTCTTTTGATTGAAATGTGTGTAAATGAATATTTGATCCTTTTATTGTAATTAAAATCCCAATAAGACAAGAAAGTCTGCGTAATTTTTAAGATTTTCCTCTATTTAGTAGTCAATTGCTGTAGGCATCTATTTTAGATATTTGGATTTTATAGAATAGTTCTGATGTCTCATGTTGCTTATGTACTTGGGATTTTATAGGAAGGATTTATGAAAAACTGCCAATTTCTTGATCCTTTTCATTTCTTCGCTGTTAAAATAGCTTGCATTATTCCAGGATATAGTTTCATTAATGCTATGGCAATTACACCAGAAACTTTATTGCCAGATAAATATATCAATAAAACACTAATGAAAGCCATTAGCCAGAAATTAATCCAATTGAGAATATAGGCTAGTATATAGTAACTATTGATTATTCAATTTCAGAATAAATATTTCTGGGATTAAAAAAAAAGAAATACAGTGAATGACTACATTTAAAAGCATACTAAATAGATTATCCTAAGTAAAAATGAAAATATGAATAGTAAAGATTGATCTTACTAGAGTAATATGTATGATGTAATATGTCTTATCACCATGACTGTTTTTTTTTTTTTTTTCAGCACCACAAAGTCATTACAACAAATTAAGGAAGAATAATATATTTAGTGGTCTATTGAAACAAAATATTATATGTAAGAACTGACTATGCTCGAGGTCAACCTCAAAAGTTACAAAACAAAAAGTTGCAACTACAATCAAATTGATGTTGTGGTGCTGTATATTTCATAACCAGAAAAGAAAATGATATTTGTATATTTTATATTGTGCAGGTCAATGTTTATGGTAAAACATTGTAGATTTTCTGTTTAAAATTATAATTTTGAAGTTTGTTTCTGTAGGAATTTGTACATCTGGAAAGTCAACTTTTCAAATAAATTTGTTATTTATAATCAGAGTTATAAAAATAATTTGTGTAGTTTTTATATGCATAAACACTAAAAACTTAGTTTGAAAGAATTTTTCAGTTTGTTTAATCACTGTTGGATTTTTAATTATTCAGAATGGAATTTATATCCTGTCTTAATTTAAGAAAAAATATTTGGCACTGTATGAAAGTTGTGTATTTTCGAACAGAATAATTGATAATCTATGAGATGTATGAAGTCCCTCTATGTGTAATATCTGTTAATTTTTCAGATGATATGAATAACTTTCAAATAAGGTAATGAATTAATTAAGGCTATCAAATGCAGAATAAGTGAGAAGTTTGTGTGTTGCATATAACATTATTAAATATAGCTCATTGAAATATAATAGGGAACCTATGAAAACTTTTAAATATCAAATGATATCAACACCAAGAGAATCATATAAAGGAAGTTGAATAGACCTTATCAAAGAGAATTTGAAGAAAGTGGAAGTTAAAATAATGGAAAGAGGTCAAGCGTTGTTAGCCGAGAGGTCATCACAGTCGCCTTGCAAACAAGTAGTTGGTTGCAGATGGTTGTGGGTTCGCATCCCAGCCGATGCTATGACATATGAAATAATGGAAAGAGATGTATGAAGTCCCTCTAATTGGTATAATGGGTTATCCGTTAATTTTGCAGCTGATATGAATAACTCAAATAAGGAAATGAATTAATTAAGGTTATCAAATGCAGAATAAGCGAGAAGTTTGTGTGTTACATATAACATTATTAAATATAGCTCATTGAAATATAATAAAAAAATGAAATATAATAGGGAATCTATGAAAACTTTTAAATATCAAATGATATCAACACCAAGAAAATCATATAAAAGAAGTTGAATAGACATTATCAAAGAGAATTTGAAGAAAGTGGAAGTTAAAATAATGGAAAGAGATTGTAATAATGGAATTTTGTTTGCAATTAAGAATCTTTGATGTTATAAATATTTAATAAGTAAATTAATGTTTGGATTTTGAGAAAGTAGTACCCTTGAAAAGTTAAGATAAATTTGGATTGTTCAAATTTATTTCAAATTTTTAAAAGTAGCACTTAGATATTGTAATTAGTTAATACTATTCAAACTATTTTTACTTTAAAATACATTTCTCTTTTGGTTCTAATTTAGAATTGTCAATGGTATTATTTTGTTATCAGGTTATAAATTACTTTGCATTATTACAATAGATTTCCTACATTATTTTCATCTGAAGTTCTTAATTTTTATAGCCGTTTTTTTATATTTTATTTATATCTTTTATATATCAGAAGTTGCATTTTTTATTTAAAATCACCCATAGATATATGATGATATTCATCATTTTTTTTATTTGTCTAAAGGGAGAATCAAAAACTTCAATTATGTTTTTGTTTGTGTTCATCAGATCACGTTAGGATTTTTATTTTCCAGCTAAAAATAGTTTGATGTCCACTTATCAACCAGTATTGGATGGCTAATTGGTTTGACTATTGGACAGTTACCTGATAGTAGTAATTCTCAATTCTTTGGAAAATTTTCCTAAGTTAACCTAGGTTTGGACAGTATTGGATGGCTAATTGGTTTGACTATTGGACAGTTACCTGATAGTAGTAATTCTCAATTCTTTGGAAAATTTTCCTAAGTTAACCTAGGTTTGGACCTCAAACATAAACATCATAGTATTTTTCTGCTGTTTTTTTTTTACTTATTAAAAATTGTTTGTTTTGTTTTGTTCTAGTTCAAGGGATGTAAGTTTTCCACTACTGTAATATTATAATTTGTAAATGAAGTACATTTTTTAAAATAAATTTAACACTCAAATAGCTAACACATTTATAGGGCAATGATAAATGTTTAAATATTTGTGTTACATGTATGAAATATTGTTGTTTTAATTGTATGTATATTCTATTTTAGGTTCAAGCAAGAATTTCGCTTAGGTTATCATGCTATTCCAAGCATGAGGTAAAAAAATTTTGAATAATATTTTGAAGTATTGTTTTAAAAATGTTAAAATTTAATATTTGACATCAATAATCTCTGTGTTCATTCTGATCCTTTATACACCTAGTCACTGGATACTGAGTAGTATTTCTAACATATATAGAAAAAATAATACTTTTCATTGAAGAATTTATTCTTCTGAATAATCTAGAAAGTAATGTGATACAATACAGCTTCTGCTTTATCAGTGTCAGGAATCTCTCAGCCACTATGCCCAGAGAAACCTCTTAACCACCTTATCTTTCTTTCCATTTCCCACCCTAAGTTTTTACCATATTGTTCTCTATCCTGCTCCATCCCATTTTCATAACATTATCTTTGTCCACTCTATGGCCTTTATATCTAAATCTCCCTTATCTTTTTCCAAACTCAGCATAAAAACCAAGAACCCACTTTGTGTATAATCACTTTGTTTATATTTATTTTCCCACAACTTCATTATTTGTATCCTTTCTGCTTGTCAACCTATCCATGCCCTTCTTTACATAGCTTGCAGACTAAATTATTCACATTTCCTCCATTTATGTATATATTGCCTTATGGCTAACAATTCTATTCAAGCCTTAAACAGTAAACTACTTTCCTTGCTATTATCATAAATTAACTCACACCCAATATTCTGTTTACTTCTATATATATTTCTCTTTTTTTTACTCTCCATACTAATTCTCCAACTCTTTATTTTTTATTAATGCATCTATTCTTCTATCCCAATCTTTGTTACTACAACACTCAACAATTCTCTTAATATAATCATCACATCTTTGTACAAGTATATTGGCATAAAGTCTTTATTCAAATCTTTTGCATACCATATTATCTTTCTCACTCATCTTGTTGCTTGTCCTTTACTCTTAACCCAATTAAATACTATTTTGGCTATTCTCTTACTATCCATAAATTGCAATCTATGAAACATTTTCATTTTGCTTTTTGCATCTCTCATATAAAAACTTGACCATACCATTTATCCTTGAATTGCCTCCTTTGCCATCCACACATCTGCATCTAATGCATGTCTCCAACTTCTTTTTGTACTTTTTATAAGTGATCTAACACCCCTTTACTAACATATAACACATTGTTACCTTAAGTTAATCATGCTACTGCCACTCCCTTTCAAACAACTCTTACTATATCATATTTATTACATAAAAATACTGTTAATTTCTTTATCAGTTCCTTTCTTTTGTTTGCTTCATTTATCAATTTTTTCTCCCATTCATCCGAGCACTTCCTCTGATTACTTAAGACAATTTCCAAATAATTATACCTATTCCCACATTTAACTTTATATCCCCCAATAAAAATTATTTTCTTCTCTTTCCCCAGCATTTATCATCATTATTTTTGATTTTCTTTACTAAATCTAATCCCCATCTTTTTACCCACCCTCGTGCATGTCTTCAGCATAACATTCATATCTTCCCTACCTTCTGTGCCCAAGAAGATATTATCAGCAAATAAAAGACCTAATAATGTATACATTCCCTTGCCATCTATTAATAGTATATCTACCCTTCTTCCTAGTCTTTCTATTGTTCTCTCCCATTTTTTTCAAATATAACAAAAACAAAATAGGTGACATAGGGCATCCTTGCCTTAGTTTCACCATATTTTTAACTTATTTTATATTTCCTAATTGATACATATAGTAATTATTTTCATACAATCTCTTAATGAGATCCACTAAAGCTCCATTCATTCCCAAATTTATTAAACTTACTCATAATCTATTTCTATTTACTTTATCATATGCCTTCTCTATATCTATAAATACCATATATAACTGTCTACCTGTATATTTACTCATATCTATAAGTTGAGTGACTATAAATAAATTATCTCCTACACACCTATCTGATCCAAAATCTCCTTGCATTTTCCCCACTGTATTATTTTCTTCTATCTATTTGGCCACCCTTCCAGCCACTATATATGCAAAAAAAACTTTATATGACACTGAAATTATCACTATCAGTCTATAATTGTTTAACTTTCTATGGTCCTTATCCTTTTCTTTAAATAATAGCCTTACTTTTGTATTATTCCAGATATCTGTAAATTTCTCTCTTCTGTGCCATCTTATACGCGATGCAGTATGGCTCCCCCTTATCAGTCAAGAATCTCTCCAACTACAATTCCCAGAGAAACCTGTTAGCCACCTTACTTTCCCTTTTCATTCCCCACCCAAATTTTCCCTTATTCTTTTCTGTCCTGCTCCATCCCATTTCCACAATATTATCTTGTTCATTCTCTGGCTTTATATCTAGATACCCTTTTCTTTTTCCAAACCCAGCATAAAAACCAAGTACCCACTTTCAGTATAGTCACTTTGTTTATATTTATTCTCCCACAATTTCATTATTTGTACCCTTTCTGCTTGTAAACATTTCCCTTCAATTAACAGATGCCTAATATTTTTGATGCCTTCCTTACAGATTAAATCATCCACATTTCTCCATTTGTGTGTATAGTCTCTTGTTGCTAACAATCCTGTTCAAGCCTTAAACAGTAAACTATTTTCCTTGCTATTATTGTAAATTAACTCATACCCAATATTCTGTTTACTTCTACATATATTTAAACTCTTTTTACTTTCCATATTAGTTCTCCATCTCTCCAACTCCCTATTTTTTATTAATGCTTCTGTTCTATCCCATTCTTTGCCACTATAACTCAACAATTCTTCTAACACAATCTTCTCACCTTTTGTACAAGTATACTGACATAAAGTCTTTATCCAAATCTTCTGCATACCATACTATCTTTCTTACCAAGCATGTTATCTGTCCTTTACTCATAACCCAATTAAATACTATTTTCACTATTCTCTTATTATCCATAAATTGCAATCTACCGAATATTTTTGTTTTTTGCATCTCTCATATAAAAACTTAACCATCCTTTTTGAATTGTCTCCTTTGCCATCCACATATCTGCATCCAATGCATGTCTTCCTATTTCTCTTTGTATTTTTTCTAATTAATTCAACACTTTTTTCCTAACACATAATGCATCATTACCATAAGTTAATCCTGCTACTGCCACTCTCTTCCTTGCAATTCTTGCTACATCATATTTGTTAGATGAAACACTGATAATTTCTTAATCCAAGCACTTCCTCTGATTACTTAAGACGATTCCCAAATAATTATACCAATTCACCACATTTAACTTTATATCCCCCAATAAAAATTATTTTCTTCTCTTTCCCCAGCATTTATCATCATTACTTTTTATTTTTCTTCAATAAATTTAATCCCCATTTCTTTACCCACTCTTGTGCATGTTTTCAGCATAACTTCCATATCTTGTCTACTTTCTCTGCACAAGAAAATATCGTCAGCAAATGAAAGACCTAATAATATACACATTCCCCTGCAATCTATTAATAGTATCTCTACTCCTCTTTCTAATCTTTATATTGCTCTCTCCATTTGATGCACTGTGACTTCTCCTTATACGAAGTCGGCAATCTCTCACCCACTATGCCAGAGAAACCTATTAGCCACTTTTCTTTTTTTCCCATGCCCTCCCCCCTAAGTTTTTCCCATATTTTTCTCTATTCTGCTCTATCCCATTTTTCACAATATAATTTTTCTA
Organism: Epiperipatus broadwayi; assembly: GCA_028023455.1. Classification (NCBI taxonomy): domain Eukaryota; kingdom Metazoa; phylum Onychophora; class Udeonychophora; order Euonychophora; family Peripatidae; genus Epiperipatus; species Epiperipatus broadwayi. The sequence continues at coordinate 12,227,883 of JAQFVV010000013.1, forward strand.
AAGTCCATGGCCTTTATATCTAAATTCTCCATAATTTTTCCCAATCCCAGCATAAAAACCAATAACCCACTTTCTGTATAATCACTTTGTTTATATTTACTCTTTCATAACTTCATTATTTGTACCCTTTATGCTTTCAGGCATTTACATTCAATTAACAGATGCCTAATATTTCTATGCCTTCTTTATACAACTTGCAGACTAAATCACTCACATTTTTCTATTTATCTATATATTTCCTTATTGTTAAACATCCTGTTGTGCCTTAAACAGTAAACTACTTTCCTTGCTAACCCAATATTCCATTTAATTCTATATATATTTAAACTCTTTTTACTCTCCATATTAGTTCTCCAAATCTCTATTTTTTATTAATGTATCTCTTCTTCTAACTCATTCTTTGTCGCTATAACACTCAACAATTCTCCTAACACAGTCATCCCACCTTTTGTATAAGTATACTGATATAAATTCTTTATCCAAATTTTCTGCATACCATACTACTTTTTTCACCAATCTTGTTGCCTGCCCTTTACTCATAACCCAATAATATACTATTTTGGCTATTCTTTTATTATTTATAAACTGCAATCTACTAAACATTTTCATTTTGCTTTTTTGCATCTCTCATATAAAAACTTGACCATTCCATTGCATATCTTACTACTTCTCTTTGTACTGTACCGGTCGAAAAACCTCCATCACCTAAACTGCAAGTCGGATCCAAGTTCAGCCGAACCAAACTGAATTCAAACCCGACTCACCAGCTCAGATCAATGGATGATCTAAATCGACGGCGCAGTGCTATGCGCCAAGAAACTAGCTCAATGGTTGGTGATGATTAGAGACCCCTGAACAGACACTAATATCGGATAATAAACTAACTAAAGATAATTTTAAGTTGAATCATATGTATATGTTTGGGTTGCCAACACAGACAGTGAGCATTAACATTAAAATAATGATTGAATAAAGGAGTTAAGAGACCAAGTGTATTAATAAAATATTTAATAATACTAGTAATAGTTTTGTTCAACCTTTAAATGATGATTATATTGATCACCTCTAGCCTTTAACAGAGTTTATAATTACAATAAGAATGGCGGTCCTTATTATATTCCAATACTATTACACAATATTATGGAAGTCTATATGTCTATGCCCCCATCAAGAAAATAAAGGCAGATAAAGGTATTCAGTGGTGAAGGAAATTATGATTCTTATTTTATACAAAAGAATGTGAGATTTATTTTCACATTCGCAAATCAATTCATGAAGAGCAAGATATGTATTTAGGGCATAACTTTAACCTTTACTAGAAAACTTATTTAAGTAGAGATGACTAAGAATTTGTTCGACTTTAATGAAATCATTTCATCACGAATTACAAGCATAAGAGCGGGCTTTACTGGAACAGAGAGGTAACGGTGCTGACGAATTATGAGCTATAAAATGAACAGGAAAGATAATCACTTGTCGGTGATTTAAGTAGTATGGTGGCTTGTATTTTACAAGTCTTACTGCCCTTTAAGGAGACGTGGAAAGCCAGGCCAAGTCATAGCTACGAACCTTTGGTTTTCCAAATATAATATAAGCGGGGGAGGAAATGCTTTCTTCCTCTATAATTAAAATAATAGTAATATCACCACTGACAAGCCTATGGAGCGGAAGATTGCCCTATGTTAGCGTTTGAAGATGATGACTTGATAGTTACCGTTTGAATAATAAAATCCAATTTATTATAGAATGCTCTACATGATGACTTGATCAAATTAATTAAAGTTAAATGAGCTTTTAACTAAAATTATTTTAACGCATTTATAAAATTATATTAATTATGCCAAACATCAGGCCCTTCCTGAATATTAATAGCTAGTAAAAAAAATTTGAATTGGAATATATTTATTTGATTCCTTTATCGACCCTTTTTTGCAAAAACATTTTAAGATCATAACTATGGATATATAAACATTTATAAATTAGATAAAGGAGCCGGTGACATAGGTTAGAAATGGAGCTAATGATTTATTATTAGCCAATTATAAAAATAGCAAACATTTAATAAATTTCTTTTGACTCGATGATTGATAGAACATTATAAATCTAGTTCTAATGGGTGAAAATTACTATCAGACTTAATATTATATTATTTGCATAAGGCGAATGGAACAAAGGAGCTCATCGAGTCAGGATTATTGGCATATAATTAAAAATAAATGACATTAATAAATTACTCAATAAATATATATAATACAGTAAATGAACCGCCATCGTAAGAAAGGAAAGTTAAATTTAAAGACTGGAGGTTGAGAGAATTACTACATGACTTAAATATAGCATAAATAAAAGTAAGTTTTGTACAGATTATTACATTTAAATGAGAAAAGCTTTTAAAGGGAGTGTAAAGTAAAGTTCGGAAACTAGCCAGAAAGTTACAGTTCATTATGGAAATATATTACTATTTCTTCCGGGGCTGGTTCCTTAGTTTACACGTCCGAGTTGATAAAACATAGGCGCGCATTTGGTAAATTACTTGAACAACATTTTTGATTGATTTTTCATGATTTTGGCAGCATGATTGGTCCGGAAAAGGTTTAGCAACTTCATTGAAGATTTTCAGGGAACTTCAGGCACTGTAGCCAGATTCCTGACATTTAGCCCCTCACCATGATAGAAACACTGTTTAAATTCATAATTTTAAAATGCACAGAGTTTAATGGCACTTCTCTAAAACAAAGATGGCTTCTTCCTTCTCCAAACTTTTCAGAGCTATTTATACTGGGTCTGATGCCTTCGGGCTAGTGCTTCTTTCATTTTCAATGTTTCATGTTTCTACTAATTGATTTTAGATACATTCCTTCGATAAGGCTTTCAAACTCATTAACTCTGAATTCATTTTCTAATTAGAAAATGAATTTATAAATCTAAAAACGATTTTAATTGGGAACCGTCCTTACATTTTATATTATTATCTTTTCTAATTAATAAAACTTTCTCCATTGTCTTTGGAAAGGGACAATCTGAAAGCTTATCGAAAGAATGTAACTTTTAATCACTAAAAATTTAACAAATTATTTAAAAGTAAAATAAAACATTCCCGACGCAATGAAACTTTAGAACAAATATATATATTTAATATTTATAAATATATACGCACAATCCACCCAGTTATAATATATATAAATTCGTTAATAATTTTATCATGAATTTATTTATAGCATTGATTAATTTAAACCTTAAACTAGTTAATTTTAACACACATTTATATAATAGTTTTTCTTTAAGAAAACTAGCGTGGATTGACCATATAAAACCCCATTGCATCGGAAATTTAAGGTTAATACTAGGGTTTGAAGTAGGCTTATGGCTAGATGTCATGAAGCTAGGATCGAACTCAGATCCTACTGCTTCAGTACTTTATAAGTAATCTAGCATCCCTTTACTAACAGATAATGCATCATTACCATATGTTAACCCTGCTAATGCTACTCCCATATGATTCTAGCTACATCAAAATTATTATATAAAAACACTGTTAATTTCATTATCAGTCTCTCTTTTCTTTGCTTCATTAATCATTTTTTTCTCCCATTCATCCAAGCAATTTCTCTGATTACTTAAGATGATTCTCAAATAGTTATACCTACTCACCACACTTAACTTCTTTTTTTTTTCCAGTATTAATCATCATTACTTTTGATTTTTCTTCACTAAATTTAAACCCCATCTCTTTACTCACACTTGTGGATTACTCCCATATCTTCCCTTCTTTCTGTATATAAGAAGATCATCCGTAAATAAAAGACCCGATAATATATATACTCCCTTGCAACCTATCAATGATATCTCTACTCCTCTTCCTAATCTTTCTATTGCTCTCTTCATTTCTCTCAAATACAACAAAAACAAAATAGGTAACATAGGGCATCCTTGCATTGGTCCCATCCCATTTATAATTTTAACTGATTCTATATTCCCTAATTGATACATATAGTAATTATTTTCATATATTCTCTTAATAATATCCACTAAAGTTCCATCTATTCCTAAATTTACTAAACTTATTTATAATTATTTATATTTACTCTATCATATGTCTTCTCTATATCTATAAAAATCATATTTCTACTCATATCTATAAGGTGTGTAACTACAAATAAACTATCTCATATGCCTATCTGATCGAAAACCTTCTTGTATTTCTCTCACTATATTATTTTCTTCCATCTATTTTGCGACCCTTCCAGCCACTATATATACAAACACTTTATATAACACTGACCTTACCACTATCGATCTATAATTGCTTAGCTTTCTATTATCCTTAGCCTTTCCTTTAAATAATAACTTTACTCTTGTATTACTCCAACTATCTGGAAAATATCTTCTCTGTGCCAACATATTAAAATATTATAATAGATTTAATTTTGCCCTATGTCCTAAATTCATTACCATCTCTGCTACCCATTTATCCAAACCTCTTGCCTTTCCACTTTCCCAATTTCTTCCCTCCCTTATTCAGTTCATTTTCTGTAAACCTAATATTTCCTTCATATTTGTTATCCCTCTGTCCTTCACATCTAACATCTTTTTCATATCTTTTACATATTTATTTCAGATTGTCTCTAATTTGTCTCTAGAGCTGCACTCTATTCCCTCATCATCTAGTAATACTATTTCTGTCTTCCCTATATTCCTTTTAATGCATTTCCAAAATTTTTTCTCCCATCTCTTCCACTTTTATTGATATTCTCCAACAATTTACTATTCAATTTCATTTTCTCTATATTGAAGCAGTCAATCTTAGCTTAAGATTGAGCTTCATGTTTCCACCTATTAACCTGTGTTCAAACCCTATATCCCATTCCGCTCCTTTTGTCATGTATATATATTTTGTGTATATATTTGAGATGCGTGCCTAAGTTATAAAATTTTAACGTTTCAATAACATTTTTAAAATTATTATTAATTATTTTTTATTAATTATTAGTTCTTTTTTTTAGTAAAATACATAGGTGCAGTTCAAATATATATATATAGGAGCAAAATATTGATTTTTTTGTAAATATTTCATTATATGTCATTTTTAAACTTTTTCTTTCTAAAGTACTTTTTTTTAATTAAAGTGTATATTTTATAAAATCCAAGATGGAAAGATGCAGCTGTTAATTGTCTAAAAATAATTAAAGGGTTGGAAACACTATTGTTTTAATCTGGGGAAGGTATTTTTAAAGTTTTTACTTAAAATGGGGATTAAAATTAAAGATTTTTGTTTGTCATAAACAGTTTTCTCAAATCTATTTCTAATCTGGAAATAGATTTGAATTTATTTTGGACATTATCTTACAGTTGCATCTTTCAAAAACAATGAACAAAGGAAACTTAAGATTTTAGATCAGAGATTAGATTTTAAGCTAAAACTATGTAATTAAAAGCATTCTTCAAATACCTGGGCAAAGTATAAATCGCCGGTTTTTAAATCACTAAGAGATTAGCTACTATTGAAAGAACTGCAGTGAACATAATCCAAGCTGGTTTAAAATGTAAGCATAGAAAGCTCATCACCTTTCTGACCCATGAGGGTCATCTTCAACTGCCGTTATATCATTCTCCTGTAGAATGAAGTAAGAGCCCGACTGGAGAATCGTGGAAATGCTGAATAAAAGCTTGCTGTTATTTAAGAATCAATTGCCATGCATGAGCAGACTTTGAAGTATGAACTCTTAAAATGGTGCGAGGTAAATTTTCAAGCTGCAAGTAAAGCTAGTCTAACTAATCTCAATCTCTATTATCAAGACTACTTCTCCTAATGTATTATTTAACTTTGTTTCAATATAGTATGTAAATTGCTCTTAAATTATTTCTATAAATTTAATCTCTCTCATATGTTTTAACTTTCTTTAACGTTGGTGCGGTCATTTATTTATTACTTGATTTTATATATGTGCTTTTGTTATTAATATGCCAATCTCAAGCAAACTGGCGAGCTTAATATATAAAGATCTTTTCTGTCATTTTTTAAGTAAACCTTCATGAAGCAAGGTTATTAACATCCCTTTTTAAAACATAATGCATTATTAATTAATACGTTCGCCAGATTGTTTTTTTTTTTTACGAATCAACATTTTAGGTTCGTTTTTAGTATAATAATTTGTTATTTGTTTAACTCTGGATTTTCTACCCAGGGTGAATCCAGAACTCAAGCTAATTAACGCTTTGAATCCTTTTTTATTTTATAAATGTTATTCAATTCTGAAAAAGTGACCAATTATTTGTTTTCTATATAACTGCTAGTCTTTTTTTTATCTACTCTTAAAATATCAAATAGTGTACTTAAATATTCCAGTTGTTATAAAATCAATGAAGATGGGATTTATTTTAAATAGCAGAAAAGGGATGGGGGTAAATCTTAATGTTTCTTTTAGTAAATAAAATCTTAACGGATTAGGGAAATCTTCTATATATATAATTGCATAGCGTATTATTTGTCTAAATTATGGTATTCAAACAAGGGTCATTTATTTTAAAGCAGTAAACTTATTCAATGTCGTTAGTGACATTTATCATTACTGCGTTACTGACATTTGACCTTATCTTCGTGTTTATATATATTACATGCTTCTAGTCTTCTAATTTGGGGGTTGCGACAAATTCAAACCCATAGATTTATTTTTCAAGCCTTGTTCTGAGGATAGTTGATGCTTCCCAGAACCATTTCTTCATATAAAAAGGTTTCTGGCGGTGATTCCCTAAGTCTGGCACACGCTATGCTTATCCACTTTCTTCGTATAAAAAGGCCTCTGGCTGTGATTTTCTAAGACTGGCACACACTATGCCCATCTACTTGCTTTGTACAAAAAGGTCTGCGTGTCGGTAATGTCCATGGCATGCTTATCCACTTTGTCTTTCATCCAGAAGCACGACTTTTCCTATTATTTCTTGGTTATAATGTCAGCACCGCAAACTTCTGCGTATATTTATTTCGTTTGCTTCATGACCCAGTTTTAATGCTCTAATATTAAAATTGTGCTCTGTTTAAAATATATATAAATGCCAACTACTTCTAGTTTTAGTAATTAAATTTATTTCAGTCTTATACAATCCCACCATCGTAACTTATTTCTGTTTTTAACAGTATCTATATGCCTTGGGGAAAATAAAGTGTTCTTTTTACCAGCACTAATTAAAAGAATTTTCATTAAGTATTGTATCATATAATCAAATGTTTTCAAACGTATTTTATTTATTTTCACGACCATAATGGCATGAAAATAGTTTATCTTATATCTGTAATGAATCCCAGAACGCTCCCTGAAGTAATATGTTAGTCACCATGTTTCTGAACCGTAAATCAAAGCGTTAGTAGCAATATTATGTAATTCTTTCTAATAATCAATTGGCATCTTAATATTGGACCCACCAAAGATGTGTGTGTATTTATCATATATTATTTAGCTAATAAAAGAGCATATGAGAAATAATAGCGTGAATGACACTATGTAATCATCTACCACTTGCTCTTTCATGCACACACTAATCTATACAATTAAGTCATAATGTATAATAATCTGTCATTATATTAAACTATATTTTTATTATCCAACTTGTCTGAGTAGTCCGAATTCCTCTTTTCTCCACTTCCAAAAGTACAGCCATGCTTATATATATTTTAGTTTAGCCATAGTTAATAGATGTTTCATTGTTTTCTCCGTTCTGCTAGTCGACGGATTTAAAATTAATTCTCATGTGCCATCATTGTTATGTTATCCATTAGGTGTTTGATCTGGGGCTTAGAGAGTGGGTTAGAATTCAGGCTGGTCCCTGACCAATCTCGGGCTTGACTGGGTTTGAAATACATTTTGTGAGTTCCAACTCATGTTAGATGGATAAACATGTTTTGACCGGTACAATATAATTATCTATTTTAGCCAATTTCTTTTTTTAAAATACTTTTCCCATTTAACATTAACATTTTTTTCACTTTCTTTGTTTTTAATAGCACACTTATATTCTCTGTATGCTTTTTTCCTCTTATTACACTTTTACTAACTCTCACTTTTCTATTACTTTTACTCTTCTGAGTATTCTCACCTAAAACCCTATTTGCCACTTTTTCTTCTTCACCACACCAGTCCTTATACTCATCCCCAACCAACTCTTCCATTATATCTTCAACTTTTATTTTATATTCTTCTAACTTATTCTTATCATTCATTCTCCATCCTCATCTTTCACTATACTTTCTACTTTTATTTGATGTGATGCACTGTGACTTCTCATTATATGGAGTCAGGAATCTCTCAGCAACTATGTCCAGAGAAACCTATTAGCCACTTTACCTTCCCTTTTCATTCCCCAACCTAAGTTTCCCCATATCCTGCTCCATTCCATTTCCTCAACATAATCTTTGTCAACTCCATGGCCTTCACATCTAAATCCCCCTTATCTGTTCCCAAACCCAGCATAAAAACCAATAATCCACTTTCTGTACACTTTGTTTATATTTAGTCTTCCATAACTTTATTATTTGTACCCTTTCTGGTTTCAAGCATTTACATTGAATCAACAGATGCCTAATATTTTCTCTGTCTTCCTTACACAACTTGCAGACTAAATCACTCATATTTTTTCATTTACATGTATAATCTCTTGTTGCTAAAGATCCTGTTCAAACCTTAAACAGTAAACTACTTTCCTTCCTATTATCATAAATTAACTCGCACTCAATGTTCCGTTTATTTCTATATATATTTAAACTCTTTTTACTCTCCATACTAGTTCTCCAACTCCTTATTTTTTATTGATCCATCTATTCTTCTATCCCATTCCTTACCACTATAACACTCAACAATCCTCCTAACACAATCATCCCTCTTGTACAAGTATACTGATATAAAATCTTTATCCAAATCTTCTGCATACCGTATTACCTTTTTCACCCATCTTGTTGCCTGCCCTTTATTAAATAATATTTTGGCTAGTCTTTTATTATTCATAAACTGCAATCTATCAAACATTTTCATTTTGCTTTTTGCATCGCTCATATAAAAACTTGACCATCCCATTTCTCCTTGAATTGCCTCCTTTGCTGTCCACACAGTCCTGCCATCTGGTATCCATTGATTGATCGTGCTTACTGAGATCATTATAACGTTAGAGATTTGCTGTAAAATATTGTTCAAATGTTTCAAATTAATTTGTTTTAATTATAATTAAATAAATTTATTATTCATATTATATAATTATATATATAACCAATTATATAATTAATGCATTATATAGCTATATTTTTAATATTATTATAAATGAGCACATTTAATTCTCCTCTAACAGCTCATTTAATATTTAAATATAAGTTGTTATATATCAGCCAAATTTAAAATTGTAAGTTGTGACAATGTATAGCTAAAGCATCAGTTTCAAAGAAATCTGACAAATGTGTCAAGCTCCAACATCAATAATAACAAATCAGAATTGACTTGAATTATATATATTTAGTAGATTTCATTTGCTTTATTACAAAATTTGAAAAACGAAACACAATTATTAAATCTGACACTCTTTGTCTCTTGTATAACATCTTAAATTTTAGTTAAATAGTAAAGTAATATACAGTACTTGCAAAAAAGATAACTTTTTATATCTGTTTTATATTGTTGATTATTTTATTGTTTAATGTGACCATTATGAAATAAGTTAATTTGTTATTTATTTATGGTGAACACTTTGTGTGTGTTTTTAATGACTACTTCTTTTGACACATGCACATACATGAAACTTGAAAAAAGACACAAACAAGTGAAATCTTTTGAAATTAAAGCAATGAAACAACAAAAAAAACAATGAAAAATAAATAAATAAAAGAGAAAAAAAAATGCAAATTTAATTTAACATTTAAAATTTCAAAATTAAAAATGAAATAAAATAGAATTAATAAATGTATAATAAACTTTTAAATAATATATAATTAAAGTCAAGTGTCACATTAAGGTGTTCAATGTTAATATATCATACATTAAATGAATACAAACCAATGCTACAAAGTTTCAACAATAGTACACATATTTGGAAACACAAAATGTATATCACAGTAACTTAGCTAGAGAGAAATTCTCTTACCAAATAGGTTGCAAGTTCTTAAGTATATTGATTCCATGATTGTTGTAAACACAAGCTCTTTCTTTTTATAAAATAAAATTACTTTTTGCTTATTTATTTTTAAACATTACTTTCAAAATAACTAATTTAATAAAGGTATTGAAAAAATTATACAATATTAAAAACAATTTTATTATATGCTGATTGGTTTCTGTGTTTATTAATAAAAGTGTGTGCGTGCTGGTAGTATTGTATCACCCTAGAAATAATTATATGCAGAAAAGTAGAATTAAGCAAACTTCAAGTAACCTACATATTCTAATTTGCATAGCAATATGTAAATTAGCAGAGCTGTTAAAATGCCTGAAGAACTTTTAATGAATGTGGAAGAAAACAGACTAGTGATACTAGTAGAACAGAGTGAAAACAGTTTAATAGTGAGCAGTAAAATGCTTATTAAAGTCACTAGTGAAAATTAACGTAGAAAGTTACAGAATTAGAATGATAAACTAAATAAAGTGGGTAAATATTAAAAGAAGGACTTTTAATAAAGTGTGGAAATAGAATCTAATTCTGTCTATGAACTGTTCAGTGATTAATATTATTTGTTGTGGAGTTCCACCAGCATGTCACCAGTTGAATCTATTAATTTATTACTAACTTATACATTATTCTGAGTAAATAAACTCATTGTTAAGTTAATAAAACTTTTGGTGTGTTTAATTTAAAGCATAATTATTAATGGCTGTTTAGATTATAACCTGGCCCCATACATATTAGATAGCACAGTCTCCTGTACCTGTGTAAGGATTTTGGGAATATATATATATATATATAAATGCAGAACAGTGTAGTAACACCTTTCAATATGAACAACCCAGTACAGCAGCAGATACATGTCAATCATGTGGAAAATAAATGATAATATTGAACTGTTCAGTGATTAATATTATTTTTTGTGGTGTTTCATCAGCATGTTGCCAATTGAATCTACTATACTATTATTAATTTATATATTATTCTGAATAAATAAACTCATTGTTATGTTAATAAAACTTTTGGTGTGATTAATTTAAACTATAATTTTAAGTGTATGGCTGCTTAGATTATAGTCTGGCCCCATACTTATTAAATGGCATAGTCTCCTGTACCTGTGTAAGTATTTTGGGTATATATTTATAGAAATGCAGAACAGTGTAGTAAGACCTTTCGATGTGAACAACCTGGGACAGTGGCAGATATATGTCAATCATGTGGAAAAATATATGATAATAAATAGTATTATTGAAGACAAGGTGAAAGTTCCCACCCTATTATAATTATTAGGACAGGATATCCTGAAATTGGTAAAACCCTTACATGATCTGAAATCACTGAAGGAAATCCCATTCGATGATTTTGTTGAGGAAATTAAATGCCTATTTTAAGCCAATAACACCAAAATATATAGTGTGTCTTCTTATTCATAGCAAAATACAATCACAAGCTAAAAGCATGTGTCAGTATGATATAACACTGCAAAGTTTAGCTAAAGAACACAAGTCATAAAAACTATTTAGACTAGATATTATTGGACCAGTTATTATGGGGCATGAGTGACATAGAGTTTAGACATATGCTTCTATCCGAATCTACCCTAACATGTAATGGTGCTATTGAACATGGAATAGCACACGAAATCAGACTCCACCACATTGAAGCATTTAAAAATGTGACAGAGGTAGCCTTCTCAAGTATACAGGTGAATGTAGCAATGACGTAAGTGACACACAAAAATTTAGCATAGATGTATCTATTATTCCTGTGTATAGAGGGGCCACTTAAAAAAAATGCAAATTCAAAACATAAGGTGTTTTAATTGCAGGTTGACAGGCCATTTGTCAAAGCTTTGCAAGAATAATTGACCAATGTCAAAAAAGGATTTACTGTTGAATGGAAAATTGACAGGAGGAATGGCAAAAAAAGCCACGATAAGGCTTATAAAGGAAAGCAATGATATGCCAAATATTTTAGAAGTAAAAGTCTGTGATCAAATGATTAAAATGAAAATTGTCAGTGGGGCAGTTGTATCAATAGTGTCATTTAGAGAGTGAATGGTTATTTACAAAAGAGCCATATTAACATACAAATGAAAAAAAACAAAGTTGATGGAGACAGATGTAAATGATAATGGGATTAATATCAAAGGATTAGTGTCTGTAATATAAAGACTAGTCATAGTAAAAGTTTACTGCTATACATGATTATGAGAAATATTAGCCTAGTATTAGGATGCAATTGTTTCCAACCTCTCAGAATAAGCATTGGATATGTTAAAACTATTAAAGTGAAAATTAATGTCTGAAAAACTAGAGACTGAACAGCAAACTTATTACAGAATGGACGAGAAATGGCAAATGCAGCTAATTTGTAAAAAAAATTGCATAAAATTTCAATGGTCAAAGAAGCAACCAAGCAATGTAATATCTCCAATTTGGAAAATTCAGGAAAGTTTGTCAATGTGTCATGAGTGCATTTTAATATCAAATCTTTATATAATGACTCATCATATGCATATGTAGGGAGCTAAGTGCATAGATTTATTTCCAGTTTAGTTTTATATAAAAGAATATGTTTACAAAAAAAAATTAACTCTGTTAACATTTATTTATTGGTATTGCCAATTACAATATATTCTTTGATAATATCTATACTACAATTAAAATTTTTAATGATTTTTCATTTCGGTCATTTGCAAAACATGTAATGTTGTAAAATGTTTTGTATTAATATGTAAAAATATTCATGAGTATCTTATTCCATGAAATCTAATTTTTTAATTTTTCATTATGATATTAAGAGCTATAAAATAAATTTAATAGATCTCTCTAAAGACTTCAGCATTTTATTTGTTATTATTGGAACTTTTCATTATTACATTGAAGTAATGATAAATAAAGCTTAAAAATTCTGGCTGTTTTATTAAGACATAGTAGATAATTTAATAATTTTGCAAATCTTTTTTTTTTTTTTTTGTCTATGAATCCAATCCATTCTCAATCTAAAAAATATTTGAGAAATTAGAATTATTACTGTTCACTAGAGAAATAAATATCTGAGGATCTTATATATTTTTTAATAATATTTTCTACTTTGTGGTAAATGGCCTAGTATTAAAAGATATTGTGGATATGGGTGATGTAGAGTGTTGATGCCATGTTACGGCCAAGTGTTCAATATTATTGTGGGGCTTATATGAATATTATTTTCCAGAGGCAGATCAGTGGCAATTAAGGTATTGGGTATTATGATCATCAGTGTAGTTTGCCTTTGCTTGTGATCCCTTAACATAATTTTTTCAAGTATCTCAAATTTACAGCTGCATTATATAAAAAATGCAAAGAATGAGAAGAATATTAGAATGCTAATGATTATCTAGAAAATAAAAAGTATTTTCTTTTAATAGTGTAATTCTAGGATTGTTTTTGACATTATTTGCTACAATTGGATCTAAGTCAGGCATTTTTCTTTTTGTTTCTTTCTTTTATTGCAATAATTTTGGATTTCATAGTAAATGACCTTTGTGATATAATATTGTTCTAACTTATATCTGGACATTATTTTTTTCTTTAATTAATTATTGTTTAGTCTACTTGAATTTTCATTTTGTCCCATGCGATTTTTTTTCACATTACTGAATGTTTCCAGTTATAGATAAGTTTCTCGGCAGTGAAACATTTTTTTCTTTGGATCTAAGAATAGCTCGCATCTATCAATAATATTTGTTTTGAAGATTATTGGGTTATTAAACTTTTTAATGACTTTGAGTGCAGTCCAATTAAGAGGATTCAATAGCAGGATAACTTTGCAAAACTGGACGAATTTCCATTATAGTATTTTTCTATTATATTGCCAGCAATTATTAATTAAGAACTTTGCAGCTCTTTTTTTTTTTGTACTTTGTATTTTTAAGTTTCACTTCTTTTTTTTTTTTTTTGTAGTTTATATTTTAATTGATTCAAGCCCCCAATTATCTTGTTTTTCTATAGCCTTTTTCTAAATTCTAATATTTCTTGAATGTGGAATTTTAAGGCAAAGCTCCAACTAACTGAGTTATTGTTTATAAGTTTTTGACATTAACATTTGGCTTATAATATCTATTATTTTATTAATAAGTTTTCTAGTCACAAATTTTAAATTGTTTCAGAACTTCTTACTAATAAAGTTAATTATCAGCAAACTTGATAGTCTGATAACTCCCTTTGGTCTAAATAGTTATGGTATTTTTTTAAAAAAAAAGAAATAATTGATGTCTAGAAAAATTTGCAATGAAGTAAAGAGACTTGTATGTTAGATTATAATGGTGGCATGGATTATATCTTCTTATTTTTTTTAGCGTGGTTAACATTTGTTTTTTGAGACTTTGATTTCTGTAAAAGTAGTAAATTTTAAAAACATTATTATGCAATATGATATGATATAAAATATTTTTTTCTTAAAGCGTGCTTAGTCTACATGCTCATGAATTTTAACAGTAAAGTTAAACATGTCCCTCTTTAAAATCATTCCATATCACAGAGAAGTCATCTACTGTTTGCTTCTTATTATTTAATCATTTTTCTAGCCCTAATTTTTTTTTTCTCCTACCTCATATTAACAAAGTCCTTTTCATTAATTCCATTATTTCATTCTCTTATAACCCAATTTCATTATAAAAAATTTTAAAAATAAAAACCTAATATTAAAAAATTCATTTTATCTTTAATTTTCTATCACATTTAATACAGTATATCCTGATCTTCTTACAACATCCATCATTTAAAATAATAAATGGTCAGTACTCTGCTTTTTGTTTTGTACAGTCCAAATTCTTATTCCAATTTATGCTTTTTTTCCTATTTTACATAATTTTTATAATTCTAAACTATTTTTTTTATTCATACTCATTTTCCATAACTTCTTTTTCTCTAACTAAGTTATCTATCTCTTTTTACATTTCTCATAATTATGCACCTGTAATATATTCTCTACACATCCCATTATTTATATATTCCCATGGAATAAAAATGTCTATCTATTAACTTTATATACTGTAAAATCTTTCTTGCTCAGTATGCTTGTTGTCCTTACCAAATCATCCAATTAATATTATTTTCATTAATCCATTTTAATTCCCATTTTATCTATAATATTTTCATTTTGTGCCACAATTAATCATCCGATGCATATATATTTAGTTCATTTTTTGGATTCTATCTAAAAATGTCTAACTCTTGATACCTACAAAGGTTTCCAAATGTTCAAGCAAACACCACTATCTCTTTCCAAATTATTTCACATATTTAACATGCCCGGTTTTTAAACCATTTAGAAACATTTCTCAATATTTATATTCTTTTAAAGAAGTATATTTAAGACAAATATCTCCTATAGTCTATTCTTTATTTGTACTTTATCCATTCAATACTAAAATCTTACGAGAAAAAAAAAAGATTTGTTTAATTAACTGGAAGAAAACTTTTCCTATTTGAGAACTTAAAGGCAGATCCAAACAGATGAAGTAGTTATTGCTTATTACACATACTCTTGTCATTGCAGTTGTTGTTACTATTTGATTATTCATATTATAAATGAATATGATTGATCACCAACATGTCAACCAATATAGTGAATTTACTGGCTTTTATCTCAGATTTTGAAATAAGAAGTATCATGCTCTCCCTTTTTGATGCTTAATAAGTTTTTATTAAAACATCTGGTATTTCCTGAGAGCAGGATGATTTCATTTATATATACAATTATATCAAGCAAATAAATTATAGACCTCATTGACCGGAGATATAAGTTACTAAGATCGACTAGATAACAGAAAATAATGTCATTTTATTTAGTTTTTTACAACTACCAATTATTTTCAAGTTTAAAAAAGCTTGTATAATTTGAAGGAATAACTATCTACTACTGAATGAGATATTGTCTAACTTTGTGAAGTTAAAAGAAAAAGTGAAAAGATAACTAATTTGAAAAATGGATATGTGTTATAAAGGCACAAACATTGAAAATGCAATGAAGTGAAATTCATTATAAATAAAAATTTGGAAAAACAATATTATGGAAATTGATAATATATTAATGAGAGTGGCAAGATTAGTTATTCAACTTAATGGAAGATACTAAATGCAGATAACTTAGGTGTATATCCTAACATTTTTTTTATTCTGACAAAGAAATAGAGTACAGTATATATATATAAAATACTTTTAATTAGTTTAAACAATATTTTAAAATTGTCATATTTAAATAATTGGAAAATAATTGACAGATGAAAATACTGAGGACAAATTTGGATATAGAAGTGAAATGTAAGAGAACACAGGCTTATGAAATTTTCAGACAAGAAAATCTGAAAATTACATTTTTTGAGACAAATCCAAAGTAGAAATTAATGTGGAAGCATATAAGTGAAAATGTGCTCTTTAAGACTATAATATCTGTAATAAATTGAATACATGAAGTGATCAATGAATAGTTAACTGTAATAGGTAATTTAAAACTAGAGAAATAAAAGGTAATAAGAAAAACAGTTAATATTCTAAACTTCATAAATAATCTAATGAATTTATGTTAATACATGGAAATCATTTTAAATATTAATAACCTTAAATGATGACCCAGATTTGAATGAGCTGATGGTATTCTATTAAGAATTGCTACACAAATAGATGGAACAAAATATTTGATTTTCATTTGATACTGAGTAATGTAGGGGAAAAAAAAGTAATTTGAAAACATTTATAAATGATTCATTTAGAAGAAATAAATATCTAGAATTTTGTAAAATAATACATAATAGTAAGAAAAAGAGAAAAATATATAATTTTGAATTGGTAAAGAGAACTATAGAAAAAAATGGTATTAGAAGAAAAGTTATTTTAGCATTAAAAAAAATATGGTACTACTTTTAATAATACAGATGACATTATGAAATGTATGGAAAAATTCTACAAATATTTATATAATAACAAAGAATTAAAACAAAGTAGTTTTTAAATTATTATGTAAGTATAGGGCAGATAGAAAAAACAATATTGATGCATACATAACAATCTAATAGAGCTTGATTATAATTATAACATGCTTATTAAAACGTTTGGGAAATTTTACAATTTAAATAAAGTTAAAAACATTAATAATATGCCTAAAGCATGGATAAGCCTTCTCTACACATATTGCAAATAATCTTTGGAACATTTGAGCTATCATATACAGAGTTAGCTTTAGATTGCTGCCTTCTCTTAATAATTTGTTGAACAATACTAAAGGCAAGATACCTCTGCAGCATGCTCTTTGGATGGTATATAAAATTGCATTATGGTGAATCTCATGCAAATAGATCCATGAGAATTATCCACAAGCATATTTGTACAATAGAGTAAAACAAATGACAATACAGATCGATCTTTCTTGATCATAAACATGTCATGGGTTACACGTTTTCTCCATTCAATGTTAGAACAATTTGTTCTGAAAGGAACGATAAGAAAATAAAATACCAAGAGGCTTGGGCAATTGCGAAGGATTCACAGTCCATCAATGAAAAGGATTCATGTGTTCCATTGTCTGGAAAATGAAATATCTAATTGCCTTATTTGCATATTGTGCCTCATTTACATATTACGTCACATCAATTATTTAAGCACATCTGTACTGCATAATTTTATTCAGCACTATGATTTAGGCAGTGTTTGCTGAAAGCTAGCTCAATGCATTTGATTAGTTTATGTTTATTATACCTTTTCATCAGAACTCTTAATCCAATGAATGCATAAGAATTACATAGATTCATGAAAAGAGTTATAACATCTTTTGAAATGTCATATTTTAAATAAATGTGCGAGACATGCAATTATATCTACAAAAAACAAAAAGTTCCAGGAAAACAAAGAATTACTATCAATATCTTCAAAGTAGCAGATGAAGAAATAGAGAAATTATCAAAGTTAAATACCAAATGTTATTATGAAGCATATATTTAGATATAAATAATACATCCAAGACATATGTCAGAACATACTTAAATATTTATAACAATGCATAAACAAAATCACATGTTTTTTCATATGTCATAGAACAAGGATCTCATTAGGTCACCATGGAAAAATTGAGAGAAAGAGAAGGAAAACTTAAAAAATGCATATTTATGCATATATTACAAATAGTATCATAGTTTTCCCAGAACTGCAATGTCATTAAGCTAATTATTATATTTAAATGATTATTATTTGTAATTTTTTAAATTAAAAATGCATAAATCTAATCAAGAGAATAAAAAATAAAATTATTGAAAAAAAGCATATTTAATATACATATATTATAACTTATAAATAGTATATCACAAACTGAATTTCATGCAATCATAATATATTTATTTTAATATGTTTATTTTTTCTAAAATTTTATTATTACTTTCTTGATTAGCTTAATGGAACACAATCACTGTCATGCTATTTATAGTTTTTAATGTATATATAGAAATATATGTTTTTCTCAAGAATCAATAAACATTACATGATCACTGAGTGGCAATACTATATGGAAAGTTTTGCCTGTTTTTTTCTCAATAGTTTTAATTCTTGTTTTCTCTTTTCCCTTCTCTCTTTATCTTGAATTATAGATTTCTAATTTAAATACTAAAAGTCATTATGCAGATTATATGGGGAGGGACATGTCAATTTCGGTTCATCTGATGAGGTCTATGTTCTGTGACAAAATATTATACAGTAATAAAATAATTGTTGAGTTTTCTCATTGCATTTATATGGTTATCTAACTATTTATTTATATGCTCGTTTGTGGTTTGATTAATCAACTTGGTTACAAATGTATAAATTGTAGATGTATCACAGATTGGAAAAATTTAGTAATGGTATTGATATTTTTAAAAAATGATAAAAAAAACATTAAAGGTTGCAAATTTATCAGTTCTCAATAACATCTTTGCTAAGATAACTACAATCACTTATGAAAATATTGGATTCAACTCAAAGAACAAGCTGGATTTCAAAATGTTTTTATGTAAGTTGTAAAAACCCAAAATTTGTGTTGCAAAATAATATATATTTTAAAGCTTTATATATATTGTAATAAAAAATTTTATGATTCAAAATGAAAAAAAACGTTTTCAATAATACCATGTAGGAGACTCCATAATGTCCATAAGTTCCTCTGATCAATAGTAAAAGAATCCTTGCAAAGTCTCTAACAGAATTTTATTGTTTTAAGTCTTTAAACATATTAATGATCCTTAAATGCAGGAAGTAGTCAAATGGCATTTGATAACATCTCATTTTTTTCTTTTCAAGGCTTAGGTGTTCTAAAATATATTGTGATGATTTCTAAAATAATAAAACGGGTATGAATTAAAGCTTTACTATTATTTTTATTAGAGAATTGCCTAATTATAGTTAGAGAAAGCTTAAAACAAGTTTATGAAGTCTCATTTTGTTTTTATTTAATGGACTTAATGAAAACTATTGGTAATATGTAGGGAATAGGATAATAGATCCTCATTAGGCTAGAATGTGATATTTGTTTACACATGTGGTCTTTTCGGAAATTTCAGTATACTTTTGCAGATATTTTTTTTATAATTTTATCAGAATTTTTTTTAAAGACTTTAACTCCTCTATCCCTGAAGTTGCCATCTTGAATTTAAATGGGTGTGATGATAATCTCAGCCTCAGGGTGGCCTTTGAGCATTTCATCATCAGATTTTCAATTGGATGGACGGTTAAAGAGGTGGAGTGGATTGAAGCCCCTCAATTAAAGTATGAAGATTGGCTATCTTAATATATATATCTGAGCACTTATTGCATTTATGTGTAGATATGATAATCTGGACCAACTGATGATTGCTGGATTAGCATGGAATACATATATTGGTGATTATTTATCTTTTCGACATATATGCGTTCAAGTGTATCAGTGTTATGAGATAAAGTGAAGAGTGGTGGGTCATGTGAAAGTCTGTGCTCATATACCCTATATATTACATATCTTGATACAGGTAATATAATAAGCCTGTATTTCAGTTTTTGAAGACTTTAAATAACAGAATGTTTTTGAAAACTTAAAGATAGAATTTTTTTATTAGTGAGTTTAGAAATTTTTCAGTAGACTTCTGCAGATAATTTTTTTTATTCTCTTATCAGAATCTTTTTAAAGACTAAACAACAGAATTTTTTTTTTTTGCAAACTTTAGATTACTGAACTTAAAAATTTCTCAGCATTATACAGAATTGCTAAATAGTATTCCTCAAAAACATTTATATATATATTATGAATGTAAATTTTTCGACAAACATTCGTTCACAATAATCATTTTTTGATAAAAACATAAATTGGTCTAATTGAAGAAACTTTGTTGGTGGCATTACAATGTGAGGATCAATAGCTTACACCCTCCCCCCCGGTATCTATAGCTATACTCTTGAAACATAAGTGTCAATGTTAATTATGATTTATAAAAAATATATGTTTTTTCCAATTTAGTTTATAGACAGAAGATATTTGTTTAAAATAGTTGCAATGTGCAATACTTTATATAATTTCAGAAATATTGTAGTAAATTAAAGCATCTATATGCTTTAGGAATATATTATTTTACATATTACAGTTATAATTTGGAAAAATAAGAATTGTTTATATTTATTCTATTATTTAGTCAGGTTCATCTCCATGTAATTAGCCAAGATATGAATTCTCCATGTCTGAAAAACAAGAAGCACTGGAATTCATTTACTACCAGTTATTTTATTGACTCTAAAGGTAAAGTTAATTTTAAGCATTATACAATAAGTACACCTTTTCACAAATACACTAAAAATAATTAGTTAATAAACATTAGTTATCATGGAACATAGAAAAGAAACATATATAACTTTGTTTGACTTCTGATAATAATCTTTGTTTTCTATCTCTTACATTTTATTTGCATTATGATTACTAATGGGGAGAAAAAAATCTAGTTGCAATGTCTAACTTTCAATAACCTGCTGAAACATCCATTTCTTTACACATTATTATTATTATCAAATATATATGTAAACTTTGCAGTAATTCAAAAAAGTATAACATTTGCTCATAACTCCCTAAATAGATGCAACCACAGCCTTAGAATCACAATCAGGAAACAAAACTTAAATGGAAGCTCCAGTAAATAAAATCAGTACATAATAATCTATTAGATAATAAAAATAAAATGAACAAAAAAAAAATTGTTTTACAAATATAATAATAAGAAAACAAATTAAGTTTATATACATCAAAAATCTTATTGCAGAGGTAATAATTATATAAGCTTACTAATCACATTCTCTTTCTAAAAGTATAAATTTACCTTCTATTTAGCAGTCTTTTAATATTTTTTTATGCCATCTTTTGGTTTTTAACACTCATAGTTGGGATTAATCTCCAACTTTGAGTATTCAAATTCTTGAGCTCTATACTATTTCATTTAAGGAAGTTAGAAAACTTTTGAACAGTTTTGAACAAACTTTCATCAGTACAGATAAGAAGATTAGATTTTGCATCTTCATCTTTGGACTTCTAGTTACAAAACAGTATGGCATATCATGACTAGAATAAAATTAGCATTAAAAAATACTTTCTAAGTTGTACGATTTCTTTATGTGGCTAGTTGTTTTGAGGATATAGTTTCTTGCCCTACTTGTATTTATTTATCTTTTTCTTTCTGAACTTTACATGATTATAATGCTCGGACAGTTTCACACACTTTCTAGGAGTATGAAATGATCAATGTATAAACGACTGAATATATTAATCTTAACTTCTTTATGCAACCTTTCTGATGTCTGACAAAAATATGTTTACTTGTTTCACAAGTCTCTTTAATGCTAATTCTTGGCTGCTTTTCTGTTATCTTTTTAGAGTTCATTTGATAACGGATTATAGATAATTTCTTAATTACAAAATATTTAATTAAGCATAAATTTTTTAAGTATAAGTAAAATGAACTTCTCAATATAAAAAAATTTATGTTGACATTTCTATATTTGCTTAAGTTTTTTAATATTTTTATATTTAATTTTCTTAAATATAAAATGATATCTTTCTGTCATGTACAAAGATATAAAATGCCTCAAACATAAAGTTGAGAACTATAATTAAAACAACACAGTATCTCCTGGGATTTGAAATACAATAACGGTTCATATTAAATATTAACCATTAGAAACCAGTCAACACTTAGACAATCCCAATATAGATAATAATCAACAATTTCAAACTGTTGTCAAGGCAACCTCCTTTTAACAATAAAGGTGGAAACCCATCTTTATTTATGGTCCCATATTTTTATATATATCCTAAAGATTGAAACTTGACCACAGAGATTGAATTATTGATACAAAGAAGTTTAAATAAACATCCTTAAACAAATAAATATAGTCTGTTCTGAATGCAGAGTCAATTATAACATTATAAATCTCAATTATAATTTTCAAATTGCACCCAAAATATTACTTAAATAAGTGTAATAATGTTCAAGGCTAAATGGGTTTATAAGTAACCATTAGAAACCACCCAACACTTAGACAATTCCAATATAATATAATATTAAATATATGTTTTTAATTACATTGATGCCTATTTATAAATTTACAGAATAAGTGTTACAAACATTTTATTCGCTTAAAAATCAGTACATTTGAATCAATATTCTTTAATTGTATAACCATGAGTATTCAGCAACAGTAAATTAATGTTTATTTGATTTAGGTACCCAGTTATTTTATTTATTCATTTATTTTTTAGCATTAAAGTTTTGAATTACTTTAGACTCCAGTGAGCTCTTTGTGATTTTGAATGAATCTATTACTGGATGAGTTTATATAATCACAATATGTATAAATAAATAAATAATTCCACACATATAATAAACTAAAATATTCCACTGTTTTGATTATATCCTATTACAGGAGTCCCCAATCCTATGCCTACAGACACCATGGCGCCCGCAGACCATTTCCGAACACGATAAAAAATTATTTATCTGATAAAAATGAATTTAATTTTTTTAATTTCTTATAAATTATTGTATTATATTGTAATCAAATTGTATGGCATACTATACTTTTACAGTGTAAAAATATAAACTTTAATTATATGTTAAAATTTTATTTTTGAAATAAATATTTTTTTGTATATTATGTGTATTATTAACAATATCCAACTATAAATTTACATTGAAAAAATAAATGGTGCCTACCATCTGGTTGAAAAAAATAAATGGTGCCCGCCATCTGGTTGAAAAAAATAAATGGTGCCCGCCACCTGGCCGGTATTATAGAATGTGCTCTTAAGTGCAAAAAGGTTGGGAACCTCTGTCCTATTATAATCTTTTTCAATCAAAACTAAAAAATGTATAAAAAAATATATAGGGTAAAAATAAATAAGGTTAATAGTAAGGAAAATAAAATAATTTATGTAAGTTTCAATGTATAGAAATATTTGTTTATTAAGATTAATAAGTTTTTTAGTTACAATTAATAAAAAATATAATATAGTTATTTGTTCAGTTTATAAAAAGAAAAAATGTTTAAATTTATTGATTAAGAATAATAATGATTATAATGTTTAGAGATAATGAATTTGGTTTATATTATTAAATGTTTGGATTGTCTTAAGGTTTGTAAGGATATTCTATATATTATGACAACAAAGAATAAATTAATTACTAATCAAACCAACATTTGAGTGATAGGAATTCTGCAATTTATGAGCGCATGAATCAATTGGGACATAAAAATTTAAAAATTGTATCATTGGGATGCATTAAGCTATATTATGAAAGAATTAAAAAAGAGGGTATTTTATATAGATGAAATGGAGACATTAATGAATAGAGTTTTAAAATGAAAAAAAATAAAAATGTCTTTTTTTTTTTTTAAGGATTTGATCATTTGAGTTGAATTATAAGGAGAATTAATAAAATAGGGTATTTAAGTTAATGACTTTAAAAGAGATTTAAAGTTATAGAGGGGAGAGATGGAAGGTAATATAAATTTTTTTGGATTTTATTTTATATTGTTTTTATTAGTATTTTTTATTATTATTGTTTTTATATTTTTTATTATTATTTTTTGGATAAATATAGAATGTTTGTATGTGTTATTATGTTTTATTTTGCCTTGAAAAAAACTATATAGGATATATTCGAAACAGTGTAATATTTTATGTTATGAAATAATAGTTTGTGTAGTAAATCAAGTTTTATAAAGATGAAGACATATATGTGTGGAAATATTTTTTTATTTATTAAAATTAATGGTCTATTTTTTTTAAATAAAAAGTTGTGTTTGTGTATAATAAAATTATTTTATTTAATATATAGATAAATGCTTAATATAATTAAATATGGCATTTTTCCAACATTTTATATAATTTCCAATTTTGCCTAATTATCAAAATATTATTACTAAATTTTTCTGCGCATCCATGCTTAACAGATAGATTGCTATGCTAATGCAAAGTTACTATTTGTCTTAACTGTCACAAATATAAATATATAGGGATTAAAAGAACTAGAAAATTTCTAAACCTAAAATGTAGACATCATTTATATACAGCATAATTTTAATTTTCATGAGAGAGTTTATTTATTTATTTCAATGCTGAATTTAATGCTATTACAAATATTTGACTTTAATTCTTTACATGCATGGTTTTAAAATGAGAATGAATTGAATTTCTTATGAAAATTAAAACTCAACCATATATAAATGAGTTTATTTTTACATTTGCATTGTAATGGATTTCACTATTGTTTAAAAACTTGATAGATCTGCTAAAATTTAATGCAAATGATCATTTTGCATTGGTATTACAATATAATCAATACAAGAGAGTTGAACAGTTTATTAATGCATTTGGTTAATTAATCAAAGCAAAAAAATTATGTATGTCGTATTTGGAAAAAGGCTGTGTTTAATTACAAATATTGACTTAAAATAAGTAAGAAATGAATCCTCCCATTCTGTTGTGAATTTTTGAGGTATTATTGTGCTTATTAGTAAATTTAGTTTTTGGCATTGTAATATAAATAGAAAGACAAACATTATACAGATAGATAAATAGGTATGTACAAGTATTGAAATAAAAACTGCAAATAGTAATACATTAGTGAGTGTTAGAACAACTCATCAGCAACACCTAAAGGCAGGATCTTGTCCTAGAAGCCACATCATCTATCCTCAGCAATTCATTTCGTATTACATATAAAAAACATTCAATTTCATTGATAACATTTTACTATACAATATTCTTAGTACGCCTCTCAGCCTTCCTAAAATTGTTCCGAAATATTTTATAAAAATTTATCTTGTCTTAAAATATGATTCAAAATCTTAATCTTTTTCATTTTTATCATATTCAGTAGTTCTCTTTTTATTCCAAGTTATATTATTTGATCATTAGTTTTTACCCATCAAACTCATTTTAGTTTATCTTTTTCATAACCATATTTCTATTCCTTCCAATCTTTTTCTTTCTTGTTTTCCCAACAACCATGTCAATGTACTTCAAATGAAGGTTTTAATAAATTTTATTGTATTGTTTGATTGGAAATTTTTACTTAATAGTAAAGTTTTTTTATTTTGAAAAGTTTGGTTTGCTAACATTATTCTTTTTTTAACTTCAGTAAGACAACTATTGTTCTTATAAATCATACTGCCCAGATAGTAAAATCCCTTAACTTATTCTAAATCTATATTATTTTTCCATGCATCAACAATTCTTTTTATTTTCTGTTTGTCTGCCACCATCACCCTAGTCAATATCTTAAGCATTTTATTCATTTCTTTTTTTGGTTCTGGGACTAATACCATATCATTTGCATAATAATTAAAAATAATGAATATTCCCACCATTAATTTTAATTTCTTTAATTTTTTTTTTTTTTTACAGTCCTTATTATGTTCTCAATAAATAAATTGAATAAGTAAAGTAATAATAGACAGCCTTGCCTCAGAACTCTTCTTATATTAGCATTAGTTTTGCAAAATATTTATAACTGTTTCTGTATTTTGACATTTATATGAGTTTAAAATTCATTGTCTATTTTTTCAGTCAAAACCTTTATTCTTTGTCATTTTAAACAACAAGCATTCTCCAAGTCAATAAAAACCACATAAGATTACCTATTCTTTTTCAATCTTTGCAAAATCATTCTTAATAACATTATTGCTTTTCTAGTTCCTTTTTCTCATCTATTTTCTTTTGTATTTTATTTTAATTATTTTGAATAAAAGCTTCAAGGCATTTAATAATAGAGTTATTGTTCTATAATTTGTGCATTCATTGTATTACCTTTTCTTTTTTTTTGGGGGGGGGGAGGCAATAGTTTTTGTAGTCATAAAATCATTTGGTATTATACCTTTTTCATCATATCCTGTTATCAAATAATGTATTTTTAATGACATCACTATAATTTTTTTAAAATTCAATTTGAATACCATTTGTATCATATATATGCCTTTTTTTTTTTCACTAATTGCATAATGACATTCTTCTCTTGTTATTAGAAGTCCTTTGTCATCCTTATCAACTATTTTTTATTCTCTCTATAATCTCATATTTATTATTTCTTCTCCTCTATACAAATCTTCAGTATACTCTTTCCAGTGATCATACACTTTCTTGTTTCAAAAAGTATCTTTTTTTATTTTTAATAACATTACTAATTCAGCATTTTGATTTTTTTCATATACCTGTTTAACCTATCCAACATTTATGTTGTTTTCAATTTCTTCATTTATCATATTCATCTATTTTGTTTTCTCTTCTCTGCAATTTATTGATATTAAATGTTTAACTATTTTATATTGATCATAATCTTTATATCTAACTTCATTCCTTTTTTTAATTAAATTCAATTTTTTGATTCATCTTTTAATATTCTTGCATCATATATCATCAATATCTACCATAGTGGTTTCATCAATAAATTTCATGGCTATACCATGGTCTTGTAATTTACCTATCACTATTTATTTTGAGCAGATATAATTTTTTTAAATTTAATATTTCATTTTGCCAAAATAAATAAATGATCGCACCAGAGTAACTATGACTAGACTGTACTCGATTTCTATTTCTTTGTTTAATTATAATATAATCAATCAAATATCTTTTAATGTCTTCAGGAATTTTCCATGAATAATGTCTTCTTTTAGGAACATTATAAAATATATTAAATATTATTATCTCATGCTTCATACCAAATTCTATCAATCTTTTACCTCATGAATTCATGTCAGTTAAATTAAATCTATTCATGCATCTTGAATTCTTATGTACATCCACAGTCACATTAAAATCACTCCAAAATAATATTCTTATCATTGACAAGTTTTAGTAATTCTTCAAATTTTCATAAATGAAAATTCATCATCACTATCAATAATAGTAAAATATATCTTTATTAATATATCTATTGGATCTGCTTTTATTTTAATCATTAAAATTCTATCACATGATAAGTATTCAATATATTTTTCACCCATTTATATCTTAATATAATAGCAGGATCATTTCTTCTAAATGTATCTTCTCTACTGTAAATTATTCTGAATTCTTCTGTTTTAAAATGATCATTATCCATCCATCTAGTTTCAAAACACCTAACCTGTTTCTATTACTAATAGTTCAATGTATTTGGAATATTTAAATAAAATTAATTTTTTCTAAAGACACTCAATACTCATATTAAATGATGGAAATAATCCAATATATAAATACAACCTAAATCTTCCACCTTATATTTTATCATTGAGTTCTTAAATTCTTCCAATCACTTGGTCTCCATAATGTCCCCACATTCCATCTACTTATTGTAAATGTATTATTTTCTTTACAAGGATTTTGCAAGTTGATGACATAAATGGCACACTTTTTACACTTCTTCCGGTTCTTGGTAAACAAATTCCATGATCAGTCAAATAACTTTCTATTCATTCTTTTATTACTGATTATCATGGGATATCCAAAGATCTTTAAAGTTGTGTTTTCCTTTTGTCTTCTACATTCTCGTGCTGTTGCCTGTCCTAAGATTATCTTTAGGGAAAATTTGTCTTCCCTAGGACAAAAGGGTGTGTTAATCCTCTATTACCTCATCTATTCTCCTACGAAACCATTGGCTGATAGAGAGGGATTTCTTATATTGGGAATCACTCAGTTGCCAGAACTTCTTCAGTAAAAACAGAATGCACCACATGTAGGTGGAGTTGGCTGTTGAATTAGAGAGTATAAATTGCATCTACTCCTTACACCTCTTATAATAAGTAATGAATGAATTTTAGTTCAACCTAGTCTTAACAATATTGTTGTAAATTTGATACAGGGTGGTATGAACTAGGGGCAATCCTTTGTCTAACAAGAGATAAGAAATATTATTAGGAAAAGTAGTTTCAAATTTGTTAATGAAATTAAGATGTAGAAGACAAATTTGAAAATTTTTATGTGTGAAGAAACTTGCTGTAATAAGATATTAATAAATGAACGTAATGAATTGTAATCATAATCTATTGTTGAAAAAATATTATTTGTGAAAGGGAATCAGACAAGTGAAAAAGAGGCCAGGGAGAGAGGCGAGAAGATGGAGAGGGAAGGTAAGTAAATGTGGAAAAGAGTAGAAGTGAGCAAAGAAATATGTTAAAGAGGGGAAATGTGAGGTAAGAAGGGAGAGAGAAAATGTGAGCAGGTGGATAAATATGGAAGTAGATCAATAAATAAAGATTGATTGTTAGGTAGAAAGAAATAGGCAAATGAGCAGGTATTAAGAGATTCTATATATATATACAGTAAACATATATGTACAAGAATTTGATTAATTAATTTGTAAAAAAAATTATTGAATTTATTGATGCTTGTTTTCTAGATGTAATTGATATAATTGAAAAGGATGGAAAATTTGAAACTGATGTTGAAAAATATAAAGCAATGTTGCAGCTTCCATTACGGTAAGTTTTACTTTTTGTTCAAATTGTGACATTCCAAACATATAACTCGCTATAACTTATGCTTAAATAAGCATGATGGCTAAAGTATATGATTCACATATGATAACCAGTTATTGGCTTTTATTGTTTAATATATATATATCACCATCATCATCATCAACCATTATTAATCCACTGCAGGATGAAGGTCTCTCCAAGTTTAATCCATCTTCTCCGATCTTTAGCTTCTCTTCTCCACAATACCCCTGCACATTTTCTTATTTCATCCATCCATCTCACATGTGGTCTCTTTCTGGGTCTTTTACAATCTCTTGGAATCCAGATTAAAATTTCAATTGTCCATCTATTATCATCTCTTCTAGCAATATGTCCAGCCCAACTCCATTTCAATCTTTTAATTTTTTCAATAAGGTCAGTAACACCTGTTTGTTGTCTTATCCATACATTGCGTTTTCGATCTCTTCTTGTTACTCCCAACATACATCTCTCCATACTCCTTTGAGTGGTCTGAAGTCTCTGTATTGCTCTTCTATTAAGTGTCCAAGTCTCAGATCCATAAGTAAGAACTGGTAAAACACATTTGTTAAAAACCATCCTTTTCAAACACATAGGCATATTTCCTTTTAGTATCAAGTTATTTCTACCAAAAGCACTCCAACCAAGTTTAGTTCTGTGATTAATTTCCTCCATTATGTTTCCATCTGTATTAATAATCTGACCAAGGTATTTGTAACTGTTAACTTCTTCTAATTCTTCATAATCAATCTTTATTTTCATATTTTGAGCAAATCGATTAAACATTACTTTAGTCTTTTTAACATTTATCTTTAGTCCTACTTTTCTACTTTCATCTGCTAACTCCTGCAACATTTCCTACAGCTCTGAAGCATTATTTGCAAAAACAACTACATCATCTGCGAAATCTAAATGACTTAAATACTCTCCATTTACTTTCACTCCTTTAGTTTCCCATTTTAATTCACAAAATACTTCTTGCAGCACTGCTGTAAAGAGTTTTGGAGATATGGAGTCACCTTGTCTTACACCTTTCTCAATGTTGATTTTTCCAGTATCATTATGTAATCTAATTGTTGCTGTTGCATTTTTATAAGTATTCTTTAAAATATGACAATATCCTGGATCTATACCTTGATGATCCAAGGCTTTAATCACTGAAGAAATGTGTATAGAATCGAATGCCTTTTCATAATCTACAAATCCAAAACATAATGACAACTCATATTCGTTTGTCCTTTCTATGACTTCTCTCAATACCTGGATATGATCTATTGTACTAAAACCACTTTTAAATCCAGCTTGTTCTCTTGGTTGGTGGAAATCCAAAGTTCTCTGTAGACGAGTTGTAATTATCTTGGTAAAAATTTTATATAAAACTGATAAAAGGCTGATAGGTCTGTAATTTCTAATATCTTCTTTATCACCTTTTTTAAATATTAATATTATTACTGCATTCTTCCAATCTTCCGGTACTTCTTTATCATTTAGACAATTGGTATATAACTTTGCTAAAATTGTTTCTATTTCTTCACCTGCTTCTTTTAATATATCAATTATAATTCCATCATTTCCTGGAGCCTTTCCTTTCTTCATACACTTAATTGCATGTCTCACTTCTTCATTTAAAATTCTGGGCAATTCGGAAGATGTAATAGATATAAGAGGTACTTGTTCTTTATTACTATATAATTCTTGATAAAAATCTTCTACCAATTTCATGATGTCATCTCTTTTTTTAGTAATAATTCCATCTTTTTTTCTTATTGCAGATATAAATTTTCTACCAATACCAAAATATTGTTTAACATTTTTGAGACTTTTATTTTCTTCTACAGCTTTCCTTGCTATTTCACAGTTATACTTTCTTATATCATTTTCAACTCTTTTCCGTACCATTTTACAAAATTCAAGATATTCAATTCTTTTTAATACATCATTTTTGTATATCTTCATATTCCTTCTTTTCTTCATAAATTCTCTAGTCTCAGTAGAAATTTTATTAGTCAATTGCTGCTTTTTTCTACCAGCTATGTTTGTTGCAGTTTTTAAAAGTGTATCAGTTATTTTCATATTAATTTCATTCAAATCTGAATCATGTTCAAAATCTCCTAACACTTGAAACATATTTGTAAGTTCTAATTTAAATTCATTAGAATGTTTCTGAAGATTAGGAATATCAACTGTAAATATTGTTTTTCTTAATAATTTTTGTCTCTCTAGTTTTACATTAACACGTAACTTACACCTTACTAATCGATGATCACTTCCTGTGTTAAATTTATTAAGAACATTACAATCTTGAAATATGTATTTTCTGTTAATCAAAATATAATCCAATTACCTTCATTTGGATGCTTCCATGTCCATTTCCTTTTAACATTTTTCTCAAAAAATGAATTTATAATATAAAGTTTTTCTTTTTCTGCAAACTCCACAAGTCTATGTCCTCTCTCATTTCTATTACCATAACCAAAATTACCTACAGCAATTTCATCTTTCATTTGTCTACCAATTCTAGCATTAAAGTCTCCCATAACACTTTTAAAATGTTGTTTACTCTGATCAAAAGCCTTTTGTACATCCATATAAAAATCTTCTATATATATATATATTATTCAATAATTATCATTGTTAAAAGAGGATATCTAATTTACTCCTTATATTTACACAATTGAAACTAATGAAAGGCCTTGAAAAAATTATTACATGTATGAATTTGAACAAAAATTCAGTGTTGCTTTTCTCTTCAGTTGTTTTTCAATTAGTCCATAAAGAAACAAACAAATGAGTTATTAGTGGCATTTTGTTGCAAGTACTTAAAATTGTGCAGATGACAAGAAAATAAAGATCTTAATTCAAGCTTTAATGAATCTTCATTTGAAAGTGCAAATGATAAGATGGGCATTATTTTATTCATATATATTATGTTAAGATTTTGTTTTTTCAAAAAGATTGTAATTCTCAGGAAAATTGAGATTTAAAAAAAGGATAATCATTTAACAAGAATCAGCTGAGTTATAAAAACTTTGGATATGCTATCGAGAAGTTTGGACCTACTAAAGAAGAATGTTGTATATGATATCAACAGATATAATTTATCCTAAATAATGCATATCTTTAGAATTTTATATCTTTCATAAAGTATTTTTAGTTTATAGATAATCTCACTAATGATTAAAAAGAAACAAAAACTTAATGTCACTTCCGTTTACAGAACACATGCAAAGAATTTATGCATAATTTTATTATCCATTAGATTTTTATTTTTTTTTTTGCACTTTTGAAATCATTAAAAATATTAATGATGTGAAACAACTTGATTTTGTCAAATGATGCAGTGATAATGATGTGAATGTTAATGCTAAATATTCTAGACTATCATTTACAAGAAGCACTTTTGAAATAACAGCTAATTTTAAGATTAATAATGTTATAAAGTTTAAACCAACAGGAAGATTTTAGAATGATTTTTAAAAATAATGTTTCATTTATTGTTCAAATCCATGAAGCAAAACTGAAAACGAAAAATCTTTATGCATATTTGTAGAAGTGCAAGTCACTTTTCTAAAGTTAGTAAATTTAAATTGTGTCTGTCTTTGGCATCACTAATGTTCTTTTGAATCTGAAATATGGAATTGAAAATGCAAATATATAAGAACTTTAGAATCTTTTATATAATATATTTTTAAATATTATACATCCACTAGAGTTACAAAAAAATACTATTCTCAAGATAAAGATTATCCAAGATATGCTTGTTTTATGACTTTCATAAAAAATATATTTTTAGATAGATGTTCAATTAAAATTCATAGACATTAAAAGAGCAACTAGTATAAGGTATACTTAATGAATAATTTTTCTGTAGTATAATTTTCACTACACCTTTCTCATGCAAGGTAGGGACCGGTTTCTGTCTACTTTTAAGTCTTCCACAACATATTAAAAGTGGATAGAAACCAGTCCCTACCTTGGGCGAAAGTGATGTAGTGAAAATTACACTACAGAAATATTATTCAGTAAGTGTATAATCTCTAGTCAATCAAAATTACTAATATACTTTCATTAAATGATTTGTGTCAATGTTATGAGGGCAATAAGTTTGAGACTTATCAATTAAACTGTAATAATTGGTTATCTAAATATACTGAGTAATGAGAGAATATGATATGGACCAACTGATGAGTTCTGGTTCAATACGAAATGTGCATCTTGGGGATCATACATCTTTTTCATATGTCTTTGATTATATGTTTATGATTATACTCCTCTACGAGGTGTTAAAAATGGACAAAAACCAGTCCTTATATTGTGCGAGAGTAGTGTAGTGAAAATTACAATACAGAAATATTATTCAGTAAGTGGATAATCTCTAGTCTAAGGTATAATATATGTAAAGGAAAATTTAAATACAAACATTAAAAATATTGTTTTATTAAGAGTTATAAAAAAAATTAATAACTTGATTATTGGAATGATATTTTTACTTTGGATCGAAAAAAATTTATTAATAGTATAAAACCAAAAACTGAATATCATTAAGATGATTTTAAATGAATTGTGTGATACTATACTTTAGATATTATAATTTTTATAAATTTAGATATTTAATAACTTTATATTTATAGTTGTTATATGCTTTGTTTACTTTTCTTTTTTATGTTGAATTCAAAATCCAGTTCTAGAGTTTAGGATATCTTCTTAAGTTATCATGGAATTTAATATATAGATTTAATTATCATACATATATTTTTTCTACAATCAATTTTATTTTAGGATATTTCTCTTGATTACAGTTTAAAATATTTTTGAAAAATATTGTTTTTTAATTTTAAAGGTAACGTTTCTAACTCATTCTAAAACCAAGAAACCTGTAACTCCTTTAACTTATATTTAATATTATTTGATAACAGATCCATTTTATATCATTTTATACCTGAGCTATCAATATCTGTTTAGGACATAGATAAGAATAGCTTCAAATTAGTTTGAGCACCTGCTTGTTATTATCACTTGGAATCTATCGATTAGTTATGCTTGTATAGATAGTAGATATAAAGGAGATTTTCCTTGCCAAATGCAGATTATATGCCTTTTTTTTACAAAAATATCAAAGATGTCTGCAATTAACTTGTAACTGAAATTGCTAAAAATATATTGTTGCTTAGACAGTTAGACAATCAAGTTTGCTTGAGGGATCATAACCTAGTTTGTACAAAAACATTTTTTCTAGATGGCTATAATAAAAAATATTTGTCTCTACAAAGGATATTCAAACATTAATTTGAAATTCTGCTTATATTACTCGTTATATGGAAGAATCAGAGTTAGAGTAATGTGAAATAAATTTGAATGGTTACAATATTATATTTTAGATGATAACATTTGATCAAGATCGGTGGTTGTATATCCTTTGTTATCAATCTTTTAATATCATTATATATATTTTAATTTACGTCAGTACATTAATGAGTAAGAGAAATAATATCCTCTTAAAAATTAGTTGTCCACAATACTAGTTAAGTCTGACATCCTTTGATCATTATTATCAAGGAAATATTAATGTAATGCTGAATTAAGATATTTTTAGTACTCTTATATAACATTTTATTTATTAAACAAAAAATGTATTGATATTATCATTCCATCTTATATTTATTTCTAAAACTCTTTTTATTTTAAGTTTTCAGTGGATTGTCTTAGTCCATAATTTGATCATTCTAATTTTTATTTTATTTCATTTAATTTTTATTTTGTTATGAAGGTATAAATTTTACATTTTTTTTCAAAAAAAATGGAAATCTCATAATGAGAAAAGATTAATTCTGGTGTTCCTTCACATTTCAATGCTTCAATGAAAATAACAGTATAGACTTTTCAGTTGTCTTTAATTTGTATAGCTCTTCAAGTCACTTCTGAAATTTTGGTATAATTTCATGTGAACAAAAAAAAATTTTATTTTTTATAATAGGTTTCTTTTTTTCAAGTTTAAGAGAAATTGTATTTTATAAAACTGGATTAAAATTAACTGAATGAAAATCATAATATAAAGAATTAAGATTTTGTTCATGTCACAATAGTATCAAAAGAAAATTTAAAAAAAAACATTAAAATGATATAATTAATAAGCATATACTGATTTCATCTTCAGTTTATATCAAACTTATATTAGTTGCACCTATTTTTCAAATCCAATAGCCACAATGTAAACATGGATGTTTTCTAAGTAGCTAGAAAGTATTCATAGCAGTCTCTCTTGCAATGTCATTTATTGATCTCATTCACCGTATACTAAGGCAGAGAATTTCACATGCATAAATGAAAATTCTTTTCTAATATTATATGTAATATAATGTTTTTTGTTATATAAATTAAAATTGTTTATACCTTTTTATCTGTGTATATACATGTTTATATCATTCTTAAAATTATAAAATGTCCTATGTTGTTTAAAAATTTAAATTACAGAATCTAAAAAAAAAAAAAAATTCACAATTGATGAACATTATTATATATTCAAATTTAAATAATCTATATAAGACACATTTAACTATTGCAAGTTTGAGCAATCATTAGATAGTATATGTCGATGCTTATTTAATTCATATCCAGTACTATCCTATTCATAGTTTCAGAGTAGTATCTAGTTTGTAGCCTTTGTCATGAGGAACTTGAATCTTAAGATTTAGTGCATTTGAGTCTTTTAGAATCAAAAAATTCCAGATCCAAGCTTCTCATTGATGAAACTCATAAGTCAATAATGTGAATAGAATTACCCAGAGTGTAAATTTAGTAAGCACCATTTATTATCTATTGATTATTTAAGCTTGCAAAAAATGGCCATAGTGAAATAGAAAAATAGAATTTGCTCTTATAAAGCATTATATAAACTTTTTGTCATATGAAGTTTTTGATTTTATTTCTTTTTTAAAATGCAATGTTTCCAATATTTCCAAATTGCTTATACTACTATAGATTTGCATGTAGATATAGATATATGTTTTAAAATATTAATTTATTTTTTTTTATTATTATTTTTTAGATGCCATGTATGCAGAATTGACTTTCCTACAATGCCTAAACTCAAAAGTCATATCCTAATCCATCTTTGATTTTGGCATTTTTTAGCTTTCTATTTTAAAAGTGTAATATATTTTGGGATCAATAAAAGAATTTTGATGTGTTAATTATAAAGGTTTTTTTTTTTTATTTATAAATTCAAACTCAGTTTTTCTATTACTAAACTTTTTTTTTTTACTTTTTTTCTAGTAACAGTTTTTCACAATACTATCTTCTAATGAAAAAAAAAAAATTGAATTAAAATTATATTTTGAAAATAAATGTTTCTGATAGATAATGAGTTTTTTTAATAAAATATTTTTATGCATTTGTTAGTTATGAAAAAAAAATTTGCAGTGATTTTGACTGCTTTTTTTTTTTTTTGCCTACTAAGTTCAGTCTCCCACAAGATATATTAATTTGGAAAATAGCAAATATAGGAATAGATAGATGAGTTGATTGTATTTTGTAAATGAAATAATAATAGCAATATTTTCAAGAATAGTTTCTATTTAATGGCAGTAATAGGATTTAATCTTTTATTTTTAATTAATAGATCTGTAATCTAATGTTAATTCATGTAAAAAAATTATGTATTAATAGTCTTTTTATCATTGATACATACTTGTAATCCTAATATGAATGTGTGAGTAGATGTATATGTTTTGTATGTGTGAATAAATTTATTAAATTCATTTATTACTAAATTCTAAATAAATGTTTTAATTTTATATTTTAAATCCCATAATCAAAGCAAGAAATGTAAAAGAATGTCATCTTATTTTAAATATTGGTGATAAACTTTATCAAAATTATAATCACATGATAGGTTTCATTGTATAAATACATGGAAGAATCATGACAGATTTTAAAGTTGGTTGATTAATAAATTATTTGATAATTCTCTTTTAAAGTTAAAGCTTCAATTTTTATTTTTTTAATAGTTGGTTATAAATTATGTATTTGTTAATATCAATTATGTATACAGGATGAAAGAAATAATGGCAATATATGTTGTGTTTTGTTTTCATCTACAATGTATGGCTTATTCCGGATTGCCTTGTCACTAGAGCTCCAAAATCTAAGTCATCCCTATCTTAAGAATAAAAATGAAAATATTTAGTAATATTTGTCAAAAGAAAATGTTGAATTTTAGAAATTATTTATATAGTTTTATTGATAAAATATACTTCTTTTAAGTAATGTAAGAATAAACCAAAGGAACCCTTCAGTGAATATTTCAAAAAGAAATAGTGATTAAATTTATTATAGACTACTGTGGAAAATACATGGATGTTATTTACCTACATATAAAATACAGTTAACTCTCCTAAAAGAAGCCGTGATAGGTTTTCCAATAAGAATTTGTTTTATTTGAAAACAAAGACTTCATAAACTGTCAGGATGTAGGATATCAGAAGTAATTTGTTAATTTATAAATTTAGATCACAATTTTGTTTTTATATATTTGTTATTGTTATAGTTTTTGAATGAAAGTGCAATAACATAAAAGCATATGTATTAAAATTTTACTTATTCAAATATAAAATTATCAGATTTAAATCTAGTTAAAAAATATAGATTAAGACATAATTTATCATTATTATTTGATTACGATCAAAAGAGAAATAGTTAAAAGAGAAATAGTCGAACTACAGAATTAAATATTTTCTCTTTCAAATGTTTATTTCTGTTTTAACTTATGTAAAGAAATCATTTAAATAAATAAGCAACCCTTTATTAATCTTCGAGCAGTAAATCTTTTTCTTCATTTTCTGTTGGAAAAAGTTAATTTTTTTGAACAGTTTTTTATTATATCCATAATGTACATTTTGAAGTAGATAAATGTCATATCTATTTCATGGTTGCCCATACAGTCTCAAGTATGAAAGTGTTAGTTACAAGTACTTGTGAGGCAGAATAAGAAAAGTAGCTTTGAAATATTTTAAAAGGATATTAATCAAAAAAAAGAATAATAATATTTTATATATAAAAACAAAAACAGTAATACTGTAATAAGTTAGATTTTTTTTGTACTAATATATGAAAAATTTTAAATATTTTACAATATAGAAAAAAAATTTTAGTACTGTTAATTTTTATCATTAGTAGCTTAAAGATTTAGAATTTAAAAAAAGAATATAGTTAAATATATAATTCCAGATAGGTGTATTGGGTGTTACATTACTTCAAAAACGACATAAGAAAATTAAAGACTAATTAGAGGGCAAAAAAAAAACATAATTAAATTTGGTAAACTAATTAGCAAATAAATCTTGAAAAGAAAAACAAGATAAATAAAGCTTCTACATTTCGGTTTTAAACAAAAAGGAGATTCAAAAAATTTTAAGATTATATTTTAGAGGTATATATTTGCATCATTGTGTTGTTTTTTGTAGAAGACAATAATTAGGTAAAACTAATCCTTAGTTTTTACTCCAAAAAAGAATCAGTTAAGAAGATAATTATATGATAAAAAAAAATGTTTAATTCATTGTAATTATGGATTTTCAGGCCATATATTAGGTCATTCATCCATTTCATAATCTAGAAATCCACATTGGCTTTAATTCAAATTATTATGATTTTATTCTTGACCAATTCCAGTTCTCAATGCTCTATCTAATTTATTGTTACTTCACTATCTCTTTTTTCAGTTATAATGGGTAGATGAGACATTGTGTTAGCATATTTTATCTATCTTTTTAGACTATAATTCATAGTCATACACTAATAAAAATAATTATATCAGTGAACTATTATGGTACTGTAAATGATCTGTCACTGCATTTTTATTTGCAAATATTCTTAATGGTCAGTAATAGTTTATTTTAAATGGTTGATCATATAGATATTGAGAGAATTTTTTGACCATTGGAATTATTGCTAATGCTTTCTTGTCCATTTGGTTTTAATTTTTTTCAGCCTTCAACAATAACCTATTTCTGAGAAATGTTTAAGTGTCACTTCAATCCTATATTCTGATACATCCCTTATTAATATTAAATTCAAACTATCATCAAAATATATTAATAAGTAGCTAGTTGTTAACAATACTTTTATTTTTTGAAAAGCATTCTTTTACATATCCTTTCAGATCCAATGTTGATTTTTTTTTTAAGCAAGTCGTATAAAGTCATGGATATATGAGCTTTGCCTCTTAAATTTCTCAAAAAAATTTTACTAGATCTAGGAAAGCCTGAAATTCTTTCATATTCTTTGGTTTTTGAACATTCATCATGATTTTAATTTTTTCCAAGTCAGATATTATCCCTATGCCCAATGCACTTCTCACAGTTCAATTTACCTCCAAATTTCAAATCATATTGTGTAATTATTCTCTTGAATTAATTGTTACTAGAATGTCATCAAAGTGTGCTGTAAATCCATTAATTTTATTTAACAGACTATTTTCACTTGGAAAATATTTGGGACTATTGTAATTTCATAAGCAAAGTGATTGTATTTAAACAACCATGTATGAGTTGTAATCATTTTCTCCAACATTGATTGCTGGTGAAATGTGGCAATTTTTGAAAAAAAAATTTGAATTGTCCATACTCACTAATATTGCTCTCATCCTTGAAACATTGTAGGCATTTGTCTAGACCTTTTTTAACCTTTATTCTACATTCATTACCTATATGGATTTGGCTGTTAGGTTTTGTAATGACTATAGCAGTGGCCATTTTTGATATTTTAATGGGCATTAATATCCCCTTTTTTAGTAAATACGATCTCTAAAGCTTTTTCAATTTTTGTCTTCTGTGTGAATAATATCTTTATAATGAAATTGTTTTATTCCTTCACAAAATTTTATATCAACAGTTATTGTATTTGTCTTTCCCTACTCTAATCTGAAAAATTTAGGAGAATTTAGTTTTTGTTTGTCTTCTAATATTGATTTTATTGCTTGTACAGATCTTTATTCCTAGAGGAACATCATTCTCTACCTAATATGTGATTTAAATTTCTTTTTACAATAGTTATTAACCTATGCTGTAATTTTAACTATGCCAATTATCACAATGAATTTTTCCTTTGCACCATTAGCTTTAAGTTATGTTTTTTATTAATTTAGTATAGACTTAATTTCTTTAACTAACCTAATGCAGTCCCTCTGAGATATGAAGAATATCCAGATTTACTATCTACTTCCATTTCTACAGTTTTGTACTGTTAGCATTATTTGCTGAAAAGTTTTTGTATTGATTTTGACGCTGCATTTAATTTGGCCTAACTTTATACTTAGTTAGTTTTGTATTGTACATTCTTTATCTTTAGAACAGCAGTCCATGGCTAAATGGCCTACTTCCCTGCAACTTTTACAATTTGCACTTCTGCAATTACACTCTTGTGTTTTAATTAATTTGTTAAGCGCATACTCATTACTTAAGTAATATATATTAAGGCTATAATCTTAAGACTACGTGCCTAGATGCGACAGTAGGACCTCTAGAAGTCCTAACACAAGATTAACTTTTAAAGACAAGAACAGCCTCTTATCTTTGACCTACTTTTTAATTATATAGGCGAATCTAAAGCATTTTGATTTGAGAGCTTGAAGCTATTAACTACTCCACTGATTAAATCCATAATTTCTATACAAACTAACATACGCAAAATCTTTCAATTTACAGCAGTGTGAAGCTCTTATAATTAGAAATCCTTTAAGACAATTTAAAGTTGTAATTAATAATTTGTTAAGCGCATAATCATTATCTAAGTAATTAATATATTAAGGCTTATAACCTTAAGACTATGTGACAGTAGGGACCACTACAAATCTTAACACAAGATTAACTTTAAAAGACAAGAGCAGCCTCTTATTTTCGACCTACTTTTTAATTATATAGATGAATCTAAAGCATTTTGATTTGAGAGCATGAAGCTATTTACTTCACTGATTAAGTCCACAATTTCTATAAAAGCTAATTACAACTTTAAATTGTCTTAAAAGATTTTGCATACATTAGCTTGTATAGAAATTGCAGAGGTCTCTACTGTTGCATCTAGGCGCATAGTCTTAAGGTTATAACCTTAATATATATTACTCTTGTGTTTTGTACTCAAGTTTTCCCCAACAGTAGCATTCTAATTTTATCTTTTTGGCTATTCAGATTTGGTTTCTTTTAGAATTGGTTGTTTGTTTAGTAATGTTGTCTTTGGATTGATAAAATGGTTTTGCTTGACTAAGAATCAATTAGTGGACAATACCTTATTTGATGGCTTCTGCATACAATAGTTTGAATATAGCCAGTAACTGCTGTTGAAGCTTGTCAATATTCATGCCTCACATAAACTGTCCTACCAAAATCTCTTCCAGATAATTTCCATATACAAAATTTTTCCTGACTCTTAAAACAGCATCACAATCTCCATTTCCCCTTCCTCACTTGGTATTATTATGTAAATAAAGACATGCTATATGTTTAGAGAATTCAGGACTGAAATAATTGCTCAGTTATTTAATTGGATCTGCATAAGGCAAACTTTCTGATCTTAAGGTTCATAAAGTTGGTTTATAATCTCAGTTATTCTAGGACTTCTGAAAAGAAGGGATTATTAATACCAAATTCCCTGATTCCCTACTATGTCATAGTCATACTATTTACCAACTAATGGTGAATATCTTTTTTTTTTAATTTCAATTTCAAGCAAGTACAACCCTTTCTATTTTTAGTGCTATATAGCTCTTCCAGTTTACTCTATCCAAATTCCTAAGAAAATAAATGACAATCATGGTTCATAAAAGGAATCAATAGATACATAAACGAATTTTATATAAATAGGTTAAATTCCAATTATTGAATAATAATGCATTTATGATACCAGACTTAACTTATACAATAGTAATAAATTATTTGCATAATTACAATTTATCCTGAAAGTTTACTAAAATTATAATCAAGATTACCTGCTGGGATGTTACTGGGTATAAAGGAATGTCCAGGTCTTTCTTCATTTGCTTCTCTCTTGACACTGGGTTTTTACAGTTCAAAGTTTAATCTTTTTAAATATTTCTCTGGAATTATCTTGATCTTTTCAGTAATATCCTTACATTCTATTTGAAGACTTATGTCTTAGGAATAACTAATTATTTGTGTTAATTTGTTTTAGAAATACTAATTAGTTTTGTTAATTTGTTTTAATTTACCAACATGATTACATATCTTTTAATTAAGTACTTTTTTTTATTCTTAATCCTATACTCTAATATTATCATTTTTATAGTTTATTATGAATGAAACTTTATATAATTTTAAAACCTTTAAATTGTATTACTTTAAAACGTGTATACTTTTTAGTATTTTAAGTGTGTGTACACTGATAAACACAGTCTCTTGTTATTAGCTGAGCTAGTGCAGTTATCCATCATTGCAAAATATTTTTTTAAGAATTTTGTTGAATATAGTGTTTCCAGTCATAGATTAATTGTACCAGAGACTCGTGATTTTAGTGAACCAACTAATATTTTAGAAATGGTATTTTTATTGCCAGGGAAATGCAAAAAAAAGTATCAGGAACAATAGAGTGCTTTATACATTGCTTTGGTCAAGGCGTTTAACACAATCATACAGATCTATGATACTATTTGAAATTCGTTGGTTGTCTATCAAAGTTTCTCCAAATTTTCAGCTTCTCCATGATACTACTGTGAAAAGTATTATTTCTGATAATGAAAAAACAGACATTTGAAATGAAAACTCATATTAAATAAAGATGTGCATTAGTTTCAACTTTGATTGAATTTTTATGTCCATGGTCTTTAGAATTGTTTATAGGCAGTTTCATGAAGCAAGAATCAAAATGCAATGCAGGTGTGGAAAGTGGAATTTTTAATTTAAGTAAACTAAAATTGATGATTATACTATCCTTGCCAGTTCAAAAAGATAATCTGGAATGTTTTCAGATCAATATATAGATTGATCAAAAAAAATCTTAAGTCCTTTATAGCCATTGAGGGAAGGAAAATTTTCAACAGCTTTTAGCTTGGGTGATTATTAACTTGGAAAATATGAGTTAATTCAAATATCTTGAGAAGTATTTTTATAGAACAATGGGTATTAGATGTTGAGGTGCAACACAGATTCCAATGCTCTGTTGCCTCTACTTTAAACAAGTTTAAAATTGAAGTATTTCTCATATTGAAATAACTATTGCAAATAAATTTAGCTGTATCAAGAGCTGTTATTTCACCTAATTTACTATAAGGATGGAGCCTTGGACATCCTTTTGGTGTAACTTAAAGACTTTAATAAAGTTTCATTTAAGGATGCTCCATAAAATTTTAGAAATAAAAGATGAATCAATATGTTTTGTTCAACTTGTATGATCTAATACTCTATAGTCCACTAATGTAAAATCATATCTTCATAAGATTGAATATATGAAACGAGACATTCAAAAGACTGTTTAGTAATGAACTTTACCATGATTTTTATGTTAAAAGTAAACCTTATTTACTTTAATAAGGACATTCTAAACAAGTGTAATGTTGATTGTTTTTATTGGGAGGGCTAATGATAGTATACCTTGGAGAATTGCACATGTGGTTTATGAAAACTTTCAGATAGAAATTTGTCTATTTTTACCAGAAATTAAAAGAGTATTGCAAAACATCAAGCAGAATAATAAGCCAGTGTGTTTTATATATAAACATACTTGTGATTCACAGATTGATTTATATAATCATTGCAAAACTCATTGCTAGTGTACTAATGATGTTGTTTTATTATTATTATTATGATGTTTCAAAAAGGAACTTTATTAGGCAAACACTTGTATCTGTAAAATTTACATTAATAGTTTGACTCATATATAATACATAGGTCAAAAGGGAAAGAGAGGGTTACAACTTTCAAGATGTTAAAGGCTTATAACATTAAGTACACAGTATAATACTATAGTCGTCTAAATTTATGCAATGTGTGTGTGAGTTCAATTGAAAAAAAATCAGGATAA
Organism: Epiperipatus broadwayi; assembly: GCA_028023455.1. NCBI lineage: Eukaryota > Metazoa > Onychophora > Udeonychophora > Euonychophora > Peripatidae > Epiperipatus > Epiperipatus broadwayi. The sequence goes on from JAQFVV010000013.1 coordinate 12,272,039, forward strand.
TTTTACATGTTAATTGTATGTTGGTTACATATGTATGTGATATATGTAACTTTGATTTTTACAGATAGTTTTGGTTCAAGTCCATGTTGTGTTGTTATCCACATTCTGGATGCTTGTTATGTTGATTTTGTCCATGAAGGCGTTTTTCTATTTGTGTTTTTGTTGGGCTGGTTAAGGTAGAACATATAATAGATGGCTGCCTGGTGTGTGATGGGTTGATCTCTGTTTGGATGTGGGTGAACTTGGTATAGTGCTAATGTTAATGATATGGATGATCATATGCTTAGTTGCTGCCTTAGCAGTGACCAGGCAGCAGCAAAATTATGTGTATAAATTATTTTGTTATTTATGGTTTTTTGGTCAAGAATTTAAATTTTCTCAAATATTTACTTTTTAACTTGAATGCAGTCTGGCTGCATTTTCTGTCAATACTTTAAGGTGCTGTGTATTCAAAAGTCATGCAATTTCTTTTTTTATCCAATTTAATAGCTCTATTAAGATTCTTAATTATTGACTTTAATTACTCACTGTTCAAATGCATGCCATAGAGGAACCTGTCTACAAAACTGGTGCAACACAACTATTTATTCAACAGGGCAAAAAGCAGTGAATATTCCTTTGATTTTTTTAGAGCATGAGCTGCAGTCTGGGTACAAATTTGATCCCTTAAAGCAGACATCATATGTACTGAGAGAGTTGACAGAAAGAGAATGGTTTAAGAGGCATTGACTATAGCCAAAGACAAGTATGCAAAAGAAGCTAGCAGCCCTCTATTCAAATAATATCCTCTCTAACATCTTTTACGTAAATTTGAATATAAAAAAACATTTAATTTTATGCAAATCTGATAAACAAATACAGATAATATTAGATTTTAGCTAAATTAATTCATAAAACTATGATTATGATACTGGAAGTATTGAAAACGTTAAACTAGAATGAAGATATTTAAACCAATAAAAACCTCTTCTGTTTTTTGGATGTTCAAACATTTATTAATTGTAATATTAATAAAGAAAAAGAGATAAAAGTATTTATGGAATTAAGTATTTTTATTTTTTATATATTAATGTGACAAAACAGACATTATATAAATGCAAATTATCCAACACTATACAAATTATCCAATACTTTTTAGTAGTGGATAAGTATTGGATAATTTGCATTTATATAAGATATTACAGCAAAATAAAGGAAGTGGTGAATTTGATAATATTTCTGAAGAACAGACATTATAGAGCTATACTGAAAATATGCATAGATGTAACTACAAAACAAATGCATTTGTTTTCTTAGAAAATGCCTTCAGATTAAGGTTTATCCCAATTGTCATATAAACATATACATATCTATTTTTAATGAGAGACGATAATTAAAAAGCTTAAAGGGGTTTTATTGAAGTCAATAATTAAGAGCCTTTAATAGCGCTCTTAAGGCCGGTAAAAGGACAAATCACATCGCTTTGGAGTACATGGCACCTGAAAATATTGACAGAAAAGTGCTGCCAGATTGCATTCAAGTTAAAACAGAATCGTGAGTTAATAATTTGTTTTTCTCTTCAGTAGTAGAAATTGTAATTATAAATATGCGACATTTTTCGCATGCGTCAGTGAAGCTATAATTATACTATAATGTGCAATAGGTCTGCTTAAACAAAGTAAAATGATTAAAAACTGGGTAAACTTAGATATTGCGAGATTCCGGAAGTGGTAAGTAAAACATTAAATTGCAATTCTAGATTTGTGGGAGGAGAACGGCGAACATCGGCGATGGAGATTGTGGCGAATATAGAGTCAAAAGGTGAAAAAGAGTCATAGAACAAACATATACTACATTGAGATATCTTCCGAAATCTAACAAAACTTTTGGACCCAAACATCAACGGCATTCAGAATTATATTTATGAGAAAAACCTAGTTTGCTTGATGGAGGACAGAAAATAAAGTGGGAAGAGATTAATGAAAAACTTAGCCAGAAAGTCTGTAGCTTGAAATTTATTGAAACAAATGACTACAATTTAAAAAAGATACATTTATTTCAGCTATACTGAGGAAACACCGAGGCAAAGCATTTACAAACTCAGAAAATAGCAGAATTTATCCACCAGCTGTCATTGTACCTAGAATCCTTGCTAATATAAAGCTTCACAAGGAGAACTTCCCTCCTAGGCTTATAATTGACTTCAGAGACTCTTACAATGCAGCAAAAATCATTGCATCATGGCTAATTGAAGACCCTTGGTTTTGAACCTTATATGATAAAATCATCTTACGAATTTGTCAAGAAAATTAGAAACCTTAAAATAGATAACAACAATAAAATTGCCTCTTCAGCCATAAAAGAATTACATAGGTTGATTCCTTGTGCTGAGTCAATAGAAGTGATAGATGAAATGTTGCAGCAAACTAACTACAATATTCATAAAAAGCTTTTATAATGGAAACACTAAAATGGATTAGTGAAGAGATTATTGCAACAATTAATAACAAACTTTATAAAATGAATCACTTGATGGAGATGGGGCTACCCCTTTTAGTGGGGTTGTCTGCAACTTATTTCTATCTAAAATTGGAAAAATAGTTATTCCAAAATTTGAAGTAGTGCCAAAAAAATAATATATTCAAGATATATGGACAATACTCTATGCAGATGAAGAAATTATAGATCAAATTCAGCAAAAACTAGCACAGATGTCTTCTTTAATTTGGACAATTGAGAAAGAAAACGAAAATCCAACAATATATTAAATATTTAGATTTTAAATATTCAAAGGCATAATAATATTTTGGACTACAAGATGAAGTCTATGAAAGTGAGAGGAATCACATACCCCAGTCCCCCCCCCCATGTCCTATAAGTACGCAGGGTTGAAAGATTTACTCCACAGAAACTTAAAATTATGCAGATTTGAAGCAGATCAGAGAAACAATATAGATGCATACACTAAAGATCTAATAAATGCAGGATATAACTTCAAGAAAATTAATACTATAGAAATATTCTACAGCAAAGTTAAAATTCCACTCCATTGACAAAAAATAGATTAGCCTCTCTTATGTGTCAAGGATCGTGCTGAAATTAAGAAACATGCCGGTAAATATAACAATTTTTCTGATCACCTCCATTAAATAAGTTGTTGAACCACTCTAAATTTAAGCTAATTAGGGAGACTGCACACCAAGTAGTATATAAAATCATGTGTAAAAATACAAATGCATACTATGGGGAAACTAGGAAGAACCTGTCCACAAAACTGGCCCAACACAACTACTTATACAACAAGGCAAAAAGAAGCAGTGAATACTCCTCAATTTTCTTAGAGCATGAGCTATAGTCAGGCCGCAAATTTGATCTCTCTAAAGTAGACATCTATGTATTGAGAGAGATGACAAAAAGAGAAACGTTAAAGAGGCATGGACTACAGCATTTCTCTATCCAAAAAATGGCCTCTTTAACATCTTTTACATATATTTGAATATAAAAAGACAACAAATTCACATTTTATATAAATCCAATAAACAAATTACAGATAATATTAGAGATTTTAGCTAAATTAATTCACAAATCTATGATTATGATACTGGAAATATAGAAAGTGCTAAGCTAGAATAAAGATATTTAAACCAATGAAAGCCTTTTCTCTTTTTAAATGTTCAAGCATTTATTAATTTATTACAATTAATACAGAAAAAGAAGTAAAGTATTTATAGAATTAATTACGATTTATATAGCAAGTTTAATGTTCAGTTAATAGTTTAATTTTTTATATCATTTAATTGTTAATTTTTTATTTTTTTTTACCATTTAAAATAAATATTTTATTGAATACATGAAGTTAATATTAAGTGAATCAAATATCTTATGAAATAGATTAAATACATTGAGCAAAATAAACATAATATACATTGATATTACTGATTTTTCTATTGACTGGGAATAAAAATATACTCATTGATTTTTTTTTAATAATAATTATTTTATATTAATACATTTTGATAATATTTATTATAATTTATAACGTAGTCTTTGCAATATAAGTGGTGCTTCATATGCAAATTACAATAAATGTTTTCATATATTTATATTAAATGTAGTTTCAAAGACAGCAAGATTGTTAGCAAATAATGAACTGTATATGTGTCATCCTATGTGTATAGTATGTTTGTAAAAAGGAAATGTCTAAATATTTTGAAGAATGTAAGGATTTATTAGAATTGATGTCCCAATATATATATATCATTTGTAATTATTTTTGTTATGATTACTATTGTAAAATATTTTAATCATATAATCTACATATACACTATCTGATGCACATTGTGCTCTTACCTTTATACATTTAAAATGTAAATCAAGGAAACTGAATCACTGGTTATTGAACTCAATTGTAAAAAGTAAGATATTATATATATAATAATCAACTTCTGAGAATTTAGGGCTCATGGGACTAATGTTTTCATCAGCTGTGCCACTTTCTTAAATGTCATTACCCATCAATCTGGATAGGTTAGAATCTTATTTTATATAAACTGGATTTTTTTTTCATATGTCGTAGCATCGTCCGGGAGGCGAACCCACAACCATCTGCAACCAACTACTTGCTTGCAAGGCAGCTGCGATGACCTCTCGGCTAACAACGCTGGATTTTAGTGGGGGGAAAGTGAAATACATACACTTATTCAATATGATTCTTTTTTTTTTATCAATGAGTACACATATAATTATATTCTGCCCACATAAAAAACATCCAGCCATTTTTTATAAACTTTATTGATAGTATATATATGTGTGTGTGTGTTTATACATTTTTAAATGAGTAATAGCTTTATATAAATTTAATAGATTAAAAGTAAATAGTTAAATATGTTCTTGAGAAGTAGGAACTTAATTCCAGTTTATATAAACTTTACCAAATGAATTAAATACATATATAACAATCATTTATATCATTTATTATATTAAAGAATTGAAGCTTATAATATATAAATCAGAACATTGAAGTGATCTCCCTTAAGCTTATTATGAAAATTAAGATATATTGTGGAGTTTTCACAACAAACATATTTGGTTCTAGAAACTCATTCATTATGTAATCTATTTTTTTTATTGAACCTTGAAATATTTGTATTTAGAAAATAAATTGCCTACCAAAACTATCATTTACTTGGAAAAATTTAACATGAAATCAAATTTGTAAATGTAAAAATACATGCAGAATTATTGTACATATTTAAGTTTTAAACATTACATGTAGAAATACACATTTTCTTATTTGGAAATTATTTAATAAAACAGGCAAAACTTTCCATACAGTAATGCCACTGTGCAAGCCAGAGTAATCAATGGATGCCAGAAGGCTTGTGCATAAAATCCCCATCTAGTGCCTACTCATTCAATATCCCCAGACTAGTTTCTAGCTTGTGGCCTTCATCAGTGAGGTGCTTTGAATCTGAGAATGCTGCACATAGATCTTAGGATCTAATGCATCCCTCCAGCAGCCACCTTTTATCTCTACTTAACTATAAAACTACGAAATAAAATTGAAACACACAATAATATTTTTTAATCTAAGCTCATTAGCTTATATAGTCATATAAGTCTGAATGCAGTTCAGTACCAATACATTTTGGTGTCTTTGATTTTTTAATAACCATAGTCATCACTATCCTACTAGGCAGGATTGGTATTAAACCACCAAATATCACATGATCACTATTTCTTATGCTTTCTCATTACTTATTAAAACAGTCAAAGCTCTCCATACAGTAGTGCCATTCAGTACAAGCCAGAGAAATCAATGGATGCTGGAAGGCTTATGCATAAAATCCCTATCTAGTGCCTACTCATTTGTCAGTGAGGAGCCTTGGATCTGAGAGCACTGTACAACCCTCCAGCAGCACCTTTTATCTCTACTTAAACTACAAAACTATGAGAATAAAATTGAAAACACAATAATATTTTCAATCTAAGCTCATTAACTTATATAGTCATATAGGTCTTTAGTTCTTTAATAACAATTATGAGGAAGCATAAGAAATGGTGATCATGTGAAATTATTTAATACTTAAAATTGTTTGTAATTCTGCTTTTTCTGGATAAGGACTAAAGGTATTTTACATATGTTAAAAAATAATTTTCAAAAAATGTTTGTGTATTATTTTCATAGCTAAAGTAACAAATAAACATAAATAAACTAAATTATTATCTGAGTCTTATAAAATGTGACAAAGATGCACAAAGCCAAATCAAAGTGAAATGGCTCTAAAATATCTTGTGCATCTTCATTTATGTCATGGATAGTATTTATTCTAAAAATATGCTATAGCAAATCCACTGATAGCCAACTTCTGAAATATAATCTATGACAATACAAAACTTAAGAATTTCAAGGTAAACATCACCTATGCCAATCTTCTAATTACTGTTAATTATAAATTATAATAGGACAGAATTTTATTTAATATATGGTAAGTTTTATTGGTTTCATTTGCAAGTATGGAAAACAAAATATACACAACTATTAAATGTGATTCTTTTTTTTTTCCATATGTCAAAGCATCAGCCAGGAAATGAACCCACTACAACTGTCTGCAAGCAACTGCTTGCTTGTAAGGCAGCTGTGCTGACCTCTTGGCTACCAACACTTGACAAATGTGATTCTTTTTAGTCAATAAACTCATATTGCTACATTTTGGCAAGATAAGAATTATAATAAATTCAATTTTTATATAAACTATCACAGTTCATATATGCATATAAAGATATTATTTGTTTCATTTGAACACACCAAATGAAGTTGCCTTAAGTATTTGTATAACAATCATTGTATATATTAAAAGTTGAAACTTAAAAATATATGAATCAGAAAATTGAAGACTCTTTTCTTAGATTGTGACAAAATAAGATTTGATAATTTATATACTAACCAATTAGATGTAATAATAGGAAAGAACTGAAAACCCCCAGCGAACTATATATAAATTAATTGTCAGTAAACAGAAAATATAGAATGAGTCCACCCACATTCCAGCTCCTCCCATATATAAGAATATTATTTACTGACATCCCTATACATAGAGCATGATTTATATATACCAATATAATTTTAAGATAACTATAAAATTCTGAAATGCCGAGTCTCATATTTAATCACTTCTAATTAATTATACAGATTTCAGAATAGGATTGTATTGAAATTTGTGTTGGTATATATAGATTGCTCTGCATGTGGGTATGTCAGTAAATGGTATGCTTATACATGATTGGAGCTGGGGTATGGGTGGGCTCATTCTACATTTTATGTTTATTGGCTTAGTTTGCATATAGCTCACTGGAATTTTTCAGTACTTCCGCATTATTTCATAATAGCCAATTACTGAAAGTTTTACAGGACTATTTATAGGAGAATCCTCTACACCAGGAATATAATTTTATTTTATATTAATCAGATTCTATTTGAAAATGTGAAATATAAAATATGTATGATTATTAAATGTAATAATAGTCATAAGTATAATTCCATTTTTTTTAATATAAATATTACCATGAGTATACAGAGATAAGGCAGTCCTGACATAACCCATTGCAAAGTGAACTTCTCTTCAAAAATCCTGCATAAAAGATATTGTCATCTAGTTCTTCAATTGCCAGCTACTGGGGGATTGAAAATGTTTTTTTATTCTTAATTTAAACCTAAAAAATAGCTTGATATCCATTCATTGACTAATATTGGGTGTTTAGCTGGATTATTTATCAGAAAGAAAAAATCTAAGTATGATGGGGGAAATTTTTGTTTTATATTACCTGGATTCGTACCCAAACCACGAAAATAGCAGACAGATTTTCTACCATGACATTCTGTGCGTAAATAATGTTATTTACTTTATTTGAAAGTAAATATAAAATTTGCATCTATTAAGGTGTTATTTTTTTATAATTAGTAACCCTATCTTTTGGAAGCTTCACCAATTGAATTGAATATATATATGGCATACTCCATTATGTATATATATTTATAGACAGAATGAGAGTGATTAAGCTTATATATCTCAAAGCATGAAAATACTTTGTACAAAGTATATGATAAAAAATAAGATTATAAATAATTACTAACTTCTGAAATGTAAACTATTGTGACTAGCTCAAAGAAACCACTTCATCAAGTTTATTAAAGCATATTTTGTTTGCTTTGTTTAAAAGTGTGAGAATTGAAATATATACATAAAAACATATGGAATTGATTAAACTCTACTTGATAATGTTTTATTTGTATTTGTTATTATAGGGCGAATAACATAATGATTATGACGAATATAATTAGTATTTAAACCGAAAAATTCATCCAAATTTTAAAAAACCCACAATTTCCTGTGATATCCGTGATCACTTATTCATAAAGCTTGAAGAAATGATATATAATCACAATTTAAATAGTGAAAATTGTTGATTACTTAAATATAAATTTCTTTCTGTTGTAGAAGATGAAGATTGAAAAGTTTGTAAACCAAGTCATCTGATAAAGAAGTCTTTCTAAAGTTAATCATGGAATAGCTTTTTTTTTTTTTTTAATCTTTCAAAATATGTTAATATAATATGAATCCAATAGATTGATGTTTATTTTTGTGTATAGATATATTAATTAGAATACATTAAAATTCCCTTATTTTCAACATATATATGCTTGTGTAAAGATGTATATATAAAAGTCAGTCTGATAAGATTCCATTTCAAGTGGGCATGCTTGGACAAAACATTATTAAAATTAAGTTTAACCAAATTAAAACTAATTTAGAATGCATTAGTAAAAATTAGGCACACACACACGCACGCTCATATATATATATATAGCATCTTTTAAATTTGTTTAAAATGTTTTTTTTAAATTAATTTACTGATTTCCTTACTATTTCCTCTGAATCACTCAAGTGCGTATTTTTAAATTTTAATTTTATTCCAAATCTGAATTTTTACTTAACGGTTCACGTCATTGTAATTTAAAATGAGTATTTATTATAATTAGTAATAGAGAGAGAGGGAGAGAGAATATTGCTTTGCTGGTTATTTGCTTATTGTTTTAATCACCTTTTTGTTTTAATAGCGCCTTGTAAGCAAATCGTTGGTACAAAGTTGATATCGGGAGGAAGTGCATTTAACAGAAACAATGCATATTTGATGTGAATACTTGGGGGGAAAAAAACTTATTAATTAAAAAAGAATGGAATCGAAAATGAAATGGTTTGTTTTTCTTACCTGTTTAGTTTTAGTGCATGGAGGTAAGATAATATTAGTAGATTTGTTTATTTTTTAGAAATTAAGATAAAATGAAAACATAGCTCATTTCCACCCCATGCTCTTCTAATCTCACACTTTGATAAAATATATATATATCAATGCTTTTATTAGCATCTTTAGATTCAGAACGCTCTGAATTTTAATATTTCCTGCATCAGTAAGAAAATGGTTTCATATTGCAATATCTTGGGATTTGTAGAGAGATATGAATTACTGTTATCCATTTGCTGTTCATAGCTTGCTGGGCTAACTACAAAAAAAAAAAAAATCTAGAGTTTGGTCAAGAATAATTATCTGAAAATATTTTCAAATCTATCCGAATTCGAACTTAGGTTATAGGCACGTAGAATATATTAATCATTATACCAGGCAGCCTTTTTTTATTACTTTTAGAATAAACTGATTTTAGTTTTTAAGAATTTCTTATATTATCATTATTATGAAATATTGTTATTATAATGTTTTTATTGCTGGAAGTTCACTAGAAGTTTGAACGCCAGAAATTACAGAATTGGAATCAATTAGAGATTGTGCATTTCAGAATTTGACGAATACTGCACTAAATCACCGAAATAAATTAAAATTCACTCTTGCCCGTCTATATTGGAAAAAGGTAAAATGGTCATTTTAATAAATAGCTTAATGTAGGACAAAAGCAGCAACGGCCATTTATAGAAAAGTAGTGAAGGAAAAAGTCAATAATTATCAAGCTTTCAAATTATTAAGTGGTTAGAATTTGAGCATTTTTTGCCCTTATTTCACTCTCTAGATACGGATACTTAATTATTGACCAATTCTGGATAGTTAATTGGATTGGCTATTGACCCGATTACAAAAATTGAAATGTTAAGTCTCTTGGAAAGAATTTCATATGGTCTGGATTCAATCCCGGGTCATTGTGAGCAGATATACTACCCAGCAGTTTGAGTAACTGCGCACACATATATATGAGAAGCCAAACTAATTATTTTGAAAGTTAGTTTTAAATTTTAAATGAATGTTAACTTTAAATGAAAATAAATGTTTTCGTTCTATCTAATTGTCAATTAACTTCTATATACTAAGAATAGATACAACAAACTTCAGCCATAGTAACCAACTAGATATATACATTAAAAATAGAAAGGCATGCACTTGTTCAATATACATATATATAATATAAAATATCTCACGCTATATACAATCATTATTACTACATTGCAGAAATATTGAAATTAAATATTATTTACTCATTCTAAAAAAACTTTGCATTTTAAAATATATAAATGAAATAGAGCAAATCAACTTCAATGAACTGTGAAAATATAAACGTATACATCTATGTTTCTTGTCCGAAAAATCGAGAATAAAATGGAAACTATTTTATTCTTACTTTTGGATTTTAAATAAGAATTGAATTATCTTACAAGTGTGGAAATAAGAGTAAGTATTAAACTCAAGTTAGATGCAATTCCAGATATAACAATTTGAACTTAAATTTTAGTAAACAAGGGTAAGCGATAGCATCTCATTTTGTAAATCCCTATAAATTATAAACAAAAGTCAATGAAGTGTCTCTTATTTCTGTTTATTTAAGTTCAAAGTATTATATCTGGCATGACATCTAACTTGTGACTGAAATGCATATTAGTTTCTGCTTGTCAAAGAGTTTATTTAAAATTAATGTTTAAAAGAAAAGTAATTGTTTTATTCTTGATTTTTCTAATAATAAACACAGATATACACTTCAACAGCCAAAATAAATTTGATCTGCTTTATTTCATTTATATGTCCTTAGTACTAATATAAAAGAATTCTAGATCAGAGCTTAAATTTGATAAAAAATTATTGCACCAAAATATACTTTCAAGGTTTCAGCCCATCATATTCACGTTGGTGCAATAAATTTAAACCCTGACTTAGTATTTCTTTTACATTAATAATTATAATGACAGTATCAAAATATAGTTACATATCCTTAGTACTGTGATTATTATAATATATACATTTATTTATACATTTGTAGATAAATATGCATATATATTTGTAATTATATATTTTAGATAAATTTCAACATTTTGTATAGAAGATAGATCTGTAATTTTTAAAGTCTTTATCACCTTTCTTAACAATTAATGTTACAGCTGCATTTTTCCAATCATTTGATATATTTTTGTCATTTAGACACTTGGTATATAATTTTGCCAACGTTTTTTCTTCTATTTCTTTACTTGCTTTTTTTACTTTCAAAATCAAATTTATTCACATTTAGGTCAATTACAATACATTGATATTTTTAAATTTATGACTATATTTCGAAGCAACTTTATTAAGTCACTAAATTATGATCCACCTGTCCAGGGGCCATATTCTGTCACCTCAGAAATGAGCAATAGAGGCTACAATGATACATTTATATTCTACAACTGGGCGGTGGCTCAAAACAATACAACTGCCTTGTCCAATAGATTAGGTATTACAGGTATCATTCCTGGAACTTTTCTTTTCTTAATAGATTTAATTGCAAATTCCACTTCTTCATTTAAAATGCTGGATAATTCAAAAGATGGAATAACTGTAGGAGATTCTTTATTTTGATGTTCTTTATTACTATGTGATTCTAATTTTTCCACACATTTCATGATGTCATCTCTCTCTTTTTTTTTTTAGTAATAGTTTCACCTTCTTTAACTTTTCTCCAATATCAAAATGCTGTTTTACATTTGTGAGATTTTTATTTTTATTCTCATGGTTTTCCATTTTAATTCACAAATCGTACTCTAACTTGTGAGTTAAATGAAAAACACTATTTTACTCTTTCTAACAATATACATAATTGAAATATTTTAATCAAGATAAAACAGCAAATGTAACTATTTAAAAAAAACAGCAGAATATTAACAAATTTTCAATCCATTATATTTCATATATTACACCTATAAATCAATGAAAAAATATTTAAATTGACATATTGTAAGTTTTAAAGTCTGTCAGTTATTGCCATAATCTTTTCAATTGCTTCACTTAAATGAAAGCAAAAAGATATATATGCCCAATAATTGAAAACGCTTCCGCAATTGTTTTTTATTTAATATTTTTTAAAACTTAAAGTTTACAGTGATTTATGTAAATTGTGGTTTGTATTGTTTGTGTATATATATATAAGGTTCCAAATTTACACTCACAAAGATATTGATGCTATAAATAATTCATCTGCCTTTTTAATTACATATAATTGTAATTGTTTATTATATATGTAAAGCATTTAACTCAATAGCCAAATTATTTTCTACATGGTTTTTGCTTTTAAACTCATTTACAAAAGAACAAGAATTTGTACTTTATAAATCAACTTGGTATATTACTAAAAAAAAAAAAAAGAGGATTCTCAAGAAACTTCATATTCTAGTGTTTGTATATATAAATGGGTATGAAACAAAGATTTTTATTGGTAAAATATGTGAACATATATTTCAGATTCATTTCTATATGTATACAAATAAAATAGTTTTCGGGTTAAACCATGTGTTAGTTTTGATTAATTTCCAATTTCAATGAAATAGCATCCACCATTGTCAAGGTTAACTTTTCAAAGAAAAACCGTTAGATCTCAAATGGTAATGAGACTGAGGGTCAGGTAAAGAATGAGATTGAGCATGAAGTAGTTAAGCATTCAGAATATGTGAATTAACAAAATGTTTATTTTCTTCAGTTTCACCATGAATGGTTTTCAAGTTTATATTAGAAGAAAGAGATAAAATAAGTGGTTTCCATAAGGCTGGAGTACATTGTGCTTCGTCAGCTTTATTTAAACCAATTGGTCTTTACCCCTCATGGCTTTCAATTCATACTTTTCAAAATTAGCAAGTATTTTGGCATTATCAAAATCGGGTTTGTGACCAATTTTTAAAAAATGTGAATTAAAAGCTGATGTATTTAACATCTGATTAATGGTATTTTTATGCTTATTAATTCTGGCATTAATTCATCTATTAGACTGACCTACATAGATTTTTGAGTACTGTAAACATGGAATTTCATAACACTTCTGGTATTCCAAAAGTACTCTATCTTTAGGTTTATGAAAAAAATCATTTTATTTTTTTTTGATAGTGGAAAAAGTAGTCTATGTTAAAATTATATAGACTTCTACTCATTTTATCAATGACTCCTTTAATATAAGGTAAAACCACTCTATAATTAGTTGAATTACCAATTTTATCCTCTTGCTTCTTTTTAATATCAATGCTATGTAACACCTTGTATAGGATGTTTTTATTGTAACCATTAGAAAACAGAATCTTTTTTGTTAGTTCATCTGACAAACTACAAGCTGTCGTCAGAAGATTTTTTGCTACAGAAAATATTTGTGTAGGATGATGATGTGAATTAAAATTAAAATGTCTATTTGTATGGGTAGATTTTTTGTAAACTGATATTGATAAGGAGTCATCACAGTTTTCTGCAATCAAAACATCTAGAAAAAAAAGTGATTTATTATTTTCAACTTCTATAGTAAACTTAATACTAGAATGCCAATCATTAAGAAAAACAAGAAAAGTGTTTAAAGCATCAATATATGGGTGATACATTTGTTATACTGTCTCATGGTATTGATACTTTGAACTCTTTTCTTGTTTTTCTTAATGATTGGCATCATAATATTAAGTTAACTATGAAGTTGAAAATAACAAATCACTTTCTTTTCTAGATGTTTTGATTGCAAGAAAATATGATGATTCCTTATCAATATCAGTTTACAGAAACTCTTCCCATACAAACAGATATCTTAATCCTCATCATCATCCTGCACAAATATTCTCTGCAGCAAAAAATCATCTGATGAGAGCTTGTAGTTTGTCAGATGAAAGTTATCTTACTCAAAAAATAGAACAAACAAAAATTACTCTACTTTCTAATGATTACAATAAAAACATTCTATACAAGGTGTTACATAGTATTGATATCGTAATATTTAAACAGCATTAAGGTGTTGCACATGCGCTTTGCAGATTTTAACTATAAATGACTGAATACTAACACTTCAAACACATCTATCTTTTCGAACCCAAATGCTTTTGTATGGGCAAATCTTAAGTGTTTGAAAGTGAAAGCATGAAGATATTAAATAATCACTTTAAATTACTTTTACATGCTTGAATGAATGACGCTGATGAAATTTACTAGAATTTACGATACATCATTCTTATTTGAAATTAAATATTAAAAATAATCAAGAGGATAAAATTGGTAATTCAACTAGTTATAGAGTAGTTTTACCTTATATTAAAGGAGTCACTAATAAAATGAGTAGAAGTTTATATAATTTTAAAATAAATACTACTTTTTCCACTAGCAAAAAAAAAATGGTGATTTTTTTTTATCCATAAACCCAAAGACAGGGTACTTTTGGAATACAGGGAATTTATAAAATTCCATATTTACAGTGCTTGAAAAGCTGTGTAAGTCAGTCTAATAGATGTATTCATGTCAGAATTAATGAACATAAAATGCTTTTAATCAGAAGTTAAATATATCAGCTTTTACTTTACATTTTTTAGAAATTAGTTACAAACCTGATTTTGATAATGCCAAAATACTTGCTAATTTGTAAAAGTATGATATGAAAGCATGAGGAAATTGATTGAAATATTTACAAAAACCAACTGATTTAAATAGAGTTAATGAAGCACAACATATTCCAGCCTTATGGAGACCATTTATTTTATCAGTTTCTTCTAAAATAAACTTGAAAACAATTAATGATGAAACTGAAAAAAATAAACATTTTGTTAATCCACATACTCTGAATTCTCAACTACTCTATGCTCAATCTCATTCTTTATCTCACACTCAATCTTGTTACCATTTGAGAACTAATGGTTTTCCTTTGAAAAGTTAACCATGACAATGGCAGATGCTATTCCATGAAACATTTGGGAATTAATCAAAACTAGCACATGCTTTAATCCAAAAAATATTTTATTTATATCATATAACCATGAAAGCATTAAATATAATATATATAAGGTATCTATTTAGACCTATTCAATTTAAAATAAAGCTACTCTGACTTTACAAGATTTTCCCCTACATACTAACATAGGTACATTATAATAAAAGAAGGAAAAAATAATATAAGCCTACCCAGGTCAGAATTAAGTTGTTGTTTTTTTTAAAAGTCGCAAGCTATTTTTTTCTTTCATTCTTATTTATAAACAGTTAGAAATATATATGTGTGTGTTAAATTAATTTATAATAGTAAATATAAATTCTTTGATTTATTACTTGTAATCTGGAATAGTGTTTGTAAAAAAAAGAAATTGTGAGAGATTCCGGTTTTCTTTTTAAATTTATTTTAGAAAAAACGCTTTGAGATAGAACTTTCTTGTTTTAAGAAAGCTATGATACCATTATAATTAAGAAATTTTGATCAATTCAATCAGAAAATCTTTGTTTAACAGCATCCCAGAAAGAATGATAGAGCTAACTTGTGAATTATTAACACAGCTAATATAGAAAACCAAGCAATAACTGAAAAACACATTATGCTAAGGTTAAAAATAAAAACCCTAATTACTGCACTAGTGAAGTAAACTGGAATTATGTAACCTCCCGAAGATGCTAATTTTTAAAGTGTCTCATTTCTTCATGCAACAAACATAGAAAATCCAGCACTAGCAGTACCTATAATCTTTCACATAAGTTCTGCCAGTCTATTCATGATGAACACATAATCCTGTTTTACCATCATTCTATTCAGAGAATATGAGAAGTACATCAAGTGAAGCCTTAAATTTAAAAAACTGTATTACAAATCAATTTTTAAAAAGAGTTGAAACCTATATTTTTAGTTATGAGTAAAATCAGAATTCTAATGTTATGGCAAGATAATTTTTTATTTAACAAAAAGGCTTTGTAAAAGAAATAATAATTATAGCAAATATTAAATTTAATACTAATATTTTTTAAATAATTTTAGCATTTTGTTTTTCCATTAAAAATGTATTTAATTTTTTTTAAAATCTCTTCCAAACATAATTTTTTTGTAATTTTGTTCCCCCTGAACTAAACACTAATGCAAATCCAATTTATAATTAATTTCTTATGCAATTATAGACATTTAATATTTGTTATAATTTTGATGTATCTGTTTATCGATTGATTGATATTTTGCCAATCTTTATAAATGTTATATAGAGAGCTTGCAAAATAAGCTTTGAGAATATCCTTAACGCAGACGGTTAAATTAAGTCATGTGACATCTGACTTGATTTTTTTTTTTGTAATTTTGTCTATCTTTATTTGTATGATTAAAGCAGTAGTTAAATAACATTAATTATAAGATTTTTTTTAATACTGGATGTAAGCATATTGAAGCTCATAAGTTGAATTCAATCAAATTAAACAAATTTTCTCCGATATGAATATATACTCACCTAAATATATATGTATATTTTATTTTTTATACTTGCATTTATTCCTAAGTATCATAAAAGGGATGTAAATGTTGTAAATAAATTTTGTTTTATTATATTTATATTATTTTTAAATCTAATGACCCATTTCTCTCTTTCATTCTAAATTTAGTTAAATATAGCTATACCTACATACCTTTCAGTACATTGCCCTGTTTTTATTTTGAGTTAGTACTTGGTAAACAGAGGAGCTAACATTTAAGAAGCTAAAGAGGAATTTGAACCTGACTTATAGATATTTCTATAGTATAATTTTTACACGTAATGAAAATTACTCTATGGAAATATTATTTATTATTGGATAGTCTCTAATCTAATGACAGGCTAATCAAAATTATTAATGACTTATAGATGTTTCTTATTTTGAAGATGGCATCCTAATCTGCAGTATAACAGATACATTTTAAATAAATAAATAACACCTATAGTGGCAAGAGATAGACCCTATCTGTACTTAGATATGTTTGATGATAATGATGGTCGAAAAATATGATTGGATATTCAATCTGACCATCTTTAAGATTAAAGATAGTCTGGTTTTTTTCCCCTAACATCCATTAATTCAGGGGTTAAATCTTTATATCTTCTTATAAAGAATTATATAAATCTAAAATAGAAGTAATACCGATATGATACGAGTCATGTTTTAATATATATGTATATATATGTGTGTGTATACTATCTTGTAGTTAATATTATCATTATTATTCTTCAACTAGTTTCTACAGATATATTTGGGTAGCAAAAGTTAAATGAGGATTTTTAGAGGTGCCTAAAAAATCTGAAAATTGGAGATATCTTTGCAATATCTCTATATAAACTCTATTATCAGAATGGTGGCTAGTACGATTCAGTCAAAATTTCAATATAATGAATGCTAGTGTTAATAACAAGCAAATGTATACATGAGCGAATCTGAAATAGGTATTTACATATATATATATATACTATACCAGAATATAAAACAAAATCTTTAATCATAAATAATAATGTAATCTTTCTCAACTACAAAAACCTATACAATTTGTCAAGATTATATTACATTCTATTTCTGATATATTAAAACGTTCACCCCTTGGTGTTTTCGAAAATTATTTTCTTTGTCAATAATATCAGTCTCTTATTTTTATCCTCTCAAACAAAACATCGATATTTATTCAGATCAAATGCAAACTAATTAATATATTTAGATTCGTGATCAAAAACAGTGGAATTATTATCATTTGCAATTTTCGCCTTGATATGTAATGATTTATGCTTTATAACTCTTTTAATCAATGAACATAATAATTTTACCAAATTATAATAAGTATTATTTTATTATATATATATTTTAATGATAAAAGGGGAAAACTATGCGATGATTGGGCGTATATTTGTAAAAAAATATGCATTTTGATTTGCTCGTTTTATATATTAAAAAGCTTGAATAATAAAACAATTTATAATTATATCTTGTGAATGCCATATACATCAAGATATTTGCACAATTTATTCCTCCGATATCACCCTACTCTTGTTATATTAGGCCTGGTGACCTGCAAACTAAGTACATCAGTTAGAGACAGAATATCAAATATATTATCAATAATGATATAGTGCACGTAATGAAATTATGTTATAATCTAAGAGAAGAGCTGGTATTCACAAATAGTTATCAAATCCAAAATGAAATAAATATAAAGATGAATAAGAATGAGAACCACTAACTAAATGACAATAAAATATAATTTCATTACAGAAATATACATAAATAAATTAAATTAAAATTGTTTAACAAAAGTAATTACAAAATAATAAAATATAGATAACATCCTCAAAATTTTATCCATGTTCAAAATGCTTTATTAATTATTTATTTATTTTGGAAATTTAAAAAAAAAAAATATAAAAAAATAAATAAGAGTGTGTGTTAGTGCATGTATGAAGAGTGGTTGTTCGTACAATATTACTGAAATATAAATCTCTATAATATTATATATCTTTAAAGTGTCTTTTTATGAGTCAGAAATAAATTGGCATGTCACTAATCAAATTCATTCTTCCTTAATTAAAGAACAATCATTTCTTTTAGATATAACCAACCATATTATTTTAATCATACTCTCCAATATGCATTTTATTAGTTTAGGTAAGATTGCATTTTGAATTTGAGCAGATATAATGGAAGAATATTTCTAACTTAATTATTTTCCAAAAATATCCATTAAAATATATTGATGTGCCGTTGAGTGCTTTTTGATATTCATTTTACTAGTTAAAATTTAAAATAAATATGTATATGCTCATCTATAATTTATTTTAGCAAGTATGATTAGGATTACCATCAGTGTTAAATATATGGTTTCTAAACTTATGAAATCCATTAAATAATATGTACATTTAACTCATTCGTGGAATAGTGAGATCTTCATCCTTTAATATATGGCATTATACATGCATTTTTTAATAATTATATCATAAAACAGTGGCATATATATATCCCTTTAAAAAATTATCTATCTACCATTTTAATCTGAATTGGACTTGATTTTATTACTTTATTTTGATATGCGTCTACTTATTGATATACATTAAAATACATTTAAATAAATTTGACATATATTGATGATTATCTTTAAGCTTATTCATATTTTTAATAAATACAAAAAGTATATATAAATATAAAGCAATCAAATAAGAATTCTTTGTTTCATTGCTTAAACTAAACTGATATGTATTACTTCAAATATTCTTAAGAATAATTTATTTTGTTTAATTATTAAATCAAGATAAAACATAACTTTTTTCTTATTTTCTACAATTATATTTTGCAATAAAAAAAAAATTATAAAGTAATACCATTTACATTATACTATTTTACGTTATTCCTAATCGTATAACCTTTTATTTTTTTTCTTGTTTTCATCTGGTCTGATATATTTTTTCTTCATATCCATTTTTGATATACAAATGATGCTTCACCTAATTGTATGTTCAATATCATGATTATTGCATTTATTAAAATCTATTAATGTTTTGTATAATCTCAGCAATTAAATAAATTGTATATTCAAGATGAAAGGCTTAAAGTTGAATTTTAAATTGACATTTCTAGTTCTCTAAAAGTCTGGCCAATGAGAAGGAAGACAAGCTTTCCCTTCTTCCTCTTTGCATTCTTTCTTTTCAACAATAACCAAAATAAATAAATAAAAATTATTTTCTTATGAATTTTGACAGAACGAACTTTTGTTGAACTTCCTACTAACAAGTCTTATTTTGTTCTAGAATAAAAATAAAACATATTTTCATCACATTTTTCTATTTAATAAAATTAATTATCATAAATAAAATGATAGTGCATTTCATAGGTTAATATAAAATATAAAAATATTTTATTTCTATTTTTTAATGAAATATTTTACCAAGATTAATTTTTTTGTAATCAAATGAATAAATATATTAATTTAAGTATATGCATGTATTATCATTGAGGTATGAGCCTCTGCTCAACCCATAAATAGTTTTATCACTTATATCTATGATAAAATTATGCACTAATATTTACATAACCATTAGTTACTTACATTGATAATAAGACTTAATTAGTTATTTATCTTAAAGAACTTTAATTGAATAGTTTTGATATCTACTTAATTTTCTAATTTTTTTAAAATTATATTATTTACTTTTTCTATTCAAAGTGTTAATATGAAGCTAACTATTTCAGTATATATATGTTTGGCGTGTATATATATATACAGAGAGAGAGAGAAAGAAAGATATAATTTACAATAGCTTTAAGTAATTATTGCTGAGATGAACTGTTAATTTTAAAGATAGTGCAAATATATGATCTTTTTATGCTCAATCACAAATGACTGCCCAATGTGAGGTCTACTGATTATTGCTGATGATGATGAAGCTAATTTTTTGCCATTATTATTTAGCATCATCAGTATTACATCATTTTTTGATTATTGCATTATGCATCAACTAGTGGAAACACATATAGGAACATTTACATTTGTCTATAGTAAAATAACATATTTACATTCCCTTCAACTGTAATATATATATATATTGAACCAGGTCAGAGAAAATCGCTCTCATTATTTTGTTTAAATCTCGTATTTAACTCAGGCTGTGCTTTCACTACTGCGACAGACTGGCCCTTCAAGCAGAGAAGTATAATACCACAGGTAGATGAAACATCAATGGTATCTATATACAAAATATAACCTATGATCACATTTCCAGGATATAGCACTTATTGGCTGCTAGATTTAAACCCCTGCCATCCAAAGCACTTTATTTGTTTTGAGGATTATCCTTAGGCACCAGGTAACCACAGGTTATATAGTCAGCATGCCCAGATGACAGGTATATAATCCAGCATTTGATATATCTCCAAGCTATCTTCTTTTTTAATTGTGAGGGGAAAATCACCCAACACTTATAAATTAACCTACTAGTGATGCAGTTATAAGAGAAAATCAATCAGACAACAATTAAGCAAACAAATATTTTATTTTACAAACACACATAATTATAACACAATATAATAAAAATTTACATATACAAACACATATTTATAACAATATAATAAAAATTTACAGATGCAATATTAAAGATTACATTGGCTGTAATTATTAGTGTTCATTAAAGATCTTTTATTCACATGTATGTGCACATCTTTAGAATGGGAGAATATGAAATATTTATCTAGGATTTTGGATAGCACATCACAATTTTATGGATTTAGTTACTAGCTTATTTCCTTCTTTGTCGACTACAAACTGTTTGGCTTTTGATTTCCATCAATGGTTTTGGCTTCTTGTTGATTTTCCAGTTTACAATGAGATAGAGAGATTATCAGTAGTTCACAGATCACAAGGTGGGCATGAGTTCCAGGTGAAGAACATTTGATGGTTCTGAGGACTGGAATCAAAGACCAACCAAATACTTCATGTGTTTAGCACTACATGTTGCTAGGTCAGCCTTCAGTGAAGATAGCTTAATGCAAATGCATATTGGAAATGTGGAAAGTTTTTTGCCATCTTCTCTTTAATTTTAATAATAATACAGAAGTGTTGAATAATAATTTTACTGCATCTGAAACAATCTAAATGGCAATCAATTTATCTTTTGTCTCTGGTCTTTTATAATTCTCCCATTCATTGTTTTCCCCTATCATCCTTAGATCAGTTTAATTAATTTTGTATTACCTTTATTAATTTTTGCATTCCATTTTAATCTAATCTCTTGCTTAGATTAATTTAGTACTTTGATAAGATAGTGTCCATGGTCTTTTTAATTAATCCAATTGGGAGTTATCTTTTTATTATCAGTCAAGTAATCCTTTAATAAATTGCAATAAATAAAAAAAATACTAATAAAGAATCTATCAATGTGTATTTCAATTTATTCAATCGTTCTAATAATAACATTAACTCTATTATAATATGCAATTTGATATGCTGCAGATTAAGAAATTTACAAATAAATAGTTACCAATGTTGGTTTATATTACCATATATGAAAAAATAAAATAAGCCAACACAACCTTTTTTTTTAAAAATATAATGATTCCAAATTTAAATCTAGACCAAGTTGATACTATATATTGAAACAGATATGCTGTTTCTCATATAAATATTCATAAGATCCCCCAATTCAAAAATGTCTAGTGTGATTCAGTTTAATTGGGAACACAATAAAGCTGTGATTTGTTAAAAAAAAATCATATTTTTAATTTTGTGATTGATGGATTGGAATAAAATGTTATGTCATCTTATTTTTTTTTGTCTATCTCAATAAAAAAAAAAAGAAATTAATTATCCAATCATTAAAAAGAAAGAAAAAAGATACTTGAGTTAAACTGAGGCAGTATTCAAATTAGGCACATCGTCGGAAGAAACGAATTTTTTTTTCTCTCGTCTTACACAGAGAGGCAGAACATGTTAAATTTTTTTTTTAAAAAAAAGTGTATTACTTAATTCTTTTGACACATTAAAATATAGATTTAACAAAATGTGAAGATGGAAAAAGAAAGCTTTACTAGAGGAATTTTAGTGACAATGGGGTAATTTAGCGGCTTCACTCTCTCCACGCTGTGCCATGACTTTCCATAAATGAAATAACCCGCCTTCTTTTGAGTAAACTAGACTACAAAACTGGAAGGTAATTATGTTATAAAATATTAAAACATCTTTATCATACGTTATAAAGTGAAATTATGAAATAATTACATAGGATTGGTTTTATAAAATATTAAAACATCTTTATCATACGTTATAAAGTGAAATTATGAAATAATTACATAGAATTTGTTTTATAAAATATTAAAACATCTTTATCATACGTTACAAAGTGAAGTTATGAAATAATTACATAGAATTTGTTTTGTAAAATATTAAAACATCTTTATCATATGTTATAAAGTGAAGTTATGAAATAATTACATAGAATTTGTTTTATAAAATATTAAAACATCTT
Organism: Epiperipatus broadwayi; assembly: GCA_028023455.1. Classification (NCBI taxonomy): domain Eukaryota; kingdom Metazoa; phylum Onychophora; class Udeonychophora; order Euonychophora; family Peripatidae; genus Epiperipatus; species Epiperipatus broadwayi. The sequence goes on from JAQFVV010000013.1 coordinate 12,295,264, forward strand.
TATCATACGTTATAAAGTGAAATTATAAAATAATTGTACGCAAATTTATTTGTAAAAATATTTGAACGTATTTACTATATAAATTAGAAATGCTTCAATTACTAAATGATAAATGCTCCACAAGCCAAACAGAGTTCATGTGTATGAATATACCTTTATATGTGACTAAATTAGAAATGCTTTAATTACTAAATGATAAATGCTCCACAAGCCAAACAGAATTTATGTATATGAATATACTTTTATATTTGACTAAATTATAAATGCTCCACAAGCCAAACAGAGTTTATGTGTATGAATATACCTTTATATTTGACTAAATTAGAAATGCTTTAATTACTAAATGATAAATGCTCCACAAACCAAACAGAATTTATGTATATGAATATACTTTTATATTTGACTAAATTATAAATGCTCCACAAGCCAAACAGAGTTTATGTGTATGAATATACCCTTATATTTGACTAAATTAGAAATGCTTTAATTACTAAATGATAAATGCTCCACAAACCAAACAGAGTTTATGTATATGAATATAGTTTTATATTTGACTAAATTATAAATGCTCCACAAGCCAAACAGAGTTTATGTGTGTGAATATACTTTTATATTTGACTAAATTAGAAATACTTTAATTACTAAATGATAAATGCTCCACAAGCCAAGAATTGCTGAGTTTAAATGTTTACCAATCAATAATAATTCATAGAATAATGAAATGCTGTATAAATCATAAATGCTTGACTGCTCCCAAGCTTCTTCACATAAATGAATTCAAAGTGAATTATTGTATAAACCATAAATGCTTGACTTCTTCTAAGGTTCTTCTCTTAAATGAATTCAAAATGAATTATTGTATAAATCATAAATGCTTGACTGTTTCCAAGCTTCTTCTCATAAAGGAATTCAAAAATGAACTATTGTTAAATTAGAATATTTCCAAGCTTCTTCACATAAATGAATTCAAAATGAATTATTGTATAAACCATAAATGCTTGACTGCTCCCAAACTTCTTCTCATAAATGAATCCAAAATGAACTATTGTTGAATCAGAATATTCCCAAGCTTCTTCTCATAAATGAATTCAAAATGAGCTATTGTTGAATTAGAATATTTCCAAGCTTCTTCTCATAAATGGATTCAAAAATGAACTATTGTTGAGTTAGAATATTTCCAAGCTTCTTCTCATTAAGGAATTCAAAAATGAACTATTGTTGAATTAGACTGTTTCCAAACTTCTTCTCATAAATGGACTTGTAAATGAACTATTGATAAAAAAAAAGAACTGCTTCTAGCTCTTTCATAAGTAAAATGGAAATGTGTTATCATGTGGATAGAAAAGAACTTCGTTAGAAATTGCTAATTAATTGTTATTTAATAAAAAAATTTTTTGTTACTAAAAATTAAATTGGTTATCCAGTTGTCCAGTTTTGTTTTGTTTTATTGCATCACTCATCAGTTATAGCACTGGTTCATGAGAATCTCATGCCTTCTGAGCTACATCTGACATAACTAGACCTAGGCCAGTCAGGTTGTAGTGAGATGGAACTCTAATGGCGCTGTTTGGAAAACCAAACATATAAATGTTTAGATGTTCCCAGTCTCTATTGTACTACATCCTCTGATGAGCAGGAAATATTGTTGTAGGTGCCATTAACATCTGCATTAGGAATGTCAATTGATAGTTCCTTCCTACAGCATGCTCATCAGAAAATTGTTACAACTGACGTAATAAAAGGGTTGTATGGCGGTCCGGTTACATTTGTCATCCAACTGTGAGGCTTTATCCAGCTAGCGTAACCATAGGCACCTATTACATTTGGCGTCCAACTGTGAGGCTTTATCCAGCTAGCCTAACCATAGGCACCTATTACATTGTCATCCAACTGTGAGGCTTTACCTGGCTAACCTACCTATAGACTCCGGTTACATTTGGCGCCTTACTGTGAGGCCTTATCTGGCTAGCCTACTCATAGGCCGGTTAATTTGCCACCTTACTGTGAGGCCTTATCTAGCTAGCCTATTCATAGGCATAAGCAGATCACGATTCTGTGATATGAACAGTGCATATGATGTAGTGATGTAATTTGTTCAGGAAGGATGGAAAAATAAAAGTCTAAAAGAAAAACACAAAATGAATGGCATAAAGAATGAAACAGGCATTTCAAAGAAGATGGAGTAAAGTCATGGTGTGGATGGAGAGAGAAGCTTATTAAAGTTGAAATTAAAAAAATACTACTAAACTAGAATAAAATATTGATGAAAACCAGATCAAAATCAAAAAAAATGGTGAACTTAGAAACTCAGGAAACAGAAAAGATAGCCATGTTAAGGCAGCTATTAGATATGGTGAAAGAACGAATAGAAAAAGAGGATAAACAAAGAGAAGAAGATATCAAACAAAGAGAAGAATATAACCAAAAATGGGATAAACAAAGAGAAGAAGATATCAAACAAAGAGAAGAATATAACAAGCAAGCAATAGAAGCAAACCAAAGAATAGAAAAACGAATTAAAGAAGCAGTGGAAAAACAGAATGAAAAGTTCAACCAGTTAATGAAAAAAATAACTCAGTCTAAAAAATTGGATGAGGAGGAAACTTTGGAATTCCCAACCAAAGATATTTTAAAGGAATCACAAATTGAATACCCCAATACTGATGAAGTAAAATTTGAGATTGTTAAAAAGGAAGAAATTGAAATTACAAAGAGTGATCTTGAAATTGTCAGTCTACCTTCAGGAAAGCTTCTGATTGTGGAATATACCTCTAAAATTGAAAATAAAGAAACAGTATATACAGAAGCTGAGAATGAAATTGTATCAAATACAGTAAAAGAGTTTCAAATGGATGAAAATGAATCTAATAAAGCAAAATTAAAATCTTCTGATCTTCAAGAAGATGAAAAACGTGAAAATGAACATAAACAAAATATAACAAAGGGACTGTCCAATATAGAAGAAAATGTTTCAGAAAAATTGTCTGATATATGCTATGAAATAGTAAAGGAGATAGAGAAAGAAACCATAAAATGGAAAGAAAAGTATGTTAGTCCTCAGCCATATATAAAAATTATAAACAAAAGCTTAATAAACTCAAATCAAAAATTGAGTACAGAAAAAAAATATATGAAGACAGTTATTAAAAATATAGTTGCTTACGCAGGAAAAGACACCAAAAAGGAATCTGAAAACTCGGGATTTATCAGTGTGAAAGAAATTAAACAACAAGAAACCTTTACAAATACCAAAAAAATAATTATTATGGCAGAAGAACCATTTAAAAATAAACTTTTATGTAAAAATGAAGTACCACCATGGAAGAGGAACAGGAGAAAATTCACAGATGGTGTTCATGGTCCATATCGGACACGTATAATTAGAAGATCAAACAATAACAAGGATCTCCAAAGAAAATACAGAAGTGAAGCAGCAAGACACCACAGTAATGTTAAATATGATAAATTTCCAACAAAGAGACGATCCAGAAGTATGTCACCTCATAATACAAAAGAGGACTATAGGAGAACTGATCATGATCCTCAGTCTCCCAAACCAGGTTGCAGTTATAATTCAGAATAAAATAGAGATAGCTGATGGGAAAGGTTTGTGAGTGTGGTGTAGTGATGCATGAGCTTCTGTTTTTCATGTTGAGATGGTGGATGATTGAGCAGAGTTGCTTGGATGCATTGTGTTATGATGCTCCGAAGTATATGCTCGGCACTATCCAGACCTGGATGTTGTGCTCCAAGAGTAGTCCAGCAGTGCGTATATATAGGTCTCATGTATAGGCCTTGGTCTCATGGATAGGCCAAATGATAGCCCCTAAGACTCACCGAAGCTGAGCAGGGTTGGCTGAATGCCAAATTGATTTTTTTTTCTCTGGCTCCTGCTCTTGGTTGGATGGTGCTTCTAGGTACAAGAGAGGTAGTGCTTAAAAATGAGATATTTTCTCGTGATGTCGTGAGGCGGTGTGTACTGGTAGTTTGTGTTTGGCCATCTATTTGTCCCAGCATTGGAGGCTATAGTTCATGTATTCATTTTTCCGGCTCATCTTACCCATTCATCAGCATATCTAAAATCAGGCAGTACTGAGAAATAATGTGTATAGTATATGGAATGAAATCGTACTTCCAGGCGATTTCATCCCAAAATTTGGTGAGGGGTAATGAAACAGATATGCTGTTTCTCATATAAATATTCATAAGATCCCCCCTCATTCAAAAATGTCTAGCGTGATTCAGTTTAATTGGGAATGCAATAAAGCTGTGATTTGTTAAAAAAAAATCATATTTTTAATTTTGTGATTGATGGATTGGAATAAAATGTTATGTCATCTTATTTTTTTTTGTCTGTCTCAATAAAAAAAAAAGAAATTAATTATCCAATCATTAAAAAGAAAGAAAAAAGATACTTGAGTTAAACTGAGGCAGTATTCAAATTAGGCACGTCGTCGGAAGAAAAGAATTTTTTTTTCTCTCATCTTACACAGAGAGGCAGAACATGTTAAATTTTTTTTTTAAAAAAAAAGTGTATTACTTAATTCTTTTGACACATTAAAATATAGATTTAACAAAACGTGAAGATGGAAAAAGAAAGCTTTACTAGAGGAATTTTAGTGACAATGGGGTAATTTAGCGGCTTCACTCTCTCCACGCTGTGCCATGACTTTCCATAAATGAAATAACCCGCCTTCTTTTGAGTAAACTAGACTACAAAACTGGAAGGTAATTATGTTATAAAATATTAAAACATCTTTATCATATGTTATAAAGTGAAATTATAAAATAATGACATAGGATTGGTTTTATAAAATATTAAAACATCTTTATCATACGTTATAAAATGAAATTATGAAATAATTACATAGAATTTGTTTTATAAAATATTAAAACATCTTTATCATACATTACAAAGTGAAGTTATGAAATAATTACATAGAATTTGTTTTGTAAAATATTAAAACATCTTTATCATACGTTATAAAGTGAAGTTATGAAATAATTACATAGAATTTGTTTTATAAAATATTAAAACATCTTTATCATACGTTATAAAGTGAAATTATGAAATAATTGTACGCAAATTTATTTATAAAAATATTTGAACGTATTTACTATATAAATTAGAAATGCTTCAATTACTAAATGATAAATGCTCCACAAGCCAAACAGAGTTCATGTGTATGAATATACCTTTATATGTGACTAAATTAGAAATGCTTTAATTACTAAATGATAAATGCTCCACAAGCCAAACAGAATTTATGTATATGAATATACTTTTATATTTGACTAAATTATAAATGCTCCACAAGCCAAACAGAGTTTATGTGTATGAATATACCTTTATATGTGACTAAATTAGAAATGCTTTAATTACTAAATGATAAATGCTCCACAAGCCAAACAGAATTTATGTATATGAATATACTTTTATATTTGACTAAATTATAAATGCTCCACAAGCCAAACAGAGTTTATGTGTATGAATATACCCTTATATTTGACTAAATTAGAAATGCTTTAATTACTAAATGATAAATGCTCCACAAACCAAACAGAGTTTATGTATATGAATATAGTTTTATATTTGACTAAATTATAAATGCTCCACAAGCCAAACAGAGTTTATGTGTGTGAATATACTTTTATATTTGACTAAATTAGAAATACTTTAATTACTAAATGATAAATGCTTCACAAGCCAAGAATTGCTGAGTTTAAATGTTTACCAATCAATAATAATTCATAGAATAATGAAATGCTGTATAAATCATAAATGCTTGACTGCTCCCAAGCTTCTTCACATAAATGAATTCAAAGTGAATTATTGTATAAACCATAAATGCTTGACTGCTTCTAAGGTTCTTCTCTTAAATGAATTCAAAATGAATTATTGTATAAATCATAAATGCTTGACTGTTTCCAAGCTTCTTCTCATAAAGGAATTCAAAAATGAACTATTGTTAAATTAGAATATTTCCAAGCTTCTTCACATAAATGAATTCAAAATGAATTATTGTATAAACCATAAATGCTTGACTGCTCCCAAACTTCTTCTCATAAATGAATCCAAAATGAACTATTGTTGAATCAGAATATTCCCAAGCTTCTTCTCATAAATGAATTCAAAATAAGCTATTGTTGAATTAGAATATTTCCAAGCTTCTTCTCATAAATGAATTCAAAAATGAACTATTGTTGAATTATAATATTTCCAAGCTTCTTCTCATAAATGAATTCAAAATGAATTATTGTTGAATTAGAATATTTCCAAGCTTCTTCTCATAAAGGAATTCAAAAATGAACTATTGTTGAATTAGACTGTTTCCAAACTTCTTCTCATAAATGGACTTGTAAATGAACTATTGATAAAAAAAAAAAAAGAACTGCTTCTAGCTCTTTCATAAGTAAAATGAAAATGTGTTATCATGTGGATAGAAAAGAACTTCGTTAGAAATTGCTAATTAATTGTTATTTAATAAATTTTTTTTTGTTACTAAAAATTAAATTGGTTATCCAGTTGTCCAGTTTTGTTTTGTTTTATTGCATCACTCATCAGTTATAGCACTGGTTCATGAGAATCTCATGCCTTCTGAGCTACGTCTGACATAACTAGATCTAGGCCAGTCAGGTTGTGGTGAGACGGAACTCTAATGGCGCTGTTTGGAAAACCAAACATATAAATGTTTAGATGTTCCCAGTCTTTATTGTACTACATTCTCTGATGAGCAGGAAATGTTGTTGTAGGTGCCATTAACATCTGCATTAGGAATGTCAATTGATAGTTCCTTCCTACAGCATGCTCATCAGAAAATTGTTACAACTGACGTAATAAAAGGATTGTATGGCGGTCCGGTTACAATATATATATCTTTAATTTAAAGAATGAATAAAGTTAGATGATACTCATATAGTAATATGATCTACAGTTTCAATGCACTATCTAAAATTGTAATTGAAGAAGACTATCCTACCATCCATGTGCTATGAATAGATTGTGTTCCACATCAATGAATGATTAAATCTGTTTAGGTTACTAATCTTTCCTCTCTTATTTGAAAGACTATAGTGAAAACTTCATCCATTTGAAACATTTTTACAATTAAACTTTTTTTCTGAATCATACATTAATAATCTTTACATTATTTATTACATATGTTTGCCTTCAAATGATAGATGCCCTAAAATTTAATATTTGATTTTTGCAAAATAAGAAAATAAAGCACTAAACAGAGTTCTTAACTATAACAATGATGCTTTTTTTATTAGATCTAATATCATCTACTCATAAAAATTGTAGAACAAAATATTTCTTATTTGATTTTCATTTTTAAAATAAAACTAAATTTTAGATGAAACATTGTTTTAAAATTTTAAATTAAACTTATTATTTAAATTTAAAATAAATTTCTCTATTGTATTTATGAAAGTTTTTATTAACCAGTAAAAATAGTTTCCAGTTTACTGTAATTAAGTTTTTACAATTTGTCTTTTTAAAAACAAATGTTTTTAAATAAAACATAATTGTAGTCATATAATTTTTTGGTTTAAAACAAATGTTTTACAAATATATTGCCTAAATAAATCTAACTATATAAGTAAATTATTGAAAATTAAAATTTTTATTTTACACACTCAGAATTAAATATTTGGCTCATTTTCATATGCAAATTTAAATTTATATTTCTATGAGGTCTATATGATACTGACACCTTCAGATTATTTTAAAATAATAATTCTAGAAATGATTTTTACAAAAAAAACTGCATATGGGAAACTAACATTATAAATAATCACAAAGTAATGATAAAAAGCCAAAAGTGATAGTAGCACCATCTAACACTCCAAAATGACTACAATTTACAAGAAAGTCCCTGATTTTACCAGAATACATTTAAAATATGTTGTCCTCTCATTCTAAAAGCCTATCATTAAATAAATCAACATTAAAATTGGCAATTATGGAACCAGCTCATGATTATAATACTTCTCAGTATTAAAAGCATTCAGCTTTAAATAAATTTATTTTATTACAGATTCAAACCTGTTTTTTTATTTTAAATGAATTAACATTTTTTGAACCATTACAATTATTAGAGAAAAATGGTAAAAAAAATTATTCTAGAATTATGTATTTTCTCATTTGGATTATTTATGGAACAAAATGGACTTTATTGTGCTATGCTAAAAATCTGCATAGATATAAAAAAAACAGAATGTCTTATTTTCCTTAGGAATTGTCTTCAATATAAAGTTAATCCAAAATGCTATTGCATTAAAATTAACATGATCCACGTATCAGCAAAAGAGAATTATCAGGAAGCTTAAAGATATAGATCTATTGTAAAAGTCTTTCCAGTGCATTGAAGGCTGATATAAGAAGGAAAAATTATATGATTCTACAGCATACAAACCCCAAAGTCTCTACATGAAGAGCAATGACATCGCTGTCTCCTTTTGTCTAAATTTTCTGTTTTCAATCTATTTTGGTTTTTATTCTGTTGTTTTGAAATATAAAATCATTTACATATTGTTTTAACTTTATGTAATTCTAAAGTTGAGATCAGCATTTACTTATTTCTAATCTTAGCCCTGTCAATTATAATACAAAAGTGAAAATTTTATTTTATATATATATAGTTTAATGCAGAAATATATGTCATTAATCCAAGTAGCTATTCAAAAACAATTTCAAAAGTGATTTTTAACTTTTTTAATAATAAAATATAATACTTGGCAAACACATTTACAGAAAAAAATTAAAGGAGAAAATAATGTTTTAAATACTTATAAATTAATAAGCCTAATGATACAATAAATTGTGCATTTTTTCTGTCTTAACAAAATTTAGGTTTACAATTAAGGATTGAAAGATCTATTCTTGAAGCCCAAAAAATTCATAGATCCAAAAAGCCCTGGAATCAGAGATTTCTTATTAATGGAGTTTTATTTGGAATATTTTAAATGCAGTATAATAAAGCTGAATTTCAATATCAGTAGTTCAAAAAAACTAATCACTTTTATTTCATTCCTTGCAATACTATGTTATTCATACAACACACTACAGTGTCACTTTACAATCCAGCCTGCTTATTCTTTTAAAATTGAAATTGTTCAAAGTCTAACTTTCTACATTCACATTAAAGTTGAATTATTTCTACTATATAGTGTGTGTCAAGGCTTTTCTGAATTCTTTTTAACCATCAAGTAAAATTAAAAGTTAATTTGAACCGCTTTTTTTTATTTATTTACATTACTCAGCTGAGAATCTATCTTGAAACCTTCACTCTATATTCTTCCACTGGCCTCAATCCACATAAGTTAAATCCTTCATCATTGAGTCTGTCTCTCTATCACTGTGTTAAATTCATCTATATAAAAATGTTCAAATAAATGCCATACACACTACATAATTTAAAGATTGTGATTCATTTACTTAAAATGTATACTTACTTTAATAATCTGTGACAAAAAGTCTTTATTAACTCCTGAATAAGTTTTAAAATTTCAAGTCTTCCAGCTTTCAATCTGCATAATTCAAAATTACCTTGCTTGCAGTCATAATATATTGCATTAATTATCCAATAAGATTCCGATCTAGTCCTGAAGCTATATAACTCATGTGCAGAAAATTCTGGTTCATACCTAGAGAAGAAATTGGAATAAATTATGTCTCAGTGTATGAATGGATCTGATCTAATTAAATGAGCTTGATGATCTATTGGAATAAAGACATAATATGAAAATTAGCATCATCTGAAAAATCTTGATGGCTTAAATAATCTCCATTTATTTTTATTTTCTTATTTTAATTCATAAAATCTTTGTGTAAAATTGCTTATCATTGTTATTGCATTTTGATAAATATTTTTTCAGAATATAACAATATCCTAAAACTATATATTGATGATACAGTGCTTTAATCACTATAGAACTGTGTATAGAATCAAATGCCTTTTTATAATCTATAAATCCAAAGTATGACAATGATTTATATTTATTGATCCTTTCTATAATTTCTCTCAATATTTGATGTGATCTACTATGTTAAAAATACTTCTAAATCCAGCTTATTATTTGGGTTGCTTTATGTCCAAAATTTGCTGTAGATAAATTGTAGGTATTTTGATAAAGATTTTTTATAGATGTGATAGAAGACTGATAGACCAGTCATTTCTAATAACTTTTTAATCACCTTTCTTAAATGTCAATATTACTATTGCAGTTTTTCAGTCAGCTCGTACATTTTTATCATTTACACATTTGGTATACAACTTTGTCAACAACTTTTTTATTTCTTGACCTGTTTTTTTTAGATATCAATTATAGGATGTCCTTTAGTACGCAATCTCCACCATTTTGAATTTCAAAAACATCATCTGATCTAAGTGATAAAAAAGTACATGAAAATTACATGATCTTTCTTCTTTTTCATAGATTTAATTGCATGTCTCACATTTTCATTTAAGACACTGACTAATTCAGATTGAATAGCTGTAGAAATTATTGTTTTCTTGATTTTTTCTTACTATATAATTTTTTATAGAACTCTTCCACACATTTCATGATACCAACTTTTTTTAGTAATATTTCCACCTTTTCTTCTTATTACAGGAATAACTTCATTATCAATTCACAGTTGTATTTTAGTATATTATAAAATTCTAGATATTCAATTCTTCTTAATAGTTCATTTTTTTAAAAAAATTAAGTTTATTTTTTTTTTATAAATTCTCTGGTCTCAATAAAAAATTTACTATTAAATTCTTGCTTTTTTTATATCATCTATTTCTTTTATTTTTCTTAATAGATTATCTTTTAATTAATTACACTCAATTCTGAAACATCTTCAAGGATTTGAAAGTTTTAATTTCAATTCAACTGTATCTGAAAACTAGTAATATCAACTATTTCTACTGTTTATCTCAATTTTTATTTCTCTAGTTTGACATTAACATATATCTTACATCTCACTAATCAATGATCATTTTCTTTGCTGAATATATTAAGAACATTAAAATCTTGAAATATATATTCTCTGTTAATAAAAATATAATCCATTTCTACTATATCTTGATCTAGATATTTCTATGTTCATTTTTATTTAGCATTTTTCTCAAGGAAAGAATTTATAACATATATTTTTTTATTTTTTTTTAAATACCACATGTCTGTGTCTTTCCTCATTTCAAACACCATAACCAAATTTTTCTACAAAATTTCATCTTTCAACTGTTTGCAATTCTAGCATTAAAATTTATCATGACAATTTTAAAATTTGTTTGATCTGATGGAAAGCATTTTATATTTCCATATAAAAATCCTCCACTTTTTTATAACAATCACAACTTATTAGCATATAACCTTGAATTATCTGAACTTGATGTCTACATTAATTTGAATAACTAATCTCACTATTTTGTTGTACCGTCAATTTTTATAATGTTGTTCTTCTCTTATATTTATAATGAATTTCTCTTCACTTCTGCATTCAATATTTGTGATTTTATAGTGAAGTATATGTTCATTGTTTAAAACAATTGCTTATTTACCTCTATCATAATGCACCATTTAATATTATATAGTTTTCTAATTTATGCAATATTCTTTCACTTGATCTCCTATTGTAAATAGTGAAATAAAAAGTATTTGAAGTGCAGTCCGAGTTCACAATCAAAAGATTTTTAGCACTCTATGCCTTTGGCTATCAACCCCTGTCATGACTGGAAACATTATAGATTCCTGGGCTTAAGGACCATAATTTAGTTTTGTCTATTATATACATATTTATACATATATATAATTAACCTATTCATTCAATGTACTGAATGTTTACTATAGTAAATAAAAGAATTTGAATTTAGGATTTTCAGTCCATATTTATCCTCCACTCCATCTCAAACAACCAATACACATGACTACACACTGTAAAAAAGATAAATCATCCCATATATATATATAATATCAAATCCACCAAGGGTTTTGAGCATTCCATCATTGGACTTTCAATGAAAAGGATGGTTGAATTATTGGAAAATGAGAAGATTGAAGCCTGTCCATTAAAGTTTTCAGAAATACTATCTTAATATAAGCTGAGCACTGATTTTATATACATGTGGGAGATCATGATCTGGCCCAAATAATGAGTAAGTGTTGGTTCAGCATGAAATACATATATATTGGGATCATTTATCTTTTTCGTATGTGTGAGGTTATGTGTATCAGTTGTTTGAGATGGAATAGTATGAATATAGACTGAAAATTCTAAGTTGAAATCCCTCTATTTACTATAATAAACATTCATATACTAAATGAATAGGTTAATTTTATATACATAGTTTAAAACAGGCAAAACTCTCCATGTGTATTGCCACTCACTGCAAGACAGAGTAATCAATGGATACCAGAAGATTTGTGCATGAAATCCCCACTAGTGTCTACTCAACCAATATTCCCAGACTAGTTTCTGGCTTGTGGCTTTTGTCAGAGAGGAAACTAGGCTGGGGATATTGGATGAGTAGGCACTACATGGGGATTTTATGCACAAGCCTTTTGGCATCTATTGATTACTCTGGCTTGCACTGAGTGGCAATATGTATGGAGAGTTTTGCCTGTTTTAATAATAGTTATAAGCAAGCGTAAGAAATGGTGATCATATGATGTTTCTATATATATATATAGTTTATTCATACACACATTCTTTCTGTCTTCAAAAAAATCTCAACTGACATTTCAGTTAAGAACTATCAAATAACTGATTAGAAAGCCCACAGTGTTTATTGATTTTATACTCAGAGGCAAAAAGCCAATAAATTCACTATTCTATCTTATGCTTATTACTATATGAATAATCATGTAGTAATACCAACTGTAATGATAAGAATATAAATGGACATTAACAAATTTCCCTACTTTATTGTTTTAAGACTTCAAAGAGAAATCAGTCTCTTTTTAATTAATAGCTAACCCCTTTCTGCAGTGAACTATTCATATAATAATAATAATCAGTAAATGGGTGTTTAGCTATTTTGGGCTAAAGAATAAATCAAAAATAAATCACAAATTTTTATTCTTTGGCAATTGGGACGCTTTGGTAATTATTGCCTTCTCCCTCATTGTTCCTTTATCATGAGTTTCTTTTAAAGTGGTTTGTGTTCTATATTTGTCTATTTAAAAGTATTGTGTTGTCCAAAGTCTATACTTTAATGAAGGAGTAATTTGCTATTTATTAAGATCTGAATTGAGCACTAAAATGTTTTAATTAAGAAACATTTGTTCTTAATAACTTTTGGTATATAAGCATTTTTTTTTACAAAAAAAAGTTTGAATATCAGTTTAAATAAATATTTGTACTTTAGATATTATTAGATGAAATTATTGGAAAACATTTAAATATATATATTTCAGTTAATTAATTAGATCTTAATTTAATTAATAATTAACTAATTTTCAGTTTACCTACATGTCATAGCTAGTTGAAGTTCTTCAAAATACTATATAAATTATATATTTTATCAATTGCTACTTTAATGAAAATATTGGTCAATCTCTACGATTGTGTTGTGCACTCAATTCATTCCTGTTAAACGGCGACGAAGAAAAGCCAATCCTTTCTAACAAGTAACAGGGATGGCCAGTTTGACAAGATATTGTTCTGAAAATATTGATTGATTTTATCATTAATGTAGACATAAATAAAGTATTGATAATTTATAGATGGCACTATTTGTATTTTAATGGCAAAGAGCAGAGCTAAGTTTTAAAATTGTTAAAATATTTTTCTATGCTGTTTGTTGCATGCGTATACATTGATCATTTGAGAGCTTCACTATAAAGACTAATCATTGTGTATGAAAGTATAAATTGTGGTCAAGAGAGTGAGTTATTTGAAGGATTGAAAATAGTTTTGTTTAATTGTTTGAAAGGTTTTCGTTCGCCATTTTAAGTATAAAAGTTTTTTTAAAAAAGTTTTTTTGTTGAATGTGTGTTAGTGTAAGGATATTTATAAAAAAGTTGTATGTAAGATTAATTCGTTTTTAGTTAAGTTTGTTACTGAAGGTTTTTTAAAATAGTCATTTATTTTTTTAAAAAAAGACAATGTTTGGGAGGCCTAAGGTCGGAAAACACATGATTATAGTTTGATCGGTTTTGGAAAAAGTAAAAAAAATTTTCTTCCGTGTAAGGGGTTTGAGAAATAGGAGAGGTATTATAAAGTCAAATATAGAATAGGTGACTTGGAAAATAAGAATATGAATTGCATTTGTATTGCACTATGTGTATATAATTGGCAGAAAGGAATTAGGTGGGTGCTGGTAAAGGTACAGTGTGTACTGAGGTGTATCACTTGAAATGTTTGAATAAGAATAGGAAGGATGTATCAGGTTTCTGGTTATGTAGTCAGTGTGTAAATGTGATAAAAGAGGTGATAAAGTGGTTTCTAGAGAGAAAGTCAGAGGAGAGAGAGCAAAATGTAGTTAAAAAAAATAGGTCAGAGTATGGTTTTAATGGAGTGTCAGGAGATAAGGGTGGAGAAAGTAGTAATGCAATGGAGATGGTTAGCCAGAGAATAAGTAATGTAGAGGAAGAAGTGAAGGATGTAGAAATAAAATTAAAATTGTTATGAGACGAAGCATGAGCAGATAAAAGAATTATTGAGTAGAAATGATAAGAAATGGATAAGGAGGTCCAGAAGGTGGTAGAACATGTTACAGATGAAGTAGAGAAAGTAGAGTATGAGACAGTATTCATCGGAGATGCACTAATCAGAGAATGTGGGAATATAATTGCAAGGGAAAATAGAAGCAGGTATGTAAAAGTATGTTTCCCTGGAGCTAAAATTAGGGATGTGACAGATAAAATAAGAAAGCAAGGTAGTAGGGATGTATATTTTATGGTATGGACTAATAATTTGTCAGAGCCATCAGAGAGAGTAATGGATGAATATGTAGAATTGATTAAGAATTTGAGTAAGATTAAAGGAAGAGTAGGGATAGTTGGAGTATTACCAAGATTTGACAAGAGGCATTTGTTAGATAGGGTATATTCTATAAATGAGAGATTGAAAAAATTGTGTGAGAGAAATAATGTTATGTTTGTGGATGTATGGGATTGGTTTATTGGAAAGAGGGAGTTATATAGTAAAGATGGATTGCACTTAAGAAAACAAGGAAGTGAAGTTTTAGGGAGTCTGATATTTAAGAATATAATTCAGGAAACTTTTAAAGGGGGGTGAGCTTTTAAATTGTAATATTATCAAAAAGAAGAAGAATGTATGGGATATAAAAAATAATAAAAAGATGGTTGATTTAGATATAAGTGTAGATGTAGAGAGGGAATGGATCTATAAGATTAATGGTAAGAAAGTTTTTTATAAACGTAATGGAGAAGAAAGAATCAAAAGAATTTATAAAAGAGTAGTTAGGAAAGAAGAAATTGTTAAAATTGGGTTTTTGAATATGCAAGGTGGTAGGAGACCAGAAAAGTGAAAGCAATTGAAAATGAAGAGCTTGAGGTATTAGCAGTAGTGGAAACACATCTAAGAAAAGAAGAAAAACCTATTTTGGAATATGTGGTATGGCAGGGTATAAATAGAAAAGAAAAAGAATAAAGGGGTGGTAGTATATGTGTTGTATCAAAAAAAACATTTAAATATTGTAAAATGTCAAGAACATTTGTGATTTGAAATAAGGTTGGATAGACAGGAATGGATGGTGGCTGTAGTGTAAATAGCCACTGGAGATAGTCAAACTGTAATGGAGTGGAACAGTAGTATATATGAATGCCTAATTAAGGATATACAGAGTTTTCCAGAAAAGGGAAAGAGAATAATGGTTATAGGGGATATGAATGGACATATTGAAGAAATTGATAATGTAGATAATAAGAATGGTCAGTTTTTGAAGGAATTTTGTCAAAGAGTAAATTTGAGCATTGCAAATTTATCCAAATAGTTATGAGGGACAATACACATAGTCTAGGAGTAATATATTCCACACAATAGATTATGTATTGGTAGAGAAAGAGGTAATGAATAAAATATGGAAAATGAAAGTGTTTGATAATGAAGAGAGAGTATGTGATAGTGATCATAACTTTATTGTAATAGAAATGGTTAGTAATGTGATGGAGGATAAAAATAAAGGTAGAAATAATAGTGAAAGATGTGGATGGAGAGTAAATGATAAGAATAAGTTGGAAGATTATAAAATACAAGTTGAAGAAGCCATGAATGGTTGGGGATAAGTATAAGGACTGGTGTGGTGAAATAGAAAAAGTGGCAAATATTGTTTTAGTTGAGAATATGCATAAAAATAAAAGTAATAAAAAATGAGAGTTAGTAAAAGTGTAAAAGAGAGGAAAGAAGCATGCAGAGAATATAAGTGTGATATTAAAAACAAAGAAAGTGAAAATGATATGAAATGCTAAATGGGAAAGTACATAGAAAAAAAGAAGTTGGCTAAAATAAATAATTATAGAAGATGAAGTTGAATAGTAAATTGTTGGAGGATATTAATAAAAGTGGGAAGAGATGGAAGTAAAAAAAATTGGAATTACATTAAAAGGAGAAATGTAGGAGAGAGAGAGATCGTATTAATAGATGATGAGGGAATAGAGTGTAGAGAAAAGTTAGAGAGAATCTTAAATAGATATGTAATGGATATAGAAAAGATGTTAGATGTGAAGGACTTAGTGATAGAAAACATGAAAGCATTTAGTAATGGGAATATTAGTTTCACAAAAAATGAACTGAACGAGGCAGGGAAGAGATTGAAAAGTGGAAAGGTGAGAGGTTTAGATGGATGGGCAGCAGAGATGGTAATGAATTTAGGACATAGAGCAAAAGCAAAATTATTAACATATTTTAATAATATGGCAGACAAGAGAGTTTTTCCAGATAGTTGGAGTAATACAAGAGTAAGATTATTATTTAAAGAAAAGGGTAAGGATCATATAAAATTAAATAATTATAGACTGATAGTGGTAATGTCAGTTTTATATAAAGTTTTCTCATATATGGTGGCTGGAAGAGTTGTAAAATGGATGGAAGAGAATAATGTAGTGCGGGAAATGCAAGGAGGTTTTAGGTCAGATAGGCATATAGGAGATAGTTTATTTGTAGTTACAGAACTTATGGACATGAGTAGGAATTTAGGTAGATTGTTATATATGAGTTTTATAGATATAGAGAAGGCATATGATAGAGTAAATACAAATAGATTACGGTTAAGTTTAGCACATTTGGGAATAGATGAAGCTTTAGTAAATATTAAGAAATTATATGAAAATAATTACTATACTTACCAATTAGGGGATATAGAATTAGTTAAAGTTAAAAATGGGGTGGGACTAAGGCTAGGATGCCCTATATCACCTATTTTGTTTTTGCTATATTTGAGTGAAAGGGAGAGAGCAATAGAAAGACTAGGAAGAGGGATAGAGATACTGTTAATGGGTGGCAAGGGAGTATATATTTTGTCGGGTCTTTTTTTGCAGATGATATTTTTTTGTGTGCAGAAAGAAAATAGGATATGGAAGTTATGCTGAGGACATGTGCAAGGGTAGGTAAAGAGATGGGGATTAAATTTAGTGAAGAAAAATCAAATATAATGGTGATTAATAATGGAGAAAGAGAAGATGTAGAATTTTTATTGGGGGATATAAAGTTAAGTGTGGTAGATAGATATAGTTATTTGGGAATCATCTTAAATAATCAGGAAAATTGCTTGGTTGAATGGGAGAAAAAATTGGTAAATGAAACAAAGAAAAGAAAGGGTTTAGTAAAGAAATTAAGTGTTTTCATATAATAAATATGAGGTAGCTAGAATTGTATGGAAGGGAGTTGTAGTAGCAGGATTAACATATGGTAATGATGTGTTATGTGTTACTAAAAGGGTATTAGATTACTTAGAGAAAGTACAAAGGGAAGTAGGAAGACATGCATTAGTTGCAGAGGTATGGACAGCAAAGGAGGAAATTCAAGAAGAAATGGGATGGTCAAGTTTTTATATGAGAGATGCAAAAAGTAAAATGAAAATGTTTGATAGGTTGCAGTTTATGTGTAATGAAAAAATAGCCAAAATAGTATTTAATTGGATTATGAATAAAGGGCAGGCAACAAGATGGATGATAAAGTTAATGTAGTATGCAAAGGATTTCGATAAAGAATTTATAGCAGTATACTTGTATAAAAGGTGGGATGATTGTGTTAGGAGGATTGTTGAGTGTTATAGTAATAAGGAATGGGATAAAAGAATAGATGCATTAATAAAGACTAGGAAGTTGGAGAGATGGAGAACTAGTATGGAGAGTAAAAAGAGTTTAAATATATATAGAAGTAAATGGAACATTGGTTGTGATTTAATTTATGATAATATTAAGGAAAGTAGCTTATTGTTTAAGGCTCAAATGGGATCTTTAGCAACAAGAGAATATATATGTAAATGGAAAAATATGGGTGATTTAGTCTGCAAATTGTGTAAGGAAGATTTAGAAAATATTAGGCATCTGTTGATTGAATGTAAATTCTTGAAAGCAGAAAGGGTACAAATAATGATGTTATTGGAGAATAAATATGAACAAAGTGATTATACAGAAAGTAGGTCACTGGTTTTTATGCTGGGTTTGGGAAAAGCTAAGGGAATTTAATTATAAAGACCATAGAGTTGACAAAGATTATGTTGTGAAGATGGGATGGAACAGATTATGGGAAAGCTTAGGGTGGGGAATGGAAGGGAAGGTAAAGTGGCTAACAGGTTTCTTTGGGCATAGTTGCTTGGAGATTCCTGACTCATTTAATGAGAAGTCATGGTACATCACATCACATATTTGTTAAATAAAGTATATGTAAAGTATTTCTAAATTTATATTTAATTAATAAAAAAAATCTACATTTATTTTTTAATTTTTTAGATTGGAAACAGGATGTTTTCACTGAACAAGAAAATCTTCAAAATGCTTTCAACTCTCACAACGCAAAAACCTTGCTTGCTATGTTTACTAAAGACTGTATAGTAATGCCTCAAAGTTTTGATGTAGCACATTGTGGTGACAGTAAGTATTCTATACTCTAAGCTTTATAAATATAAATTGATTGCAAGCTACATCTGATATTGTTTTTTTTTTTTAAGATTTTGAAAATCAATTGAGCTCCTTTCTAACATTTAATAAACATGCGCAGATGAAATTTTCAGAAAAAAATATCGGTGGTTCTCAAGTACAGCCATACTCTATGGGAAAATTTGAAATTATGTATCCCAAAAGTAATCTGCGTTATACTGGCAGGTAAATTGAAATTATTGATTACAAAGTTAGATTGTGCAGTTTACAAACATACTATAATAGATATTTTAATATGTTGATGAGGTTTCAAATAGTTTATTATAGCAGGATTGCTTACAAAAGAAATGTAACTAATGTACTGATAAGTTTGAAATATATATATAAGCAAAAAAATTTATGATTAAAAAAATATGAACTTGTATTTTGGATTCATTTGTTAGTACAATGCCAATATTATCATTAATCAGTAAATTGTATGACAAATGAATCCAAGATATAACTTCCAATACAAGCGTTGATGGCCGAGTGGTTAGCACAGCTCCCTCACAAACAGTTGTCCTGGGGTTTGCTTGCTGGCTGACACATTGACACACACAAAAAACTTCCAATACACACACATATATATATGCACATTTCTAGCCTAAGAAATGATTAGTAATATTTATTAATATATTGAAAATTGAATGGTTTATTGTTTAAAAGTTTATGAGTTTAAATAGCAGAAATAACAGAGATGAACTTTGATACACAGCATTTAAATTTTAGAATCTGCCTTCTAATACTATATCAAACTACACAAAAGGTAGATGTTGCATCATAAATGTGAGTGGTGATATCTTGATACTTGTAGCTCAAATTGCAATAATATGTGCATATCATTATTTTTATTGAGGAATTTTGTATCAAGAATCTATTTTTAAATTTGCATCTTGAAATAGTCTTCTATATAGCTAATTTATTAACTATCTTAAAATATAATCAATGTTTGCTTAAATAAAAAACAAGAAAAAGTTTTTAGTGCTTGAAATAATATGTAACTAAAGATACCTTTCTCCAGAATAATATGAATACACAAATATAGGTTTCTTTAAAAAAATAAAACGTTCTCCAAATAGTCCCTCCAACAGCTTCTCATAATGGAGCAGTAAAGGAAATCTCATCACTAATTTTTAAGTGAGGAAGATCTGAGTAGTTTTTATCTTTGTTTTACTTCTACTCATTGACTAACTAATATAGAATAGTTAACTGGGATTAATGTGGACTAAGTACATGAAAATAAATTACCAAATCTGATTTTCAAGTTTACTTTACCCTGAATTTAAAGTTATGTTATAAGCATGGCAGATTAATTTACTGCTACTAACTATAAGATTCATCAATCAATATATATATATATATGTGTGTGTGTGTGTGCGTGTGTGTAATATATATAATGATATGTCATTAAACATATAATAGAACATTAGTCCTACTTGGTGTCAATAAACACTTCTTAAATGTTGGTCAGATTGAAAAATAACTTGAACAGATTCATCAACTATGAATCAGGCCCTTCAATAGCAACAATCAAACATTTTATAATGATTAGATTTGATGTTGTTTTTTTATATTTCTTAAGTATTTGAGTTGCAAGATATAGTTTGTTTTCTTTATCTTAAATAAGATTGAAAACATAGGCATTTTTTTCATTCATCTCCAAGTTTAATAAAATGTTTTTTTTTTTTTAATATAATTTAAGAGAATTCATAAAGTATAGAGGTGTGCAGCGGAAAAAATCATATCTCAGAAGGGTTTGTATGTTCAAAAAGAATGAATTGTCTATTTAAAAAAAGAAAGAGAGAGAAAAGCATACTTCAGGTTAAAAAATAATTTTTTGATAAGACAATGAATTTATGAATTGAAGATAAGAACTTTTAAACACTTTTAGAGAAATTATTGTATTGTGATTGAAAGCTTATAGTGAATACAGGAATTTGATGCATTGTTGCCTGTTTAATTTTCAAAAAAATAACAGTACAGCTTAATAACTTTATTATTTTCATTATTAATCTGCATGAATTAATGGAAATTGTAGAGTGTCATACATACTTTGGAGTGCAAGGCCTCCAAATCGATTCCAATTCTGGTTCTTCCAGCATTTGAATTTCTAAAGCCATTTGATTATTATAATTGAGGGAATTTGAATTAGTGATCTTAAACATTAAATATATATGTAAATATGTTCTTTCATTATATTATAAAAACTGCATTACTTTTTTAATATTGTTTTCACTACAATCTTAATTTGTATCTACATATAAATGATGCTTGTGTTATATATCATATACATTATATGGGTGTGTGTTAAAATGTATTATATATCTCTGAAGAGCACTGTAAATAATATATATTGAATTATAAATGAAGTTTATAAATAAATTACGAACTCTTACTTACAATATATGATATATACTAAGGAACTTGGAATAAACTAGGGTAGATATTACAGCTCCACTATACTTTAAACTTTTTTACAATCTCCTTTAAATTTTAAATATTGTTGATTTATATGTGAATAATTATTGAATTGTATGATAGAGGCTAATGTGTAACTAATGAGACTGTTCCGATAGAAATTCTAAGTAAAAGCTTTCTATTATTTTGTTAATGCTATTGACTCCAGAAAAATATTTTTTGACAGCATTTGCTGTATGTCTAAACTATTTTGCTCAATAATGCTTTATTATTATTATTATTATTATTATTATTATTATTATTATTATTATTATTATTATTATTATTATTATTATTATTATTATTATTATTATTATTATTATTATTATTATTATTATTATTATTATTATTATTATTATTATTATTATTATTATTATTATTATTATTATTATTATTATTATTATTATTATTATTATTATTATCATCATCATCATCATCATCATCATCATCATCATTATCATGATGATGATGATGATGATGTTTCAAAGCAAACCTTTATTGAGTCTAAAAAGTTACAGAGTCACATCTAGTAATATATTGATTTGTTACAAATGCAAAACAAATTACAACTATGCACGGAGACCAATTAAGACATCTTTTCAGTATATAAGTCTTTATCATTCTTGCATACTTTTTTGCTTGTTTTTAAATTTGGTTCAGTTTATACTTGCATCTCTTTAAAGTTGAAAAATGCTGATGTTGAAAATGTCATCATCTATCATATTGGACTTATATTTCATAGACTGGATCTTGGTTTCAAGTGTGACCATGTGGCTACAAACACATCTGATTGAGCTAGGATGCTGTCTCTTTTTCTGAACAGTTCTAGTTTTATTGAATATGTTGCTGGGTGGCATTGAGAGTTATTAGCAAGAGCAAAGGTGCATCCGGTACACCAGTAGGCATAAAGGCTGTATGTTGCTGCACAAATAGCAGGGATGTTGCCTTTTTTAAATGTATTTATTATTTCATCAATTGAAATGTTAGCCTTTCTGTATGTGGTAAACATTGTGCAACATATTGTTTCTAGTGCAGTGCAGGAATAAAGGAAATGATCTTGTGTCTCTTCTTTTCTATGACATAGCCCACACATGGGGTCTATATTTGTATAAAATCTATGAAATCTAAAAACCACAAAACCAAAAAAGCAAAAAAAAAAAACAGACCAAAAGCACAAATCATCAGACATTTACAACCTAGAAAATGATGAAATAGAAATAGATTTAAGCCAACAACAAATGGGCAACTGTTCAGTTTCTACACAAATCGCCTATATAGAGTCTGAACCAATATTAAATGAAAGGAAAACTGATAAAAAACCATACAAGTCTTAAATATGCATCAACATTCATCTAATGCAATTTAAACAAAAATTTAGAATTCAAAAATAAATAAAAATCACACCCTGTTATAAAATTATCCAAAAAACGTGAAGATAAAAATTGGATCTCTCAACATTAGAGAATGCCACCAAAAAACTTATTCAACTCAAAAAATGGTTATATACAACACAACCACACATACTGGAGCTATTGGAAACAAAAATATACAGCAACTCTCAAATTGATCCATCAAAATATTTAGTCAGCCAATGTTTTTGTGCCTGCTCAAGACAATCATCATCACCATCAGGTGGCACAGGTATAATTGTATCCCACAACTTCCCTTTCAATTATTTTAAAATTATATATATTGACTCTAATCTTATCATAATAACACTCCATCATAAAAATATCACACTTAACCTAGTATTTGTCTATATACCACCAGGCCCTGTCATCATCTCCAGAATAATAACAACAATAAATTTGATGCTTACAGCAACACCAAATTCCATAATACTCCTGGGAGATTTCAACATGACCTATCAAACTTTTGTCACTAAATGGATCCATCAAACAACAATCCCACTTATGAGTGCTGAAGGTTTTCTCCCTCAAACTCAATATCTTTTAATAACAATAGATATAAGTCACTTATAGATTTGTGTTTCTACTCACCAGTGTTTCATCATTATTTTAATCTTGAACTCTGTCCATCTACAATCTCAGATCATGCTGCCCAGTTCATTACCCTCAGCCTAACAAAAATACAGAATACAACAATAGACCTTCAAAAGACTATGTGAATACTTCTTCCAGCACAAACAACTGAATTCCTATATTCATTAAAATATTCAAAAATTGGTATAATCATATTATGTCCTGCTTATGTTTCATTATTTGTATATAGTGCCATTGCCACTTTTGCATCTGGTTGGTTCCCTAGTGCCCATCTTATATAATCTCTTGTCCAAGGTTAGGCATATCTTGCTTTTCTTTATCTCCCAGATAGCTTTTGAGTTCATTGCATGCTTTATTGTATGCATGTGTAAGCTTGAATATATACTGCTGGGTGCAGGATGATGGATTAATCATGATTATTCTCTGGTGCAACTGAGCTGCCAGAGACAAAAGTCTTGATGGTGGGGGTTGTTTTCTTGTTATATGGTTGATGTTAAATGTGATATAAAAGAGAAAAAAAGAAGAAAGCAATAATTTATAACTAAACATTTTATAATTGATATAGGTAATTAGTTTTAAAGCTTTATAATAAGTAAAGGTTAATACTTAATGCAGGAAAACTAAGTTTAATTATAATGAATTTGTTAACTTCTAAAGCATATGAATTATATATTAAAATTTTTTGCAATAGGCAGAAAAAATTGTAGAATTAACTTGAAATTAAATTATTACTTATACATTTTAATAGTAACAAAGTATTAAATAATTAAGAATTATGCTTATGAGTACTAATTTTCATTAAAATTTTCCTTTTGATTTTTTTTAACGTTCACAGTTTCCAGAGCATTTAGAAAGTTTTAATTAATCATTTATAGGTTTTAAAAGCTTGACATAACATGTAATTTTCTTTATCACATAATGGTGATGATATTGTAGTGATCCGGTTAGATATAATATAATTGAAAAAGATATTTTGCTATATTTATAATTATGATAAGATCATGTGACCTAGTAAATAAAGAGAAATTGTGAAAAGGAAAAAAAGGAAAAAAAATTAATTCAGCGTTTCTAGTAGTCATTTATAACTAAATTTTATAGAAACGAAAATAAATAGCTAGATAAAATGAACAAATGTAATTTTAAAAAATTAACAATCATTTTATTTTTCTCAGTTTTGTTTTTTAAATTTATTTATTACCTTAATTAAAATTGCATGAGTGGTATTGTCTTGTACTTGAAGCTTGACTAGGTTTGCACCATGTAGGCTAGAATAATCAGTTGAGGAAGTAAGACACTATTTGTTTGGAAAACTGATCTTGCACCAGGTCTCTTTGTGTAGCCAGTCTGGTGCTAGAATTTGGTCTCTGGCACGAATGGTTTTAAGTATTTGTATCAAGGTTTCTCTGACTGAAGAGAGTCTGTTATCAAAAATAAATTTGCATCTTGTCAGCCAGACTGCAAAGGTGAGGAAAATAGAAAACCTGATAGTTGAAAAAATACCTGTGGTAATGGTATTATGAATATTTAATACTTCTCTTGTGTCCAATGTCACTTTTTCTGCAATAAAGTCTCTGATCTGACTGAGGAATGAACAACTATAGAGTATGTTCATTTCTGTTGCAAAGTTGACACTGTGGACTGATTTTTCTCAGTTTTCTATCTTAAAATGTGAAGTTTGAAAAAAAAAATAATACTCAAAGTTTCCTTTTTACCGCAATACTAGATCAAAGCTGCATGTTTTGTTTTAGTTTTAATTCTTTATTGACTTAAATCATTGACAGAAATGTGAAAAATATATTTAAACTTATAGTTTA
This sequence comes from Epiperipatus broadwayi, assembly GCA_028023455.1. Lineage (NCBI taxonomy): Eukaryota > Metazoa > Onychophora > Udeonychophora > Euonychophora > Peripatidae > Epiperipatus > Epiperipatus broadwayi. The sequence goes on from JAQFVV010000013.1 coordinate 12,320,639, forward strand.
CATTTTCTTATTTTTCTCGTTCACTTTCTTTGCATATCTTCAGATATTCATATATATGTTAGTTATAACACTTCTTTCATATACACTTCAATGCAAACAAATTTTCTTAAAAACTTTATTTTCCTTACAGTTTTGACTGTACAGAAGTCTTTATCAGAGAAGAAGCATAGAGGTACTCTGATGAAGACTGCTGGACAGCCAAAATTGTAAGGAAAATATAAAAGTTTTTAAGAAAATTTATTTGCATTGAAGTGTATATGAAAGAAGTGTTATAAGCAATATATATATAGTTTACATTTTATGATGAAGTATCCAACTTCCCTCCTTTTTTTAGAATACTGGTTTCTCTATCCTCACAATAAAAATTTAGTTCAAGAACATAAATAAATTATTTATATTGGATAATTGAAATATAATAAGTTTTAAAAAGTAGACATCCAAGGACAAAACTATGGGATTACTATAATAACAATAAAAATAAAAGGTTTTTTTTTTTATGTTAAGTAAAAAATATCAAAAAGAATAACTAAAAATTTGATAGAAAAAAGAAAAAAAGTTTAATAATAGATATAAAATATACTCTAAAAAAAGAAGTCATACCACATTTGTACTTTCATAACTATTCCAAAATATAATACAAAGAGCAAACCTCAGAGAAAAAAAAAAAATTATAAAACATTGATTAGAACATTTTTATAATGATGTAAAATTTGTGAAATTTATCCATGAGATTTTTTAAATCTAGATACTAACAAATATTTATATGATTTACCTGGACATTTAAAATTTTACATTTTTCGTATTGGTTATGTGTGTGAAAATGAAATCCAAGTTTTATAGGTTTTATTTCTGATAGTTTTAATTTTGCACCATATTCTATTGATTAATTTTTTATTATTTTTGCTTTTGTACAATTAAACATTTCTTCATGAGCTCATACAATCAATAGGGAATATTAAAAATTACTCAAATTTACATAATTAAATCTAATATAGAATATTTACAATAATGATGTATAACATATATAATTAAACAAAAATTAGTAATAATAGAAATTTATTAAATGAGCTGCAGCATATTCCAATGTATTTTACAATTCTGGATAAATAAATTCTATATTGCAAAGCCCACTTAAAATTTTTGACATATCACAAAATAAACCCAGAAATTTTAATATCCTCACACATTTAATGTCATATAACTTTATTGATTTAAAGCTGATATTAATAATACTATTCTAATAATAGACTACATAGAAAAATCCAAATCAAGTAACAGTAATATTATTAATAGTTTATCATTTGGATAAATATTTATTTCTTACCTTTTTTATTATAATAAGACATTTTTTATTATTCATTTTTAATACATTAGAATTGTTTATCACCAAGTACAATGAATTTTTATTGTTAATTAACTATAATACAATAATTGATATTATATATATATATATATATTACATTGATTTATATGAAACTAATAATAATATTGTATTATTGTTTTATTTGGATTGCACTTAGCTTAATCTGGGAAAGGAACTTATTTTTAAAATGGCACTCTTTACCAAAAAGTTTGCAATTATTATCCAACCAAAATGTCTTTAAAATATTATTGTTAATTACACATGAATAAATCCAGAAAATGTGTCTTTTATATTTTTTATATGTAATATTCAAATAACTAAATAAGTAATAATTACAGTGAGACAAAATACATATAGAATAAATTTATTAATTTGCTGAACCAGGCCTTCAACATGGAGTATCTTTGTCAAAGCATGACTGAGGGGAAGTTTGAAAAATATATTGACATTTCCACCTGCAAATGGAGGTAATTAAATTGTTTTATATCTGATTTTAACACTTTATGGAGGGATGAAATAATAAACATATAACCAAAGATATGTAAAAAATATCCATGATCCCCAAGATGCACATTTCATGCTGAACCAGCACTCATCAGTTGGCTCAGATCACAATCTCTTGCACATATCTTTATCATTGTTATATATATATATATATATATATATTGTACCACTAGTGAATATATATGTTAAAAAAACACACATATTCTGTGATACATATGTTATCATTTAAAAATAAATAATCAAAATTTATTTAAGAAAAAAATGTGAATAGTAAAATAGTAAGAAAATATGTAAGAATTAGATGTTAAAATGCAAATTTGCAAAACTAAAAATATTGCATCATTTCTTTTAAAATAAAAGAAACTATTTGTTAAAAAAGCAGATGGGAGAGAAATCTAAAATAGAATTAGAAGATTTAAACTTTTTTCTCTCTTGTTTTAAAAAAACTCCTTTTATAAAGTAAAAATAAACAAATATGTAAAGTTAGAATAAAATTAGTCTATAAAAATAAATGTTTGTAAAACTTTCAAACTATAATAAGTTGATAAGATTTCTGACTGATAGGAATTGAAATTGTATGAATTAAAAATGTAAACTATTTTATCAGCAAGATAGATTAATCTAAGCAAAGGATTAAGATAACAAGAAGTGTAAAAATAATTAAAGTCAGGTTTCAAGTTATGATCAAAATTAAAAACTATGATAAAGAATTAAAAACAATGAGAGGAAAAGTATATAGTCGCTTTTTCTATTGTTATTAGTTGGATTTGTGATATACAGTCAGACCTGCAATCTGTAAATTAATCCAGTATTATTCCTTTAATCAGAGTCTAGCTATGCAGTATGCAGAAGAATACAGACTTGGAGTTTGGAGAACTTTAAATGCTGTAACAAACCAATCATTATTGCTACAGTCTACATAATGCATAAGCTGCATAAGCCATAGAAATGTTTGATAGCTTCATGCCCCAAGCTCTCAGCCATATCCTGCCTGAATCAATACTTGAAACAAATGCTGAGATTGTGAAGTAGAAGCTTCTGCAAACTCTCCCTCTCTCTCATTGTTTGACAGAAACCTGGAAGGAAAGCCATAAAGCCATCAATGAAGAAACAAAAGGCCAACCAGTTGGAAAATAAAACAAATTTGGTAAAGATACTTTTAAATATATTCTGATCACAGTCTAACTCTTTTATTTTAACTGAAATGAACTTTAATTAACAGACTATTATAACTATAGTCTAAAGTAATCATTTAAAATTTTCTTATTATATTAAGTATATGTGTGACTAAATAAATATTAAAGCTTGCTTAATTGTTATTTTGTCTATTTTCTCTTTATCGCTTATCACTGCATCACCAGTAAATTAATGTAGACTTATTTTATGTGTTAAGTAAATATGCTGAACCCTGAGACAGAGTGTGATCTAGTCGTGGGATATGTCAAGTGCTGTATTGTGTGCTTCTTGTCCGAAGCATGCTGACTATAACCTATGGTTGTCTGGCACCTGAGGTTGATCGTCAAAACAAATAAAATGCTTTAGATGGCAGGGATTTGAATCTAGCAGTTGAAATGGGCAAGGGTCTAGAAAGGTGATCATGTTATGCTTTGCGTAGCTCGATCTGACAGTAGATATCACTGATTGGCTTTTCCATCAATGGTATTCCCCTCTCTGCTTGAAGGGCTGGTCCGTTCACATAATATTAAAAATTATGTTAAACCCAGTTAAACCTAGCAAGAATAAACTTCTTCTATTCAGACCCGGTTCAATATATATATATATAAATTACTAGTGAACTTGATAAATGTCAAATGTGCTGCCATCATAACTTTGACCCAAACCACTTATTAGAAGTATATTACTAGTTTTGATTAGTTATTCATTAGACTATAGATTATCCAATAATGAATAATATTTCTGTACTGGATAATCTGTAGTCTAATGAATGACTAGATCAGATGAAGTTCTCTTAGTTTTTTATTTTTATTTTTTATGTGAGCTTTATTCAGAGTAAATAAAAAAAATCACTTCAGGATTCGAAATATTGACTTAAGCCTAGGAATCTCATTTTAGCTGTGAAATGAAAAAATAACCAGTTAAAATGCTCATTAATTGATCCAACTATTGCAACACCTTATTGCTAATGCAGATTTGTGCTTTCCTTTGCATTTGTAAACTATTCTGTATTGAGAAATAGATTGACAAACTTACAATTTTAAAACACGTGAGTAGAATGCTATGGATATTTTTTGAATAAAAACAGAATGTGTATGCGAGTAAATTATTATTGATATATATTAATTCTACGAAAGAACTAGCAATTCTATTCTAGCTAAACAATAATGTAATTAAGAATGCCATATCACTAATTATGATTGGTCTTACCATTCCTTTCTAATTTCATTTATGAAATTTTATATAATGTTTGATTAATGTAAAAGAGTATTTTAAATTATATTTATACTTTTCTTTCAATTAGTTGTAACTGAAAATTCAAATATTAGTTTAATGCTATAGCATAATTATTCCTTGAATAATTTGCTTTGTGATTTAGGAGAGGCAATAATTACTTGTTCAAGACAGAATATATTCAGCTAATTGATTTCTATCACGATTGTAATTACTTGAAATTAACAAGAGTGTATTAAACCTTTTTGTTTAACTTGACCAGAAGTAGTTGCTTTTTAAAATAAAGAATTTTTAATCTTGACTATATATATATATAAGTTTTTTCTGGTGTGGCTTTTGAAATTGATAAGATAAAAGGGGATATCTTTGCCATCATTTATATCTAGGAAAAATATTGGAATATTTTTATTTTTCCGAATATTTATTGAATAACCAGGATTATTATTACTTAAGTTATATATTAATTTTTTGGTAAAACGTTTTTTTCTTGGTTGATTCAGTGCCCTCTTGTATGTTTTTGTTATATTTTGGGTCATAGTGTCATCTGTTTCTTTATTCCAGAGCTCTGATAATAACATAGTGTACATAAATATGTGTGTGCAAAAATTATGCATTCTTTTCATGTCACCATTTAGCAATAACCATTTGTTGCACATATAAAAGTATAATATAGTCAGTAGGTATTTGGAAGAATAGCTCTGTGATGCTTTTATTAATTGGCAATCCAAGATTGCCAATCATTGAAATCTGTTTATAATAATCCTAGTATACCATATAATTGTTTAAATGTTAAAAATTATAACACCGGTATCACTTACACAAGTTATTATTATTAAAAGGCAACCTAATTGTGAGATTAGATAATGATTAGGTTGTGATGAATAGATCTCATGGCACAATAGTTTTTGAATTCATTTGATGAATCACAAACTGGAGTTTGAATATAGGCTAATAAAAATTGGAAAACTATTCAGGTTCTCTCCCAAAAAAATCAAAATTTTTTTTAGGTAATTGAACCAGCACCAACCAAAAATAAAAAAACACTAGAATCAGCACCTGGTGAGTTATGTTTTAATCTTCATTATTTTTTTCTAATATGAGAAAATTTTGTGCTGCAGCAAGCTGGCAGTTATTACTTATTTTAAACTCATAGTTGTAGACATTGGAAAAATATCATAATGGCTTATAAAATATTTAACCAAGTCTCTTTAGCTAGGCCAAATCAAACATAAGAATACAAATGACATATAACTATTATTTGTACTTATTAACATGAACATGTATAGTCAGTTATATGCCAGCATTCAAGGATGGACATTATTTCAAATTACCTTTTCAAAAACTTTTTTTAAAATCTTCAAACACTCTTACTATCCCAATTCTTGAGTCAAGATAAGTTCTAAGATTATAATTTCCATATTTTCTAATATATGTGCAATTTAATTCCCTTTTTAATTTCATTAACAATCAAAACGATTTCACTATATGAATATAAAATCTAGATAATAACTGCAATAAATAAAAAATGAAGAGTATGAGAATAATATGATTAGATTTACAAAACAATTATAGTAGAACAGGATGAAAAATGGGATATAGTGATTCTCAATTCTATATCTAGATAAATAGAAGACATCTTAATGATAATAGCTAGTTATTACGTAAATATAATGAATTATCCGGATAAGTAAATATTACAATTTAGATCACCAAGTCTCCTATTTCAAACGACATTTAAAATAGTGACAGTATTATATATATACACCATCCCTAGATGAATATATATATATATGTGTGTGTATTCCACATAATCTATGTAATAATAAATGCTGTTGTAGTTAATAATATACCCTGCATTGATCCGCTTATCCCAAGGGAGTATGTCATTTACTAGAATAATATTTACTATTTAAACGATTGTATACAACATTATAAATTAATTAGACTAAAAGTATTTAAGAGATATTCAGTATCTTTTTTATTTTGAGTACACTTATAATTAAGCACACAGATAATTGAAAATTGGAATGGCAATATGAGCATATGGGTTTCGGTTACCTCTCCAAGTTTTTAATTGATTACATATCTCATTAAATACTTTCGCTTTATATATATATAGTTAATACTGAACTGTGAGGAAGTGGTAAACTGATATTCATGGTTCTTCATGCCTTTGTTTATTGAATAGTAGCAACTCTATACAATATTGCCACCTAATGCAAACCAGATTGTATAAGCATGAGAAATAGTGGTCATGTGATATTTATTAAATATTTAATAGTTGACAGGAGTAGGAGCTTAGAAATTGTAATTTATGATATTAATTTATATTTTTCTTCATGAATGGTATCTTGCTATTTTAAGGAAGTATGTTATATGAATATAGAATATATATTGAATCAAAGATTCTCATGAATGAAAATATAATCATACTAAATATATATATATGCAATATGTTAATATTTATTCATGCCCTCTGCAGAAATTTCTATAAACATATAGTTTTATATATGGCAGTATTTCATGAAAAATAAACTAACCTCTTGCAGGACACATATTTCTGTCAATAAAATTTGATGTCATCAGTTGTTCAGGAGACCAATAGAGAAATTCAGTTTCTATTGAAATAAAAGTGCAATAGTCAATTTGAATTAAAGTTTGAACATGAATTTCAGCAGTTGTTGGCATAAGAATTGTTTAGCAGAAACATATTAACAGCAAAATATTAGCTTATTTTTCATATATTGGCACTCGTAAATAAAAAAAATATTAATATATATTAAACTATATAATTATCAACATTTCAAAAAAAATAACTTTCACTCTTGACTGGGTTACAAAGATATAACATTTCAGGCGATAAAAATATTATTACATAGTCATTGCAAAGATATGGAAAGTTGTAACCAATAATTAAAAATAATTTTTTGCAATGACAATATAAAAATACTTTTATCCAATAAAATGCAAATGTTATTTTGGTTAAACCTCTGAACATTGTTAACTTTATTATTCTATACAGTTATTTCCAGAAATTTACAAGTATTATAATATATTTTTGTCTCTCAAAATTTTCATTTCAAAATATTTTTATATATATTTCTTTCAGATATTGGTTTATATGGAAAAAAACTCAAGGCAAATATAAAATCTTTATTTCAATGCAGCACATTGTTGCCACAAACAAACTTATTGACACATGAGATTCTGAAGCTGAAGGCATAAAGATCTTATGTAGAATAAAGTTCTATGTAAAGAAAAAGAAAAAAATAGAAAAAGTGTTTAATATTTAAAAAAATAAAAACAAATATTCAAAAAAAATTGAGTTTTTATTATTTATTTAAAATAAATGTCATGTAGATGCACACACAGACAGAAATTGGTTTAACAAGATTTCTGTACTAAATAATAGTCTTAGAATCATAATTACCCATTGAAGAGAAGATGAGGTCTCAAAACTGCAGCAACAACACATTTGAAATTTTAAGCAAATGATATTAGTTAGGTTTCAGGACCACAATCATGGTCAGAATATTATTTTTCTGGGGCACAAAAATAGTTGTGAACTCTTTGGCAATGAATATTTTTATAAATATATTTATTGACTACATTTTGTATTCCTAAACACTAAAAAGCTCAATAACTTATAATTAGCAGCTAACTTTACATTTAAACATGCAATTTTTTAAAAAAACAATGAAATAAAATGTGACTAAATTTCAATGTGATATTGTTGTAAATCAATTCTAGTTTTACAAACAACTATAACAAAAAACTATTAGCCAAACTACTCTAATACTTTTATCAACCCTTTTTATAGCATTGGGTGAAAAAAAATATACTAATTAAAAACTTTTTATCTTTTCAAAAACAACTTTAAAGTTTTATCAAAAGTATGATCTACAAAAATTTCTACATTGATAGAGAAATGTATACAAGCATTAATTAAAAGATTTCAAAGATAGATAATAAAAATTTTTCAATTATCAGTAAACATTTTATCATAAAACATGCTTGTTTTTAATTTCAAAATCAAAATTTAATAAAAGTATTAGACTTTTTAAATGTTTATTTTACAATACAATTCTATTTTAAGTTCAAAAAATTAGTTAATTTTTTACTATAATTCCAGGGAGATGTAGAAAATACCTACAAAATTTTTGTCTGTGTTTATTTCTACCTTTTCTTTCAACTTTATATATATTTGTGTACACATACTATGTTATTGTGTGTCACATAATACAACTGTTACTATATATATATAGTAATAGAATAAAAATGCGATATGGATAGAGAAGAAAGACTTTAGTATACTCCAAGAATTAAGGTGCCAAATTGTAATGGGATAAACATGGCAATGATGATTAGATGTGCAAGATCCACTGACTAGTCCACATTCAAGCCTTCAGTTAGAGATGCCAAATTATAATGATACAAAAATGGTATGCAATGCTTGTTTTTATTCAATATGCATCTGATAGCAACATCTAAATTGAAATGATAGAAAAATATATAAGATGATTATGATAAGAAGTTTCATTATTCCTACAGATTTGTGTACATTATCCTATAATTGTTATAATACACAAGGATTTTTTCTAAATACCCCATAGATTTAGAGTGTCAAATTATAATGACGTAAAAGACAAAAATCAACACTTCAAACAGCCCTACAAATTATGATATTCAGATCATAACCACAAAACATATAAAAGATTCTTATTTAATTTCTTTATGAATATGACTATCAAATTATAACAAATTATTCTTCAAATCAACAAAGACTAAACATTAAACACCAAATTATAACTAACTACAATATGCATGGTGTTATTATTAATCTATTTTAAATAATTGTGGATATTAAAAGTTTAATATCTAAATTAAACATAGACTATGTGATAAGTTTTTAAATGTAAATAAACTAAATTGTTTTAGTTAGTATAATTCAAATAACAATTTTAATATATACTGTTACTAAGTTTATAATAACATAAAATTATTATCTTCCTAATCAAATAATAAATTATCATAACATACATTTAATAAGTAATAATTTAAAGTAATACACCAACCTTTAATTATAATTGCCTTTGTTTACCTTGAATAATTTAAGATAATTATACTTTACAAATTATAAAACTAGCTCCAATATGGATTTTGTCCAAAATAACTATCATATATAACTATTAAAATAATTATAATGATTTTTTAATCAGTTACCAAACATCTAACTATAATAAATTATTTAATTTATTATTATATAACATATATATCTAACTCAAATAATAATGATATATCAAATTTATAGGAAAGAAAGTAATACATAACAATATATGCACTTATCAATCCAATCGTTTGATTCCTGGATTATTTTATAATCATTTATTGTAAAATGAAAGGTGTAAATCAACACATAATTATTAAATATTAAAATTCAATTAGCTAATAGGTTTTTATAATTAATTGAAATGATTACTGAAACAGTTTGCTTGTTTAACTGAATTAACATTTATTAATAATAAATATAAAAATGATAAATAAATAATGAAATGTTCACAATATACAGTCTGATTACATATCATGAAGTATATCCATCTGAATTAGTATTAATAAAATAAGTACTTATACAGCACAGATTTACCTACTTTATATCTATTATATAATGTCCATTATATAATATAAGGAATTCTTGTAACATGAAAATGTTGATGTACATACATATAATTAAAATACAAGAAAGCTAATAATTACTATATAATACTCACAATATAACAGTTTATTAAACAAATAAAATAATAAGTATGTTTATAATATCAATAATTAGTTTTTAATATAATCATTCAAGTTCTTAAATTTTCATAACACGCATATCAAATATAATATACAGTTATTCAATAAGCATATGATATCTTAAATTAAAACTTTAACCATTAAAATTTAGAAGATGATTTTTAATTTAAATTAAGATTTAACTTTCTTATATTTTTATATTTATAAACAAACAATTTACCAACTTCTAATATGGTAACTAATAATATTGAAAAAATACAATGCAGATAAATAAGTAAATAAAATACAAATTTATATATGATCTGAACACAATCATTTTATTTAGTTACTCCAAAGAAATACAATAGTTCTTTGTACTTCAAATAATTCAATAATATCCATTAATCCAAACAAGGTTATATATATTATAAATAGTACTCAAAATAAAGTATATTGTCAAATTCCAGAATACCCGAAGTATTATTTTATTATCCTTTATATAGGAAAAAAACTTGGTATCCTGATAGCATTAGTATATACAGATATTGATCTCCAATTACAACATATGCAATACATAAATAAATTGGTTTAAACAAAGTCAAAATAATTTCATTAGCATTATAAAATAATATCTTTAAATAGAAATAGTTCTCTTATATAGAAGTATATTATCAATTATGATGTTTCATAACTAACATGTTTTGCTTATCCATGGCAATCATCTTTCTGCAGAAAAATGTTAAAATAAATGTGAATTCCTTAAACAAGTATTCAGAAAACCAGTCCAATCTCCCAGACAAATATATTCCTTTTTACATCATTATTTTATAATTACCAAGCAAACATATATAAAATGATTTGGATATGCTTTGATGAGAGTCAAAGTATTAATTAATTTGAATTGTTCAGTCTTATTTATAACCTCATATAATTGATGTCATGTTCATCAATAAAACAAAGATTATACTTATTCTTTATTCAAATATTAAATTTAAATTTATCCTGCATTCCAAAACAAAATTTCTTTTAGAACAATAATAATAGAATACAATAAAATTTTATAATGATTACATATAAAAAATAATATTTACACTTTAAAAACACAAATGATACCCCTTAACACAAACCAATGCAATTTAAACCACATTTGCACAATATAACATTGGAAATATATGCTTTATAGATATTATTCCAATAAAAACATTACACATAATATAAACACAACAATATACACATATAAAATATTGAATATTTTTTGTAATGTTTATGAGATACTACTTATGACTGCAGTAAATAAAAATACATAGAATAAAAAAATAATAATTTTATTAAAATTATACATTTATTATTTATGTGTGTATTTCAAATGAATAGAATTAATTTATTAATTCATGTTATAATAATAAGACATTTCTTCCTTTAACATTTTGTTGTCATGGTAACCATTTCTACACTTTCAGGTTAATGCATTACTTATTAAAACAAATTAGAAAACAATAAAAAAAATGTATGCTTGATCTTATACCAAATACTGAAGTTGAACCCAATTTTGGTTTGTACAATATATATTTGAATTTAGAATTTGCTAATATCTATTATCATGAAAATTAAAATAAATTCATATGACAGAAAGTGATGATAAGGCCTCATAATGGTAATCAATTTATATAATGGAAAACATCTATGATGATATTCATAATGACTAAATCATTAAATTTATTAATTTCATGTTGACTGTCCAAGTTATGCAATGAGAAATATATAATTAGAAATAGTTGATTTATGTCTTAAAATATAATAGGACTAATATTTAATCAACTTTTACAATTATTATTACCAGCTTTATTTTGCTTTATTGGGATGCTATAGCTTTACATAAATTATCTGGTGAAGACAATGTCCATATAGCACACATATATTATAAAATCTATTAGTAGAAATGAAATCACAGCGAATATCAATGTAATAAAGATTTTGGAGAGCACAGAAAATAAAGAAGTACTATAAATTTAACAAAACACTATTTAATTAATTAATTAATGATAATAACAATTATTAGAACATAATGTGACTATTTAAAATGTAAATTATAAACAGTCATAGATAAATATTCATAGATATTAAATATCAAATTAAGAATAATAATGATTATCTGAATATTTTTATAGAACACACCATAATGCAATTTCTAATTCTGATAGGGATTAACAAAATTCTCAAGATATTTAAATTAACTAAAATAAGCTTGTAATTGAAATGAATCTGATATAAATATTTCTTATTAAAATATATAATAATTTAGATAAATATGATTTGAGAAAAGAATAATCAAAAGAATAGATTCAATATTAATAATGTAATTTCCATATATTTAATACAATCATAATTATAGGGGATTTGAACTCAGACTTTTAAGCTCTTTTTAGTAATCCATTCCATCTTATATTACCAATACACATGACTGCATACATGTGAAAAAGATAAATGATCTCCAATATACATATTTCATTCTGATCCCTCTTATCATTTCCCAAACACAGCATAAAAAACAATAACGCACTTTCTGTATAATCACTTTGTTTATATTATTCTTCCACAACTTCATTATTTGTACTTTTTATGATTTCAAACATTTACATTCAATTAACAGATGCCTAATATTTTTGCTGCTTTTTTTACACAACTTGCAGATTAAATTATCCACATTTTTCAATTTCTGTGTATATTCCTTACTTGAGCCTTAAACAGTAAATTATATTCTTTATTATTAGCATAAATTAACTCACACCCAATATTCCATTTACTTCTACATATATTTAAACTCTTTTTACTCTCCATACTAGTTCTCTATCTCTCCAACTCTCTATTCTTTATTAATGCATCTATTCTTCTATCCCTTTCCTTACCGTTATAACACAATTCTCCTAACACAATCATCCTGCCTTTTGTATAAGCATACTGACATAAATTCTTTATTCAAATCTTCTGCATACCATAGTATCTCTCTTACTCATCCTGTTGCTTATCCTTTACTCATAATCCAATTAAATACTATTTTGGCTATTTTCTTATTCATAAACTGCAATCTATCAAACATTTTCATTGTGCTTTTTGCATCTCCAAATAAAAACTTGACCATTCCGTTTCTCCTTGAATTGGCTCTATTGCCTTCCACACATCTGCATCTAGCATATAATACATCATTACTATATGTTAACCCTGCTACTGCCACTCCCTTCCATACATTTCTAGCTATATCATATTTATTATATGAAAACATTGTTAATTTCTTTATCAATTCCTTTCTTTTCTTAGCTTCATTTATCCCTTTTTTCTCCCATTCATACAAACAATTTCTCTGATTATTTAAGATGATTCCCAAATAGGTATACCAATTTACCACCCTTAACTTTATATTCCCCAGTAAAAATTATTTGTCCTCTCTTTCCCCATTATTAATCATCATTACTTTTGATTTGTTTTCAAGAAATTTAATCCCCACCTCTTCACCCACTCTTATACACATCCTCAGTATAACTTCCATATCTTCCCTTTTTTCTGTGCATAAGAAGACATCATCTGCAAATAAAAGAACCAATAATGTATACACTCTCTTTCCACCCATTAATGGTATCTCTACCCCTCTTCCTAGTCTTTCTATTGCTCTCTCTGTTTGTCTCAAATATAACAAAATACATGACATGGGGCATCCTTTCCTTAGTCTCACCCCATTTTTAACTTTAACTGATTCTATATTCCCTAATTTATACATATAGTAATTATTTTCATATAATCTCAATAATATTCATTAAATCTCCATCCATTCCCAAATTTACTAAACTTACCCATAATCTATTTCTATTTACTCTATCATATGCTGTATATATATCTATAAAAATCATATATAACTGTCTAGATTATATTTCTACTCATATCCATAAGTTGTGTAGCTACAAATAAACTATCCCCTATATGTCTTCCTGAATTTCCCCCACTATATTATTTTCTTCCATCCATTTTGCAACCCTTCCAGCCACCATATATGTGAAAACTTTATATAACATTGATATTACTGCTATCAAAAACATTATGATATTGCAGCAGTGCCCTTTATGAATAAATATAAAGTCTGAATTTCAAAAGCCAATTCAAAAGGATGCTCTTTTAAATCAGCAATTTGAAGTTCAGACTTATTCACAAAGGACATTGCTGAAATATGTTTGATAGGGTGATTTGAATATTTTCTATTTAATTTTCAGTTAGCTACATATTGGAAATACTTTCTAAAAGTAAAAAAAAAAAAGTTAAGTCAATAATTAGTTGTTTATGTTTAATCTTACAATTATCATAATTTAAGGAAAATCATATATTTGTAAATTACTAAAAAAAAAGGCTCAAATTCACATGTGTCTTTATTATAAATGTCATTTATTCTTACCCATAGTTAATTATGGTTATTTCAGATCATATTTTTTTTTGTGGGGGTGGAGGATGGGGGGGTCATTTGTTATTAATTTTATTTTCTTTCACTTTTTATTTTTGATTTTTCTAAAGAATGTAGAATGATTGCACACTATGATCTATAATTTAATTTTATTATCCACAAATCCAACTTGTAAAAAAACTTTTATTAATTAATATTGATATATATTCCTCAATTTAATTTGACTATGTTTAATAAAAATGATTATTTAAATAAGATCAATGCTATATTTCCAAGACATGAAATAAATAATAAAGTTTTCTTCACAAAAGCATAAGTAACTTTAACCTAGTAAAACTTTCAGTGAATAAACACAATAATATTTTATTTTACTACCCCAAATATTTTCAAAAACACACTTTATCAACCTTTCACATTTTATTTATGATTTCATTAACAATAATTTTTTTAGGGGTTGCATTTTTTTATAAAAAGTTTTAAATTATGCTGTTTTTATTTTGAACTATAACCACACTATCTCTGTATCTTTTTACAATCTGATAAGAAGGCTTATATAAATTTTAATCTTTCTTAAGGTAAACAGCTCTGAGTATCTCACATGAAGATATTTTATAAAAAATTGATCACTCTCATTGAACTTATGTGAAATTTTACTGTTTTCTTATTTTTCATTGAGTATTAGAATTTTACAATATCATTCTAGCTTTTTTAAAACAATATTCAGCATTGACACACTCATAAACAATGATAATGGAATTTTAGTTAACAATGGACTGATCTTTTAAATGGATGCAAGTCCAATGGAGTCATCATTGGTGTCATTAATATAATTAATAAATATTTCAGTTGATTGTGTCATTCTCTTTGATTTAACTTCAAATATCATCTAATCAAGTTTTCAGATATAAGTTTGGAATACATATTTTGGTAATAAGCATCAAAAAAGCATTTATAAACTCATAACTGCAGTAGATGAATATTCAAATCAGGGATATGTTCAATTCAGCCAATTTTCCTTTTCCATTGCTTTTTGTCAAATAATTCTATTCTTCATAGCAAAAGTATATTAATATATAAGCTAATTATCGGCTTTTAATTTGAATTATTGTTTCTGCATTTAATGCTCATACAATAAAATATTAAGCATTTAAACAATCATATATTAGGTAAAACTTCATTATTTTGCTCAATACAAACATTATCAAAATTATTTTCTCTAAAATATTTAAATAAACTTTCATTTTTTTCACATTTAAAACAGATTAAAAAAGTTTCAGTAAATTTTGTGATTGATTCTATATACAAATCAAGTTCAGGTTTTGGTTTTCTTATACTTATTCTCTCTTACATATATAGTAATAATACTATCATTGCTCAATAACTTTTTAAAAGTTTTTGAGTTACTTATAAACCAATTTCTCTCTGTTTTATAATAGACTTCATTCTCTGCCCCAATTTTAATTCTTCATAAATACTCTGTGCACCAACTGTAGATATTTCCACCATTACTGAATCAATTTGGGTCATTTTTAAAGTTTTATATAAACTTTTCATTTTTATACAATTTTTGCATCAGTTTTATATTTGAACACATCAACCTTTGACTCATTAAATGTCTTTTCATTTGCTTTAAATTTGTTTGTGGCTTTTGTATTAAGCATATCTTCATGATTTCAACATCCACATTACTTTTGCCAATACCTTTTATATTAATATTATTATATCAATATTTATATTATTCATTTATCCTACATCCATTTTATATTCGTAAATACTTTCCACATTGTTTATTTTTGTATAACATTAACAGATGTCACCACTAATAAAATATCATGGAAACTCTTAAGGGATGATCTTGGGAAATTATCAACAATGTTACTTGTTTTATTTATGGTGGATTATTTTTCATCGAGGATATCAATTCCCCCATCCCCACATAACTTCATATATTGTGTGGTGTCATAAATAAGTTAATCTGAATAATTTTCTTTGTAGTAGGATAGCTTTCTAACCCTTCCCACTTATATACTTAAACTCATACTCTCCCTAATTCTCATTCATTGTTTTATTCAAGACGTTCATTGGATTCTTGTTATGCCTTTTAGATTTTGTAAGTTTATCTTATGATTTCATTTTTTTCCAGCCATATTTTATTATTTCTTAAACTTTATTCTCAACATTTTTTATTTCTCTTCTCTTATAAAAATATGTATTATTTCATGTCTTTTTCTCTCTTTCTATCTTTATTTTTCTTCTTCTATTTCTTTCAAACTTTATTATCATTTTTTTTATTTTTTAAAAATATGTTATCCATTTTTTTTATGAATATATTTAATATATAAATGCTATACTTAATTTTGACTATCTGAATTTTTTTTTGACAGAATTAAATATTATATTTCACATTATGTTAGTTATTGTATTATTACTAGAACAGTTGCTTTCTGGTAATGTTGTTGTAAAATTATCATAATCATGGATCAGTTTTATTACACTAGTATAGCAGGAATATATTGGATTAGTCACTTATTTCTTTACTATGTTTTCTATTACTCACCCCCATCATTAATCAACTCTTGCATAATATTACTTAAAACTATAAACTAGGGGTTATTTTTCCTTCCAAAATATTATTTATTTATTTATTTTGTGAATATTTATGATTCAATGTCTTTTATAACTTTCAATGATTTGACAGTTTATGTAAACACAATAGGGAGTTAATAGCTGCTTAAGCATAATCTTAGGAGATCAATTTTATGTAATGTAAATATCAAAAAAGCACATCATATAAACCTTGTGATGATGACATCTCATATTGGGAATAAATTTATGTAATGGAAAATATCTATGATTAGTCAGGCAGTGGCTAAGTCAAATAAGTCTATCAATATCACTTTGGCTGTTAAATTCATATATGTATTGTTACCCAACAGTCTGACTATGGGTGGAAGAACACAAAAGAAGCCTTACAACCAAGCAGCACATTGATCACTGAAAAACAAATAACCTTGCAACCTCAGGAATAATAATCAAAGAGGTTGCAAACTGGGGGTCTGAGGTTACATGTACAGGCACCATATGATATGGATTTCAAAAACAACCCCAGAGTATGAGTCCTTTTGTAGACAATATCATGGCTAAATATGATTATTAAAATACAAGTTCCTGTTATAATTCAAAATATTTTATCTTAATTCTTAAGATATCTTGATCTTAAATATAGGTTCTTTTCAATCTTAAATATCTTATCTTAAATATAAGTTCCTTTGCAAGTTTAAATGTCACATCTTATGTTTTAAAATATCTTAATCTCAAATATGAGTTCTTTTAGTGTTCTTTTACAAATTTAGAGTATCTTGATTTCAGGGTTCCAATTTGAAATAAAATGCACTTGGAACTAAATGTTAATGATAATATTTTAATTTCTTAACAAAAATATAATGATTATTATTTAAGTTGAACATGGAACATTTAACATTTTTTTAATTTTATTTTGGAATCTTAATATTTTATGAAAGTAGAAATGAAATAACATAATAACAGAATACTTAATTAATATAATTGATAACTTGAAAAACATTTCTAAGTACTTTACAATTATTTAAATAGTATTATTTCATTTCCACTAACCATAAAATACAGAAATCTTATATTTTCTGATGCAAATTTGGATAAAAATATCTAAAGAATGTAAAAGGCAGTAAGAACATCTTTTATGCTGTCAACTACACTACGAGTGCATTTGAAATGAAGTAAATAAGATAACATAAGATAACATTTATCTTTTAAGGATTCAGGTAAAATAATTAAATAATCGTTAAGCAAAATAAATGTATTGAAATGTACTCTCAAAATAATTACTAATGCAAACGTTATTAAAGTACATTTTCTGATAAATAGATGTGCTTATCCAAAGATATTATAATGGCAACAAAATAAAACGTACTTAACCAATAATAGTTATATATAGAGTAAGTTAAAAAAACAAACTCTTATGAAGCTTCAAAAATACCCTCAACCTCAGACCGCGGTTTCTGCCTCTAGCGTCATCAGTGAGGTGCTAGGGAATAAAAATACTAGAACTAGTCCAGCATTTTATCAATGCCTAACTATTGAGAAGAAAATCTGAAACTTTCAGACATTTAAATGTCCAAAAATCCAGCTATCTAACTCAAATAGCCGTATGTGACTGAACTAAGTTCAGATACACCATATATTAATAGCTCTAGCAATATAAAATCGCCAAAGCATTAATAGCAAAAAACTAAAATTAAATTGATAAAAAAATCAAGTCATATGACCTAATTTTAATAAAGCTCCTATTTACAAATGTTATATATAGGGTATTTTTGAAGCTTCATAAGAGTTTGTTTTTTAACTTACTCTATATATAACATTTGTAAATAGGAGCTTTATTAAAATTAGGTCATATGACTTGATTTTTTTATCAATTTAATTTTAGTTTTTTGCTATTAATGCTTTGGCGATTTTATATTGCTAGAGCTATTAATATATGGTGTATCTGAACTTAGTTCAGTCACATACGGCTATTTGAGTTAGATAGCTGGATTTTTGGACATTTAAATGTCTGAAAGTTTCAGATTTTCTTCTCAATAGTTAGGCATTGATAAAATGCTGGACTAGTTCTAGTATTTTTATTCCCTAGCACCTCACTGATGACGCTAGAGGCAGAAGACCGTCGTCTGAGGTTGAGGGTATTTTTGAAGCTTCATAAGAGTTTGTTTTTAACTTACTCTATATATAACATTTGTAAATAGGAGCTTTATTAAAATTAGGTCATATGACTTGATTTTTTATCAATTTAATTTTAATTTTTTGCTATTAATGCTTTGGCGATTTTATATTGCTAGAGCTATTAATATATGGTGTATCTGAACTTAGTTCAGTCCCATACGGCTATTTGAGTTAGATAGCTGGATTTTTGGACATTTAAATGTCTGAAAGTTTCAGATTTTCTTCTCAATAGTTAGGCATTGATAAAATGCTGGACTAGTTCTAGTATTTTTATTCCCTAGCACCTCACTGATGACGCTAGAGGCAGAAACCGCGGTCTGAGGTTGAGGGTATTTTTGAAGCTTCATAAGAGTTTGTTTTTTAACTTACTCCATATATAACATTTGTAAATAGGAGCTTTATTAAAATTAGGTCATATGACTTGATTTTTTATCAATTTAATTTTAGTTTTTTGCTATTAATGCTTTGGCGATTTTATATTGCTAGAGCTATTAATATATGGTGTATCTGAACTTAGTTCAGTCACATACGGCTATTTGAGTTAGATAGCTGGATTTTTGGACATTTAAATGTCTGAAAGTTTCAGATTTTCTTCTCAATAGTTAGGCATTGATAAAATGCTGGACTAGTTCTAGTATTTTTATTCCCTAGCACCTCACTGATGACGCTAGAGGCAGAAACCGCGGTCTGAGGTTGAGGGTATTTTTGAAGCTTCATAAGAGTTTGTTTTTTAACTTACTCTATATATAACATTTGTAAATAGGAGCTTTATTAAAATTAGGTCATATGACTTGATTTTTTTATCAATTTAATTTTAGTTTTTTGCTATTAATGCTTTGGCGATTTTATATTGCTAGAGCTATTAATATATGGTGTATCTGAACTTAGTTCAGTCACATACGGCTATTTGAGTTAGATAGCTGGATTTTTGGACATTTAAATGTCTGAAAGTTTCAGATTTTCTTCTCAATAGTTAGGCATTGATAAAATGCTGGACTAGTTCTAGTATTTTTATTCCCTAGCACCTCACTGATGACGCTAGAGGCAGAAACCGCGGTCTGAGGTTGAGGGTATTTTTGAAGCTTCATAAGAGTTTGTTTTTTAACTTACTCTATATATAACATTTGTAAATAGGAGCTTTATTAAAATTAGGTCATATGACTTGATTTTTTTATCAATTTAATTTTAGTTTTTTGCTATTAATGCTTTGGCGATTTTATATTGCTAGAGCTATTAATATATGGTGTATCTGAACTTAGTTCAGTCACATACGGCTATTTGAGTTAGATAGCTGGATTTTTGGACATTTAAATGTCTGAAAGTTTCAGATTTTCTTCTCAATAGTTAGGCATTGATAAAATGCTGGACTAGTTCTAGTATTTTTATTCCCTAGCACCTCACTGATGACGCTAGAGGCAGAAACCGCGGTCTGAGGTTGAGGGTATTTTTGAAGCTTCATAAGAGTTTGTTTTTTAACTTACTCTATATATAACATTTGTAAATAGGAGCTTTATTAAAATTAGGTCATATGATTTGATTTTTTTATCAATTTAACCAATAATAAAATGTTTATTTACAACATATAATTATTTATATAATAAAATATTTATTTACAATAATTATTATTTCTTTTAATCTACAATTTATACATATTATTAACTAATACATTGATGTACATTTCTTAAACTTATTTCTACAATTTTATCCTCTAAGTTATATTTAATATAATCTTTATTTCCAAAGTCAGTACCATAATCTAAGATAATATAAATCTATGCCTTTGTCCAGGCTACTAGGATATATTATACACTTTACTTAATCAAAAATAGTATTTAAAAAGTCAGTGTGGTGATGCTTAATAAATATTAATATGATAGCAAAACTATAATGTAATATAAAAGCATTTATAACATTAATAATATCTATGTTGGGGCAAGGAAATAACTATGCTCAACACTAATAATATACTTGAAAATTATAGTAGAGATAATAATAAATTGCAAGGCTGAACATGCCTGTGGATATACACCAAAATATACTCTAATATTGAAATTGTAGGTATAGTGGACAAGGAAACTATGAGCTAACAAAATGTGATTGAGCAGTGCTGATGAATCAATGAGCCACATTTCAAATTGTCTCAAAACACTACTAATAATGAAGGCATGGAGATAATAATATTAACCATATGAATAATTGTTCATCTCACACACACATACAAAAGACATAATTTATTCATTCAAACTATTTGAAATTCTTTTACACATACTGATACCTATAATACTTTCATTTATAAAATACTTTTCATAATATACAATAAATGCTGTTATACCTCAAGGTATAGTTACTTATAATTTTAAATACTCCTTCAGAAAAACTCTGGAATAATAAAATCAACACATAAAATCTAACCTTCTACTGTATATCTTACACCACCTCTGGAACACCATTCATACAAACATATTTATAATATAACTAATAATAATCATACTATAACACCTATAAGCTATAACTATAATAATTTTAAAATATAAAAAAATATATGTACATGATAACTACAATACCATTTTAGAGATTAACAGTTCATTTTCTTTTTTATAATAAAACTATCTCTTTTTAGTCCTTTTGTTCTTTTCTTGAAGTGATATATGAGCACATTGTCCTTTACTAAAGTAGAGCAGACACACATATACACAGAAATATTTTGGAGAAAAAGTTCACAATAATTTCACAAATATAGAATAACAGGAGCTGAAGGCAAATGATTTCAATAGCAAACAGTTTCTTTCAAGACACTTTTTTAGATAACAATAAAAATCAGAGGAGTAATGAACAGAATAATAATTCTTTATTTAAAAATGCTCTTTATAAAGTTCTATTATGAAATTTCAAATGTGGTAAACTTAAATTATATTTATTTCTTTTATAAAGTTAATAATAATGTATTTGAAGCAATCAGCAATTTAAAAACAAAACATTCAAGTGATGAGATGAATAGCTATAATATTTATTTTAATATGAAATAATTTGAATATAATCTTTTCATTACAATAATTAAAATTTTAGTTCCCACAAATTGATTTTTTATGATAATTTTATAAGATAATTTTAAATAATTGCCAATATTTCCTTTTTTATAAGCTTAATAATTTTATAGAAATTCATCATTATATATATAAGCTTGATATAAGTAGATTATTTTAATAGCAAATAATTAGTATTAATGACTAATTAAAAGTTAATTAAAACATCTTGGAGATAGTCTTATAGCAAAGTTCAGAACTAATGTTATATAACAATTTTTTCTCATGTGACTCTTCCTTTGGTTTCTTTAAAAAAGTATTAGAATTTTTTTAATATTTTTCAGAATTATTGTTTGATAAATCAATTGAATCAATGCTTTTAAAAGAAGCAATGCATGGATAACTTATTAGTTTTTTACTCTGTCATGAAGAAGAAAAAAATGAAACTCTTAACATTGACTTAAAATAAATAGTCAAATAAAAACCAAACAATTTACTTAAAAATTAAAATTTGAAGTGGCAGTTAAATGAATTGAAGAGTGAAGAAGTAGTGTTGTAAATTTTTAAGTGTGTACATTTTAATACTAGTGTGTGTGTGTGATTGCTTTTCTCTCCACTCTTGCGCCAATATCAATATTGCATTTCCTCTTTATTAAATCAATGATTTACAGGTCTGCCATATAACCTTGTGCTTTAAATCCAGACAACCTAGTCACATCACTGTCTAGACAATAAATGAACTTTTTAATTACTGATTTTTATCAACTTTAAATAATTATCAAATTAATTAATAAAAGTATTGGCTGATTTTCAATTTAAACATTCCTTTTATTAAATAGAACATTCTCAATTTATTTAATTATTTTTTACTTTATCCTAATTAAAACTTTTTAACATTTTAGTAGATATACCCAATTTTAAAATACATATTATTTTTAATAGTTTTTTTAACTTTCCATATTTCACGTGTATGCTTCAAACACTCACACACATACATACACATTAAATATAATCATTTTTAATGCAATGAAAATAAATTAATTATTAACAGACATTTAAAATCACTCAAAAATTAGAATTAATATTAGTTAGTTATACTTGTTATTTTAAAATTTTAATTTTAAATACTTTTATATATTGATATTTAATAAATTCTGTTATTTTTAATTTATTTATTTTAAAAATCAGTAACTAAAAACCTAATAAAGTTAATTAATCATTTCAGACAACATAAAATAACTTTGTTTATTATATCTATTTGAAACATATTATGTTCTAGATTAACTTTTCTTTAGTTTAAATATTAATATTATTTTTTCAAGTAAATATTAAACATCCTAAGATAACCTTTTTAATAATTACCAACTAATTAGGCTAACTGAATTACTTTAACTCATACTATTGAAACATATAATTTAAGATTTTTTTATTATAGTAGTATAAATAAAAAAATTTACTTATTATAATTTTATATATAAAAAAAATTAAATTCTTTAAAAACATATTTAAACCCAAAGGGCTTAAATATATAGTCACATTTTATATGACTTACTTGTTTTATACTTTCATGTTTGATAAGGCTAAAACCTATGTATGTATATAAATAATAAATATATGAACTAACTTAAATAAATATAAAAAATATCAATAAAAGAAAAAAACACAATTTCTTCTCTATAAAGCTTCTTTAATATTTCACCCAACACATTGGTTTTCATCAGAAAATACTCAGCAATAAGGCTACTTTCAGAATTTAAACATTAAAAAATTACAAACTATAGATTTGATGTCTTACATAAAAATGAAGGTAGACCAGTTTTTAAACATTTTAATTTGCCTGATCACTCAATTGATGATTTGAGAGTGGTTATATTGGAGGACAAATTTTTTTTATGAGAGAGGGGAAGCAATGGGAAAGTTTTTTTTAAATTTAAAAACCTCTTTATTATTACGAATGCATAACACATTCAAGCATTTTCAAAATGTAAACAAATGTTTTTAATGTAATATTAACCTTTAACTCTAATTATATTATTGGTTGTATGGGTAAATCAAATCTTTTATCCCAACTCACAAACTGAGACAAAGCCTATTGTTAAAACATATTCGCCTATAATATTAAATTCAACTCAGATAGTTTATAAAAATATATTACTAATTTTCAGGTTATGAAGAGAATGAAAGTTCTTTCAAAAAATAAATTGCTATTTATTTATTCTAAAATATTCAATTTCGTAACATAAAAGCTGTAATATAAACAAAAAGGTCGACTTTTACGTTATAGAAAAGTAAATATTTCTTTTAAATATTTAATATTTTTACTAAAATCTTCAATATTTTTTGAAAATAATTTTGTTTTTTTATTATTCTCTCTGAAAATCATTTGTAATTACTGAATATATACTTAATATTCTTTAAAATTATATTCGAAATGAAAATCTCAGCGTTTTCTTTATTTTCTTTGATCAGGCGGTTTCTTTGTTCTTTCCAGCCAATCAGAATGTCTTTTTCGGCTGAGAGCATCTAGAACCAATCAAAACTCATGTTCTTTCTTTGTTTGGTTTAAATGTGTTTTTATTTTTTACTTGTAAAATAAATCGGAAGGGTCACCATCTTACAGAACTTTTAAAAATCTATTCAATACCTGTAAAACGAATATTTTAGCATAAGAACTAGCAGGTTAGAGTGACGTCAGATGTCTGAACTTGAAAAACAGTCTTTGGTAACAGAAGTCTATGCAATCTACATGCACTTTTTACACCCTCATTTTCATTTTTTCTTCAGCTTTCTGTAAAGGTAAATTTTATTTTTCTACGATAAAAAATAAAAATTTTATGATAATTTTTGTGATCAAGTAAATTGAATTTTTTTTTTCTTTCTCTCTCTTTTTTTTTTTTTTTTGATAGTTACTGGAAAAGATTTCACCCTGAAAAATATATTGGTAAAAACTTTTACTTTTTCCGATATATTTTAAAGACAACATTATTTGATAGGCCAATGGTAAGTATTTATTTTTCTATATTTTTTAATTATTATTAATTTTTATATACTTTTTTAATTATTATTATTTTTATATACATTTGATAAAATTATACAAAAAAACTATTATTGAAACTAATATTTAAAAAAGATCATGATTACTTGCGTTTTTTCTATGATACTTTTTTTCTATGATACTGGAGTATTTGAATTAGATGATATCAGATAAAGATATACATGTTTTTCAAATATTATGACTTGATTCAGATTTTTCTATAATCTTTTCTCTGCATTTTAATTATAATAAATATACGCAAATGCTAAAAGTAAAGATTTTGACAGTATATATATAAACTACTAACTTATAAACCTCAAGCTTAACTCTATAATGAATTTAGTATTTCATTCACTTTTTATTTTATTTTATTATTTTGCATATAGTGCTTATTTTAGTAGTACTTTTTAACAAATTACAAACTGTATTGAAATTCTTTATTATAATATTCAAATTATACTAATTATTGATCAATATTAACTACTTGTTTTATTATTAGGGATGGTATATACATTGCAAATCCCTGTATGGAAATACATTTTGAAGGGTTACAGAGAAGAAAAAAAGTATTAATGTTTTTATTCTATGAAATTTTCAAGTGATGGATTGATTACCTTAGGTAAGTGTTATTATATACTAATTTTTTAAAAATTGCATGATGAATCCAACCTAACCTATTAACAAAAATATAATTTTAAGTTGTACACATGATAATTTAGAATTTGTGAAATAATATGAAAATAATTATTAGAAATATTAACTTTTTTTTTTATTACTTTGAATATCAATGACTATATTGTTTTGAATATCAATGACTATATTTTATTCAGCTTAATTACATTCTTTGGTGTTTTATTTTTAAAATAATATATATTATGTCATTTTTTAGTAATACAAACATATATTATGATAAAGTTTGTGGTTTGACATAATTTTTTTAAAATATTCAGTATGGCTGCTTCATACGTGTAATTAAGATATTATATCCTATAGTATGAATATAGATACTATCACATCCTTGAATTACCTAGTTTTCTAGGAATTTGTTTATTTTCTAAAGAACTGTTTTTTTAGTGTTCTATTTTTTACTGTTTTATTGCTTTATTACTTGTTTTTTTATTTTATATGTGGACTAGTAAAATATGTATAGTGATTTCTTTTTGTATATAATACTATATGTATGGTTTATATATATATATATAATAGTATATGTGTGGTTTTATTTTTTTTTTAAAGATTTTTTTGAAAGAGTTTTTTTTTGTAATTTTTTGTACAAGGTTTTTTGTATAATTTTGTTGTATGTAATTCTTGTAGAGTTATTTATATTTATATACATGTATTAAAGTAATCTTTAATTTGTGTTTGTAAAGTTTTTATTTTTGTAGGGTTTTGTAAAATTTTATAAGTATTTTATAAAAATGTAATTACTACTTTTTTTGTTGTTGTTTTAAAACAATAAATATGAGATATTTATCAGTTGGTTGATTGATAAGAATTGTTGTATAAGGAATGTATTATACGAGGAGGAGATTTTGTAAGAAAAGTTTTTAAAAAAAGTTTTAAAAAAAGATTATATATAGAAAAAAGATTTATGAAAAAAGAATTTTAATCTATAGGAATTAATTTTGTATATCTGATATGTGAATGTTTGTAATTTTTTTATATTTAAATTTTGGAAGTAGCCATATTGCTGTGCTTTCTGATAAAAATCAGTCTGCTAGTTGAAATATTAAAGCAGCTTTATAGAGTAGTAATTTTATGGTTTTTTTTCTTTTATTTATATATAGAGAGAGGAGGATTCAATTATATTTAAACAGTTGCAATGAATTGATCTCAAATTGTTATATATATATATAAAGCAGAAGTTTAATTAAAGCCATAGAAAATATATAATGGAGAAATAAATAATAAATACAGCCAAAGTAAGGTTAAAATAAATTTGTTTATTAATCTGCTGAGTTAACTTTTGATACAAAGTGTCTGTCTCAAAGCATAATTGGTAGATAATTGACAGAGGGTGATAGTAATTCTGATTATAAAAGATAGACATACAGTTATTTAATATGACAACATAGGCACTTCGCAGTTACCTATTATGCAAATCTCTGGAACATCGCCAAGTTTAATCTTTTATACTTGTAATTATTATCAGACTCTGCTAATTATCTACCAATTATGCTTTGAAACACATACTCTGCGTCGAAAGTTAACTCAGCAGATGAACAAATGAATTTATTTTAACCTTATTTTAGCCGTATTTATTATTTATTTCTCTATTATATATATATATTGATTTATATCTCCAAGTTTGATAAGGATAGTAGGCAATCAATTAAGCACATACATATATAAATATATGCAGACACTCACATATTAGATATCTTTATTGCGAAACCTATTATAAATAATATGAGATCACAATAAACATAAGTGGAGTCAAGATTTTGGAGTGCAGAAAATAAAAAAAATATTACAAATTTAACAAAAACAATATTTAATTATATAACAAAAAATAATAAAAAGAATAATTAATTGACTATTTACATTTTAATTTATGAACTGGCAAAAATTATTGTGGAAATATTAAAATACAAATGGTACTAATTATCAGAACATCTTACTACAACAGACTATAGCCAACCATTAATTCTAGTAGGATTGATTGAACTTTCAAAATATTTAAAATTACTAAAATTAAAAAAAAACTGGCTATTGAATGATATTCTAATACAAACATTTCTCATTATAAGATAATTTAGGTAAATATGGTATCTATAATTATATAAAATATATTTAATACAATATAGAGATATATTTGTTTATAAAGTTATTTTTTAGTTTAACTTTTTTCCAATCATAAATTTTCCTGACAGTATGTGGGCCATCAAAGTAAATATTTGAGAGGATTTTTCCTTATCAACAAATCCTTTGCAAACTTTATTCAGTTTGATAAATGCTAGATAGTAAAAAATGAAATGTCATATACCCTAATTGATAATTATTTTAAAATAATATATAATAGTAATGGTTGGCATCAGATTTACAGATCATATGGACAAGAATTTATTTTTTATGTCAATTTTCTGAGATCGATCTCTCCAAAATCTTTCCAATTTCTAGAAGCTTATATATGTCTTCTTTTCTCTTTGCACTTTACTAAGTAGTTCTTAAGGATATAATCACTTGAATTGATTTAAAGCTATTTATAAAGTCTTGACAGTTGTTTGTGAAATTATATAAAAAAAATAAACAACCAAATGTTATTTTCTATTTGTATTTGTACAAATATATTATCTAAAATTCCATAAACATGGAGACTAGTTAATTGGCGCTCAATAAAAATAAATATTCTTACTGCTTATAAATGCATCTTGATTATGTAGAAAATAAAGCTATAAATAATTAAAAAAACAAATCAAGTTAATTATTTCATTTGTGCTTAATTTTATAATTAATATAATTAATGTGAAAACTATACTCTTTCATTTAAGAATATATATATATATTGAAATGAATTGATTTCATGACATGTAACAGGGCATATGAAACCATAGATGTGTGTGCATGCACATATAATTAAATCTTTAAAAAAAAAGAAAAAATGGTCACAAACAAAATTTATATATATATATAATTATTTAAAATAGTCTAAAAATTGTCTTGATATTTTTGAAATATTATATTATTTAAAATTAAACATAAAAAAGGTCTATTTTATGCAAATATTTTATGTAATTTGTTTTTGATTTTAACAAAATTTAAAATTTTTTAATATATAAAAAAATCATTTAGTATAAAACAAAGATGCTTACTTATAATTATGGTTAATTCAAATATATATTCACTTAAAAGATTAAGAATTTATTTTTAATTGAATTATTTTTGTTTTTAACTCTTGTGCATTTCAACATTTTTCTATTCTTTAGCTAATGGCCATATGAGTTAATAATCCACTATTTTATTTTAATATTAAAATCTTTATTCAATATTATGAATCAATAAATTGTATTTGATTCACTAAAAATATAAATTTATAAATGAAAATATCCTAAAAAATTAAACACAGAACATAAAATAATAATGTGAAATTCATAATGAGAATAATTTTTTTTTCCTTCTTAGATAATTATAGTAAATCCAATAACAAATAAATTAATGTAATCTTTTTTTGATTGAATTTCATTTTTTAATCATGAATGAATTATTATTAAGTCATCATAGAGCTATAAAATTCTGTTCTAAAATTTAAAATTGCATTTATAATTATTAAAATAAAAACAAAAGTTCTGCACTAAAATGTTTGATGGAGTATAAAGATGTTGGTTTCCTTTTTACCATTACTTCAAATTTCTTAATCTGTATTTTTACAAATAAATATATTTTATACAATCTAAATCTAAATATGAGTATATATATTTTTAAATAATTATTATACAAATATTTTGTAAAAATAATACAAATATTTAAATAAACCATGAAAAATGTAGAATTTTTCTGTTCATTGGTACACCAATTGAAGAGAAATTTATAAGTTTGCTTATATTTCCTAGATCAAAAAAAAAAAAAATCAATAATGCTTTAGGTTGTTGTTGGCTTGTTTGCAGCTTTCCTCTATAAACTAAGGACATTTTCAGATTTTTTAAATTAATAAATCAACATTTACTTTAATTCTAATTTTTACCATATAAATAACATGAACTGGCAAAGCAGTGCTAAAGACAGCCACAAGAGAGATATTTAAAGCTGAAACCTAAAAATGACTTCACAATATTCATAATATGCAACTATGAACTGAACAATTATAATTACTTCTAATCTTGTTTTTATTAATCAAAAATAAAAATATTTATTATTAATTCTCCTATCTATAAATTCCACAGTATCTACTAATAGTCAGTTCAAATTAACTGATAATTATTATAAAAAGTCAGTTTCTAATTTCCATATTTGCTCAAGTTGAATTTTTGAATATGTATAATGGAGTGTTTTCTCTGTGATATCTTCATAGTCCAATATATTAGATATAACTTATCACAACTAAAATTCAGATATAAAATTTAAATTGAGATGAGGACTGCTAGTATATAATTTATATACTATTAACCAGAACATGTCACAATGGCAATTTACAAAAGAGATTTAACCTTGAGAGAGTCCAAGGGCACACATTGAACAATGATAAAAACATGTTGAAGTACATATGAAAGAAACTTCTTTGGGTATATTTATAGATGTGTACACAAAAATTGATTATATAGCCACCCTTATATTGCTACTAACATTTTCACATACATATAAAGCATAAAAGTAAATATATATATAGACATCAAACTTTAATTCTCTTTATTTTTGTTTATTCCCCCCCCCCCCAAAGAATTTATTTATTTTAAAGGTAAATAATTTTTTGAATGAATTTAATAAATTTGTAATTGAAATCTTTTTATATATGTGTAAGATCACTAGCTATTTATAAATCGTTAAAACAATATTGACCTAAAGATTTAATGAAATAAGATTAAGAATTAAAATATTATTTTTGTACAAAATATGCTCATGTGTGTGCTTATATTATATATACATTTAACATTTAATTTCTGTTAAAATAAAACATTGGCTTATTAATGATTAAAATATTAACCATGCATGTATGTGTATATTTAATACCATTTAGAATCTATATATCTATAAACTACAATTTAAATAATGTTGTGTGTATAGTTTGTTTGTCAATATGTTAATTTTTAAGCCAAAATTAGAATGATCTATTAAAATTATATAGTATCTATCAGATCTTTTATTATATAATTATAATCAAAAATGTATTATATTAAGTTGGTGAAGTTATTTAATGCATAGATTAAATATGATATATTTGCTCTTGTTCACATAGTCAAAGAGTTGTTGCAAACATGAAACTATCTCTGGATTAATAGCAATGGAATATGGGTGTGATTAACTAAATTCTTTTTAAAATTATTTATATGGTGCTAAGATAACGGTTACTTTCAAATTCCACTCACTTTATAGATAGATTTTATGTTGATGATCAATGGTTCATTGAGAGACAGTACACTTATAGTGCCAGTTGATCTTAAGTATTGATGATGATTGCGATTTCTATAATTATTTCAGTATTTTTGATAAAGGATTAGTTTTATAGATATTTTAACACTTATGTTTAAACACAGTAAAAAATATTGATTATTGCTTTTTAAAGCCATAGGGTTGACATTGGTTTGATAAGAACAGATTAAAACCCTCAAAGGATAACTAATGATTTAATAATTACTTGCTTATGATATTCTGATTGTTAATGATATTTGCTGACAGTTCTATATCTAATTTATTTTTTTAATGCCAGTTTTTTGTTCATCATTCTTTTCTTTGCATTTATTTTATCATATTTTACAAAAATATTGAGGTTCATTAATTTTTCCTTATTTATCTTACATTATTACAATATATATATATATTCAAATTCCAAATAAATCAATTTAGCACAACTATTTGTATATTATAATTATATTGTAATGGAATAAAATAAAGGGAATCACATGTCAATGCATGCAAATAATAAATGGTATCTGATGAAAAGCATACACAAATGCTATGTAAATGTAATGAGATCAGAGCCACGTAATACCATAAGTATATCGGAAATACAAAGTAATAATCATATATAATGTTAATAAAGTGGATATGATAAACCACATTTTTAACAATAATACAGAATTATTTTATTATTTTGTAACAATTGTTAATTCATAAATATCATTCATACAATTTTTAAGAGAATTTTATACAATGCTTATACACACACACCAAATTTCATTATTAACTAAGGCTAGCTTCCTGAATAGCAAAAAATGCTGAATATATGTGTAAGAATAAAGTGGACAAAATTAAATTGGAATTTAAATAAAGTTATTGTAATAATTCAAAATAATGATTAATAATTTTAATAATGAATTAGTAAGAATAGTATAAAATGTTGGATCTAAGTAAATACCGTAATACTATATAGAATTAATAGATTATTACATCTGATTTTAACTTATTTATAAATATCATATAGTTATTAATTTATTAAATAGTTATAAGACAAAACAATAAATGTAGTAATAATGTTTAAAATATAAATCTACCTGGTTTATATATTTATAAATCGTAGGTGGATCTAGATAGAAATGCTTCGACTATTTAAATATTAATTTGCCATTAAATTGTTTTAATAATATATATAATCATTTCTGTGTTTGCATATAATTAATATAGAATATTGCTGATTAATTTTAAGGATTTACATTTTCATTTACTATTACCTATAAAATAATTCTGATATTATCAATGGATTTTGAACACCCCTTTAAATTTTATCTAAATGCAAATTAATCAGTAATCAATTATAAACGAAAATATTTGCATGAAAAAAATCTTAAAAGAAACTGGTCTTTAAGTTCTTTTTTTTCTCAAGATTTAAATTGGAATAACCATCCTTCTTTGAATTATAATGCCTTGAAAATATTTTCTTTCTTTGATGAATTTAAAGTTTCTTAGAATTTCTGCGATCTGTTCACCTGCATTTTTAAAACTAATTAGTATAAGTGTAATACTCTTCTGTAGTATCAATAAACTTTTTTTTAGAGCAATAAGCAAATATATATTTTTCTGTATTTCATTAGCACTGGAATTAATATTTTAAATAGTATATATAAAATATATGTATTGTAACAGAACAGGTCCTAGCCTTGTGTAACGAATGGTTGAGAAACCGTATTTAGAATTCCTAGATGTATAGAGTCATATCTACTCCGACCTCCCTTCTAGGAGATGTTGTATTAGCACATAAACATACATCAAAAAATCTACCCATATACTCATCTCTTTTCACCATTCTAAATTTCCATTTATACCAGAATTCAAGCTTAGGAGACTGCACATAATATTCTACTTCAGGGAATATCAATATTATTATATTTACTGAGCGAGTATGTGATAAATTGATAAATGATTAAAGAAAAACCCAAACGACAGTTTTTAATTTGAAATCATATATTTAAAAAATTTATTTACAATTATTACAGTTTATGCAACAAGTAATTATAACGAATGCAATTAATTTCCTTACATATCTATGAATATCTTTGATTAGTACAGTTAATACTTATTAATCCAATCCCACTGTTCCCCTCAAAGAATAATCATTAAATATCAATACTGACAAAGAAAAATTAAATTAAAACTTGTGATTATTTATATATACACTTGCTTGCTAATTTAGACTTCATTGATATCAGAAATCATCATCCCCAATATATTTATTGATTAATTTCTACTAACAATGTGATGGTGGTATGGGATCCCTTTTCTATCATGACTTATTTCTACAATGAGAGAAAAGATCTTTCACACTAGAAATTATTAATCATATATATTGAAAAAACAAATAAATGCCAAAATAATTAGAACCAACAAACAAACAACAAGTAATAATGTAACTGTACAAGTGTTGGTATTTAATGTGTAAAAATATAAAATCATACCTCTAACCCAGGAAATGATTAAATTCATCTGCAAGAAAGTTCACGACTGACACTAAATTTTATTTCACTTTAAAAATAAGGTTAATAATGTTTCCCTTTTTTAACATATCAATAATGTTTACCCACCTCAACCTATGGTGATGGAAAAAAGAAAAAAATATATAGATACATAAAATGCAAACATGCTGTCAACCTAAGATTAATTAAAAATACAGTAAAGGGATGTTCTGAAAGGATTATAAATGTCCTCATTGCTACAGTTTATGACCAATCGGTGGGGTTCAAGTGTTCTAGAATGTATATGAAGGTGATCAGAATTGCTCTCTTTCATATAGCATGCCTTGAGATGTTAGGTTTACAGCTTCACCTTCAAATGAAGTTGGTGGTGATTTCAGCATAGATGAATAGATGCTGGGTTGAGTCATATTTTGTTTTGGAAATCCATGGAGATCTCTTGCCATGAAGTAACTTCACACTTAGCAGCACATGGTTGCCTGTATTTCTATATACATAGTTGATAAAAGTCCTTGAGTTTGTTGGATAGCAAGGTATTTGCTATTGGGAATCTCAAGTTAAAGTTACTCGAGATTAAAAATATTTTTGAAATATAGAATAAATTTAAAGCTGTTTCTGGGAGTTATAATTTTAAATCCCTTAGTTTGCTGGGTTTAAATAGCTTTTACCCATATTCAATGAGATATTCTCATTTAATGTTTTTACTTTGCTGGCTGCAGACTTTTCTGATTGAATGACAAGTTTGATTTTCCATTCATAAAGTATACGTGTTGATTAGCCCCGATAAAAGTTTTTGATCTGATTTTTGAGAAGCTCATTTATATATATATTTTGCTAGTCACCAAAATGAGATTGTTCTTTTTAATGTTAATTTGACTCTTTCAAATGGCAAGTTTGAGTTTATGCATTAAGCTAATTATTTATGTCATTTGTTACAATTTATATATAAATATGGTAAATTAATAACAATAAAAATGTATTTATTATTCTTTCCTTTACAATTTTGTGATTTTCTCGCTTGCATCTAAATTTGATCATTTTTTCTTATATTGATATAATGTATGTACATTAAACAATAATCAAAGAGAGGTTTTTATAATAAGGGTAAGTGTCAATATTTAAGTTTTATAATTTAGTCTGGAATGTGTATTTTATCACGTTTGTTCAATATTTAATTATAAAAATAATTAAATGTTTCTCAGCTACAATGCTTGTGACCATATTCATCTTTTGGTAATGAGTTTTATTTGAGTTACATTCTCTTTATACATATAGCTTGCTTTATATTATGTGAAGAGAATTTTGTTAGTGTGGGTATTGGGATTGAAATAACTAATAGTGTTTAATGGTTTTTGGTGGGATGTAAGACCATATCTTACAGTATATTACTGATTTATTTTTGTCAATAGCATATTTCCTTTATCTGTATTTTCACATATATGTTGATTAGGCTTTATAGACTGATTTTTCTCTATGATACTTAGATATTTTTTGTTAACATTAGATTTCTCTTTTCTGTGATTGTAAGAAAATTGGCTTCATTTATTGATAGCCCTGTAAAATCTGTCCTAGTTAACGTATAATTTAGACAAATACATCTGGCTTTCAATTCACTTTTAACTTCTATACTGTTTGAATTATATGTACAGTAATCAATGATAGATATTCATAGCTTTGTTGTTATTTGCAAGTCTTTGTGTGCTTCAGTTTTTATAACTATCTGATAAAAATTGATTATATAGATAAATACAAGAATTAAAGTTAAGTATTTTTTTTATTTAGTAAAAATAAAGATTATGAAAGTAATTCAACTGCTGTTTTTTTTTTTCATTTTACATTCATTAAAACAACATACTATTCTTTTGATTAAGAGACAGAAATAATTTCTTGATTAAAAAAATTTTAAACCTACTTTTCATTCAAAACATGTTTAATAAATTAACTTTTGTAATTGCAAGTTCAGTAAATCAAAATAATATTTTTCTCAAATTAATCTTTTTTCATCTTCTGTTATAGCATTAACCCTTCTATATTTCAGTGTTTTCCACCAATCCCCTACTGGTAATTTGAGTCAATATTTCAACATTTTAATTTTAGTACTAAACTCTTTATTTGATATTTTGAATTAATAAATGATCTTAATTTGTTGGAAGTGTAAGTATATAAATGAAAAAAATTTAAAAAAACATATTTGAGCTTTCCCAATATAAAAAAATAATTCAATAAAATACATAAAACAATTACTTTTTTCTTATTGGCTAATTAAAACAGGCAAAACGCTCCATACAGTAGTGCCATTCATTGCAAGCCAGAGTAATCAAGGTGTTCCAGAAGGCTTGTGCATAAAATCTCTATCTAGTGCCTACTCATCCAATATCCCCAGACTAGTTTCTAGCTTGTGGATTGATTACTCTGGCTTGCATTAAGTGGCACTACTGTCTGGAGAGTTTTGCCTATTTTAATAACAGTTGTGAGCAAGTATAAAAAATCATGATCATGTGATGTTTATTGGCCTATTGTCATAATATTACTAAAAAAAATAAATTATTAATCGTAGTGAATGAGTTCCATTCATAAAACATGAATGAATAATTATAAAGTGATCATAAAGCTATAAAATTCAGTTCTAAAATTTAAAATTGCATTTATATTTATTAAATTATCACAAAAATTCAATACTACAGCATTTGCCAGAGCTCATGAATATAATTTCATTTTTATCATTTCATCAAACTTTTTAACTTTTAATTTTAAAAATGAATCATATTTCAAAAAATGTAATTGTAAATGTAAATACGTTCTTTTTTAATAATTATTATACAAATATTTTATGAAAATAATCATAAATATTTAAATAATCTATGATATTGTGAAATTATATTTGTTCATTGCTAACAATAATCAATGGGAAGTTTACAAGTGTTTGTACATCCAAGATCAAGGAATCCATCAATCAGAGATCTTCTAGACTTTTGTCAGCTCACCTGTAGTTTTTCTTTTGAACTATTCTATAAACTACTGATACCTTCAGATTTTTTTTAAATTAAATTTTATTTCCAATTTTTATTGTCAAATGAATGTGAAACCATCAAAATAACTCTAAAAATAGACACAAAAGAATGATTTAAAGCTGAAGAATAGCAGCAGCATCCCAGTAATCTATGAAGCACCAACTATTATTATTATAAAGTTCACAATCAAAAATAAATTGAATAATCCATTTATCTGAAAAAGCTATCTATTTAATTATTTCAAAATATCAAACATATTATTATCTAGTTAATTCTTTTGGGTATGTATGTGTATGTGCTTTCTAAAGCTTTTTTTAAAAAATTTATCTAAATGCACTTTCAGTGATGAGCATCACAATTATAGCAATGATATGAAACCTGAGAGATATGATTATGATGTTCATCATCAAAATTGCACTCAACTAAATTAAAAAAAGAAATAATCTTTTCATAAAGCATATCTTACACAAAATAATTATATATACAAGTGAAGGAAAAATTAACATTATATTATTGACTTAGTTAACATTTAGTTCATCCCAACCTTCATTTTATTATTTTTAAAGTTACTTTTGTGTGTACATTTATTTTTATCTTTACATATGTTTAATATGCACCATTAAAGTTATACATCAACTGTATTGGGATCATGAGACGTTTAGTCTCATTAATGTAGCAAAAATGAAACAGGGGATGTCAGTTTAAAAGCTATAGTTTACCTAGATTTAAAAATGAATAAGTGGATTCTCAAATCTAATTTTTTAAAATTATCTTAGAGTTAAAGGCTGATTACATATAAAAGTTGAGAATGCAATAAAGCTTAATCTGGTTTGTTTGAGATCTAAGCCTATATATATATATATATATATATATATATATATATGAACATTGAAAATCCTTTAAAATTAATGTGGCTTTCTTGGAATTTAAAGCTGTATATGTGGGAAAGTTGGAATCCATTAAAACTTAAGTATATATATATATATATATATATATATATATATACACGTATGAGAGGATTATCACAGTGCCTAGAACCACCAATGGCTAATTGTACAGCAAAACATACTTCAAAAGCCTAAACCTTCATTCCATCTCCAAGAATCTTCTTTTCTCCTGTCCTAACTCAAATATAAACTCAATATTCATGGAAACATCAATCCATTATTTATCATTTACTGACAAAAAAAATTTATACTCTGTCACATATTTTATTTTTATGTTAAATTATTCTATCTTTTGAGATCTTAGATAATATATTTGAGTTTTTGTTTTTCAGATATATGGTTAATATATCAGAACATTAAATTGAGCAGCCATTTGAAAAGCTGGTCATAAGAACTGAAGTTTATTGTTATTGTAAAGCTGTTACATGTACATGTTGGAATGACAGAAGGTCTTATTTCTGCTAGTAGAAAATTTGAGGCATATAAAATGAAAACTGGTGTTAAACAGGACTGTGCAATACAACAAGTTTATTTATTATTTTATGATAGTGGTTTTAGGATAATTTTATAGGTTACTTTATGAAGCAAGCATCAGCAGATACATGTTTGGTGATAATGTTTTTAACTTGAAATGATTAAATGCAGAAATTTCATTTCTTAATTAATTTTAAAGAAAATTATTAATATCATATAGAATAAAGGATTTGATTGATGGTTGGTTAGTAGTGGTTTACACAATTACATAAATAAAAAATATTAATATTTGTTACATTCTTGAAAAATATCATCATAATTATATAATTGTTACGATGTAATAAAAAAATAAAAATTATTACATACTGTTTATATTTTTGAAGATTAAATAATTTTTATAAAAGCACATACATATATGTAAATAAAATAAAATAAAAGTTTCTTATAACTTTCCCTCTAATAATTTCAATACTGCTGCTAATGAGACAAGCTTCAAGTAGCTGTGTATATATGCAGTGTCTTGAGAACCTGGTCTTTGGCTATTATTTTTATTTGTGTCAGTATGTCATAGTCTAATTTCTGATTTTTATTAAATTTATTTAAAAATAGTGATTGAAGTTTTCAGATGTTAGATTGAAAACTAAATAATCTTTCAGGAACCAGAGAATGATATTCTAAAAAAGATCTCTACATATATATTATTACCCAGTTTATTTAGAAGTTGTACTTGGGAACAATTTATAAAATATATTGGGGAATGTCCAAATATAAAATCTTACCTTCTGTTATATAATGAACAAATAGCAATCGTCTTTTTTTTTTTTTAACAAAGAAAATCATTAATAGACAGAACTCTTTGATTTAATCAATTTAAATTTTTCAAATGTTTGTTTACAAATACTAATGATTACATTAATAGAATACGGATAGTTTTTCTTTCATCTTTTCTGAAACTTTATCTATAAAATGTCATTAATTAAAATTTTTGAAAAATGTTTTTTTTCTACAGTACAGGCTTTTTCATACCTGCACTTCTATATATAATATATAAGGGGTTTGAACTCAGACTTTCACATGACCCTCAACCATCCATGCTATCTCATACTACTGATACACTTGATCACACACATGTTAAAAAGATAAATAATCATCAATATTCGTATTTTTTGCTAAACCAGCACTCGTCAGTTGGTCCAGATTATCATCTCCACACATAAATTTATAAAAATTTTGTATAGTAATTTATGTTCAAAAACTCAAATGTTTTATCAGCAAATGAAAAAAACAATTTTCATCTCCACAGGAATATGAATAAATTTAAATATCTTTGTAATTTTTTAGAAATAAAGATAAATTTGTCTGTTAAAGTGCAATACAAAATCCAATATGTTATTCGAGCATTTAACAAGTTAATAGATATTTCTATTCTAGTGATATAACTATCACAACTAAATTAATTGTATGCATAGGGTTGTTACTCTGAACAAATTATTATATAGAAGTGAGACATAGATCTCACATTGATAAAAATATAATACCAAAGACATAAAGCAATTACTATCACGTTACAGAATGTAATTATACTGTATCTACTAATGCAAAAGTATATATTAGCAATGTATAAAAGATTTTTGTAAAAATGCATCTATCGTGATTGGCCAATGTTTTTAATATAAACAATAGATCTCATTTATATTATAAAGATTATTTCGGAACATTCTAAAAAGTTCATTCATTAAAAAATATAACTGAGAATAGACTACATAATGGAGATCTATATCTAGGCAATATGTTGAAATTTTTCAAAAAGTAAATTTGCAGAATAAATTTAAAAAAAAACAGGATCTTAAGATGTCAAATAAACTAAATGCTAGACCAATAGGTGATATATGTGACCATGAAATTAATTTGTTTACTCATCAGAAAACTCATTTTCAAACTTTTTATTTTTATTTCTTCTTCTGGAATTAGCAAATAATAGAAATTGAAAATTATTTATAAGTAAAATCTATACTATTTAACGATCATTATTATCGAATAATTATCACGTAAAAACATTAAAACCGCATTTGGTAAAATTTAGTTAAAATAGATTTATTTGTATATATATGAACTAAATATGGATAACTTTCAGAATTAAATTTTAAGAATTAACTGTTACTATTGATAACTGATCTGTTCTCTAGCCACAGTGATAGCCAAACTCTGCAATACGGAATCACTATTTTTTATTGCACGTCATGTTTATTATATGGAAGAATATTTTAAACAATTTTGGCTAAAGAAACAATTTTTAAAATAATCCAAAATATATTGCAAAGTAATTTTAAATTGACTGATATATTAATTTTAAAAACATAGCAATTTTTGCCCATTTTAAAAAGTTTGTAAATGAAGATTCAAGCAACAACAACAACAAAAAATAACACTAAACAATACAGTGCCAAATATATATAATGCTTGCAATTAATTTCCCATAAGCAGCAATTACTATTAATAATTGACCTTTTTCTAACCCTGCTTTGCTAATTAAAATGTATATTGATTCAAACTTAATTTGCACCATATTTCTTGGTTGATTTAAAACTCATTCTATAAATGAAGTTATTTAAGACATTCATTTACATAACAATAACAGGTGAAAAAAAATAAGACTGCTTTTTTATTTTAAAGGTCTTCTAATTTTATGGACAGATTTCAGATCAAAGTTAATAGTAAAAGAGTTGCTTCTGAAGATTTAATCTTAAGTGTTCTGTTATAAGAAAAACAGACTTTTTAATAAATAATCAACCCCAATATAAGACTAAAACCTTTTCAACATTCCTTAATTGAAGAGCAATAAAAAAGGCAATACTCATCAAGCTTGCCAATTATCAGCTGGTGAGAGTGGAGCATTTTTCCATCTGTGTTTTACTTCTTTTCAATAATATCTGCATATCAATTTAATTGACATATGTTGTGAGTTAGTTCGCTTAATTATAGACCAGTTACATGAGAAAAATTTTAAGTATTTTTGAAAAGTATTTTACTTTGCCCCAAATTCAATCTTTAGTTATAAGAATGATAGATGGATGCACTATCTCCGCACCACAAAGCCTTTCACATACACATATACACACATATATATATATATATGTGTGTGTGTGTGTGTGATGTGATGTGATGTACTGTGACTTCTCCTTAAATGGAGTCAGGAATCTCTCAGCAGCTATGCCCAGAGAAACCTGTTAGCCACTTTGCCTTCCCATTCCATTGTCCATCCTAAGTTTTCCCATAATCTGCTCCATCCCATTTCCATAACATAATCTTTGTCAACTCCATGACCTTCATATCTAAATCCCCCTTATTTTTCCCAAACCTAGCATAAAAACCAATAACTCACTTTCTGTATAATCATTTTGTTCATATTTAACCTTCCATAACTTCATTATTTGTACCCTTTCTGCTTCCAAACATTTACATTGAAGTAACAGATGCCTAATATTTTCTATGCCTTCTTTACACAACTTACAGACTAAATCACCCATATTTTTCCATTTATGTGTATATTCCCTTGTTGCTAAAGATCCTGTTTGAGCCTTAAACAATAAACTACTTTCCTTACTATTATCATAAATTAACTCACAACCAATGTTCCGTTTACTTTTATATATATTTAAACTAGTTTTACTCTCCACACTAGTTCTCCATCTCTCCAACTCCCTATTCTTTATTAATGCATCTATTCTTCTATCCCACTCCTTCCCACTATAACACTCAACAATCCTCCTAACACAATCATCCCATCTTTTGTACAAGTATACTGACGTAACTTCTTTATCCAAATCTTCTGCATACCGCATTACCTTTCTCACCCATCTTGTTGACTGCCCTTTACTTGTAACCCAACTAAATACTATTTTGGCTATTCTTTTATTATCCATGAACTGCAATCTACCGAACATTTTCAATTTGCTTTTTGCATCCCTCATATAAAAACTTGACCATCCCATTTCTCCCTGAATTGCTTCTTTTGCTGTCCATACCTCAGCATCTAATGCATGTCTTCCTACTTCCCTTTGTACTTTTTCTAAGCAATCTAATACCCCTTTACTAACACATAATGCATCATTGCCGTATATTAACCCTGCTACTGCCACTCCCTTCCATACAATTCTAGCTACATCATATTTATTATATGAAAACAGTGTTAATTTCTTTATCAATCTCTTTCTTTTCTTTGCTTCATTTATCAATTTTTTCTCCCATTCATCCAAGCAATTTTTCTTATTACTCAAAATGATTCCCAAATAACTATATCTATTCACCACACTTAACTTTATATCCCCCAATAAAAAATCTTTGTCTTCTCTTTCCCCAGTATTCACTATCATTATATTTGATTTTTCTTCACTAAATTTAATCCCCATATCTTTACCCACCCTTGCTCAT
Source organism: Epiperipatus broadwayi (assembly GCA_028023455.1). Classification (NCBI taxonomy): domain Eukaryota; kingdom Metazoa; phylum Onychophora; class Udeonychophora; order Euonychophora; family Peripatidae; genus Epiperipatus; species Epiperipatus broadwayi. The sequence continues at coordinate 12,363,367 of JAQFVV010000013.1, forward strand.
GTCCTCAGCATAACTTCTATATCTTCTCTTCTTTCTGCACACAAAAAGACATCATCCGCCAAAAAAAGTCCAGACAATGTATATACTCTCTTGCCAGCTGTTAAAGGTATCTCTATCCCTCTTCCTAGTCTTTCTATTGCTCTCTCCATTTCACTCAAATACAATACGAACAAAATAGGTGACATAGGGCATCCTTGCCTCAGTCCCACCCCATTTTTAACTTTAACTGATTCTATATCCCCTAATTGGTATGTATAGTAATTATTTTCATATAATTTCTTAATAATACCCACTAAAGCTTCATCCATTCCCAGATTTGCTAAACTTTTCCATAATCTATTTCTATTCACTCTATTATATGCCTTCTCTATATCTATAAAACTCATATATAACTGTCTACCTGAATTTCTACTCATATCTATAAGTTGTGTAACTACAAATAAACTATCTCCTATACACCTATCTGACCTAAAACCTCCTTGCATTTCCCCCACTACATTATTTTCTTCCATCCATTTTGCAATTCTTCCAGCCACCATATATGAAAAAACTTTATATAAAACTGATGTTACTGCTATTGGTCTATAATTATTTAACTTTCTATAATCCTTCCTTTTCCTTTAAATAATAATCTTACTCTTGTATTACTCCAACTACCCAGAAAAAGTCTCTTCTGTGCCATCTTATTAAAACATGATAGTAACTTTTTGCCTTATGCCCCAAATTCATTACCATCTCTGCTGCCCATCCATCTAATCCTCTTGCCTTACCACTTCTCAATTTCTTCCCTGCCTCATTCAGTTCATTTTCTGTAAATGCAATATTCCCATTACTGTATGCTTTCATATTTTCTATCCCTCTGTCCTTCACATCTAACATCTTTTCTATATCCATTACATAACTATTCAATATTCTCTCTAATTCTTCTCTAGAGCTACACTCTATTCCCTCCTCATCCAGTAATACTATCTTTCTCTCCCCTAAATTTCTCCTTTTAATGTAATTACAAATTTTTTTACTCCTATCTCTTCCACTTTTATTAATATCATCCAATAATTTACTATTTAGTTTCATTCTCTCTCTATAATTATCCATTTTAGCTAACTTCTTCTTTTCTAAGTACTTTTCCCATTTAGCATTAATATATTTTTCATTTTCTTTGTTCTTAATAGCACACTTATATTCTCTGCATGCTTTTTTCCTCTCTTTTACACTTTTACTAACTCTCATTTTTCTATTACTTTTATTTTTCTGAATATTCTCACCTAAAACCCTATTTGCAACTTTTTCTATTTCATCACACCAGTCCTCATACTCATTTTCAATCAACTCTTCCATAGTTTCTTCAACTTGTATTTTATACTCTTCTAACTTATTCTTATCATTTACTCTCCATCTACATCTTTCACTATTATTTCTACTTTTATTCCTATTTTCCATCACATTACTAACCATTTCAATTACAACAAAATATGATCACTATTACATACTCTCTCTTCATTATCAAACACCTTAATTTTCAGTACTTTATTCATTCCCTCTTTTTCTACCAATATATAATCTATTGTGTGGGATATATTATTCCTAGACCATGTATATTGTCCCTCATAAATATTAGATAAGTTTCCAATGCTCAAATTTACTCTCTGACAAAATTTCTTCAAAAGCTGTCCATTCTTATTGTCTACATCATCAATTTCTTTAATATGCCTATTCATATCTCCTATAACCATTATTCTCTTCCCCTTTTCTTTAAAACTCTATATATCCTTAACTAGGCACTCATATATACTATTATTCCATTCCATTATAGTTTGACTATCTCCAGTAGCTATATAAACTATAGCCACCATCCATTCTTGTTTTCCCAACCCTATTTCAAACCACATATGTTCTTGGCATTTAACAATATTTAAATATTTTTTGATATAACACCTATACCACCACCCTTTTTTCTTTCTCTTTTCTATTTATACCCTGCCATACCAAATCTTCCAAAACAGGTTCTTATTCTTCTCTTAGATGTGTTTCCACTACTGCTAATACCTCAAGCTCTTCATTTCCAATTGCTTTGTTTAATTCCTGCCACTTTTCTGGTCTCCTACCACCTTGCATATTCAAATACCCAATTTTAACAATTTTTTCTTTCCTAACTACTCTTTTATAAATTTTTTTATTCTTTCTTCTCCATTATGCTTATAAATAACTTGCTTACCATTTATTTTACAGACCCATTTCCTCTCCACATCTACATTTATATCTAAATAAACTGCCCTTTGTTTCATCCTTACATCCAATCCATTCTTCTTCTTTTTAATAACACTACAATTTAAAATCCCACCCCCCTTTACAAGTTTCCCGAACTATATTCTTTATAAATCAGACTCCCTAAAACATCACTTCCTTGTTTCCCTAAGTGCAACCCATCTTTACCAAATAACTCCCTCTTCCCAATAAAAAAATCCCACACATCCACAAATATAACATCATTTCTCTCACACAATTCTTTCAATCTTTCATTTATAGAACATGCCCTATCTAACATATACCTTTTATCAAATCTTGGTAATAATCCAACTAGTCCTACTCTTCCTTTAACCATTCTCAAATTCCTAATCAGTTCTGTGTACTCACCCATTACTCTCTCTGATGACTCTGATAAATTATTAGTCCCTACCATAACATATACATCTCTCTCTCTCTCTCTATATATATATATATATCCAGTAATGCCCTCTGTTTAAAAGTCTATATCTCAGTAATAACGAACTTTAAAATGATATATATATATATATAAATCTTGAATGTTTGAAATTTACTTTGACTCTTGGTCTGGGGCAGTTTTCTAGATTAAGTGCTTTCTAATTAAGTTGATTTAATGGATAACTTCAAACATTCAAGATTTCTATCTAAAACATCCATTAAAAATATTGTATTATATATAAAAATAGAAGTCATAATAAAAAAAAAATGCTGGATTTTACTTTAACTCTGAAAATATTAATTGGAAAAATTATAAGGTTATTTAAAAAGAATCATTTCACTCTTACTGCAGTAGATATTAAAAATAATCTTGATCGCTAATATAATTCCATGAATGTATCAAAATGGAATTAAAAAGACAAACACTGTGAATAATTATTGGTTCTCAATAGAAAAATTATTAATTTGATATTGACAAGATGGGAAATTAAAGAATTAGATCAAATGAAACAAATGGGGATTGTATTTAAAAATAAAGAAAATAGATAAAATAAGATTTTATAAAAAAAGTACAAAAGATAAAGTATAACAAACGTTTTGAAATCAATTTTATGAAATAAATAAATAAAAATTGCGATATTACTAATAAAAATTATAATAGTGCATGTAGAAGAAGTGCAGGTAATAAAAAGAATATTAAAAAATATCAAATATTTAAATATATTTTAAAGTAAGAAAAATGGATAATATAAATAATAAAATAAAAAGAATGTAATAAGATTTGGATGTTTTGTTTTGCACTCTTTGGAGTTCAAGCATTATTTGATATTACTTGACATTTCAGAATAGTAGATAAATATTTACAAAACAGTATTCGTATGGATACTACATGAAATAAATAGAAGAGTGTAGTCAAGATAAATGAATGATACTGAAACTTTATCAATGCCCAATCTTATTTTGATAAAAAAAAAATTTTCAATTTGCTCTCCACTGAAATTTAATAAATAATGTATCCAATCACAAATATTCTGATATGTATGTTGAACTGTTATTTATACAATAGATTTTTAAATATTTATTTTCTATTCTTAATAGATACTCATTTAAAATTCACCAATTATTTGATCGCAACAGCCAGTTTAAAATTGAAAACCACAGAAACAATCAGAAAAGGCAATCTCATAAACAAAAATTGCTAGAATTGTATCAGATGGTTTTATAATAAAAAAAAAAGTTGTAATTTCTCTTATTTCAACAGCATATTTTATTTAGCCAATGGAATCTAAAAAGCAATGCAGCCCACAGATTTCAAGAACTGGCTTTAGCTATTTATTTTTTATTCAAACAAGAGAGAACTGCTAAAACAAAAACTACTCATCTAGTAATAAAAAGAGGTCAAAGACTATGTGCCAGTATATATACTTCTTTCATCAGCTATTATTCAGAGCAGTTTGATTGTGGGTGAGAGTGATGGACTTTCAACCCCCAGCCATTAAAAAAAAAGAATCAGAATCTGTATTTGCTCGTTGATTCCATTTTCATGATTAGAACATCTGTGCATTTCAAAATTCTTCAAGGTAAAAATAACTATAACAAGTTGGGATGACTGTGTGCTGGATAGCTAAAAAAAAATATTGAACTCGCTGAAAAACTCCTCAGCTGTCTGAAAATTCCATGTTATAAAATTAGAAACGAACGCAACACACTATTCAGCTTTTGTACTTATTTTTTGCCTTCTAATTATTTTGAAATTTTAAACACCCTAAGAAATTTAATTCGAACTTAATTATATATATATGAGATTAATCCAGAATAGTGCATATTTCATTAAACTCACTTCTAAGCAAACTACAGATACATCGAAGTCTGGTAAAAGAATGATTTTTTTTTTTTCTGTGAAAGAAAAATGTGTAATATATATTTTAACTGCATTTACAGAAGCTAATATATAGTGTGTGTATATAATACAACAATTCGAAATCTTGGTTGCCGTAATTATAGTATAATATCAACTAATTTGTATAATAATCGTAGTAAATGCAAAAGCAGTTAACAAAGGAGTGGGCTAAAATTCGTCATAGAATGCGATTTAAAATTATTTTTGTAATTAATTTTTAAACTTAATGAAGGAACTTTAGATTTATAATTCTAATTCAAATGGTTTATTTTATGCCCGAATTGTTTCCTAACAATTGAACACTTAGCGGTCAGAAAGATCAATTCCTTTGCATTTCATTAAAATTATGACCGCGTGATGGTCTTACCTGAAAGAAATAATGCTAAGAAATCTTTAGTTGCCCCCCCCCCCTTAATTACGTAATTTAATCCTTTATTGGATTAAATTAATTATTGGAGCGAAGGTAAGATTATCCTCGATATCTGAGTGAATTTATTGAGCGATGAGAACGAATGTTTGTAGTATTGTTAGTAAAACTAACCATAACTAAGTATGTAAGGGTTGCATTAATGAGATTGACGCAACGTACAATTATCGGATTTTCAGACAGTGATCAAAGCTAAAACTTGAAAAGCAGGTCAGAATTTTTTTAAAGGTCTTTTTTTTTAAATGTTTATCGTAATATACTGCCATGTGCTAGTTACATGATAATGTTGTTAAGAGAGAATAAACAAAGTTTATCTATTAGTTTAGATTCTATATATTAAACTTTTTTAGTAGTATACATTTTAACGAGTTAGTCTGATATGGCTGTATTACGCCTTTTGTAGATCTATGCATGTTCTTTTGCATTAAAGTAATATGCATTTTTAGAAAGTATTGGTAGAACTATGCCTAACGTCTGGAGTTCAAATTTGGATAAAACTTTTAAACGTCTAAAAATTTCAAAATTTTTTTGAGTTATTTATGATATTCTGGCTATAACTAAATAGTAGACATCCAATTATTGGTAGATAAAGTTTTAAAATAGGAGTATAAATAAGAAAAGAATTAGGCCAACCAGTAGCAAGATTTTTTTCTCTATTTCTCTCTTTGAATCCTGCAATGAACCTGAGCTGATTTCAGCAGTGAATCAGTAAGGTAAATGCCCCAAACGCCGAATTGATATACGTATTAAATAAGACATTATATTGAAAATATATATTTAATAAATATTTTTATTTAATATATATATTTTATTCAATCAATTGTTTTGTTTAGTAGCCTATTTTAAATAAACCTCGATGATTTTAAAATGTGTTGTTTGCAGTAGGCGCCAAAATTAATCGCCAATTCATTCAATGGTTCTTTCTTGAAATCCATTATACTTTACATAGTTTTTAAATATTAATTTTCACACATCAAAATATTCCTGTCAATGTAAATTATATATACATTTATACCAACAACAACCTCATATGAGTTTATATATATTGCTAAATTACTTTTGATATAACAATATTTTATTAAAATTATTGTAAAAGCGATATTTGATTTAAATGATATTATTCAAAATTAAACGATTTTCATTGTTTTTTTCATATGTCATAGCGTCGGCCGGAACGCGAACCCACAACCGTCTGCAACCAACTACTTGCTTGCAAGACGGCTGCGATGACCTCTCGGCTAACAACGCTTGACAAACGATTTTCATTGTTTCTGCTATATTCGTAATGTATCTATTTAATCTAATAATCCTTACACTGTGAGTTATATATTAATAATTTTTACTAATCATTCATTAGACTATAGATTATCTACTTAATAATGCTAGTCATTATGTGAATTATGTATATATTTCTGATAACCACCAAGACTTAAGAAGCTAATTTCATGTTATCTATGTGTATTTTTGGTTAGTATGTATGTGTGTGTGTATATATATGTAGAAAGAGAGGGAGAGATAGAAAAAGATTATATATATTTGAAATATGTTAAATATATATTTTAAAAAATCACATGCTAAATATTAATCTTGTTCAAATAAATGAATAAAACAGCAGAAAAAGATAAACGATCACTAAGATGCATTTCTGTGGACCTACCTTCATTAATTGGATCAGTTCATCAAACCCTGGCAAATGTTTCCCTTGTCATCCTCTATTTATACAAATATTTTTTTTGTTTGTTACAACTTAGTCTAAAAAGTGCACAATTCTCCTACAATCTTAAAACAATTTTCTATCTCTAGCCTATTAATAAATGGTTATTGCTAACATTGATATGTCTATATAAAGATGGTAAACAATATTAAGGTTCTGCTAAAGTCATACACTAGATGTTTAGGTAATTCAAATAACATATATCCACTAGTTAATATGAGTGTGTATAGGTAAAATGTAGTTGATTTTGAACCTAAAGTTGGAAAGATTTTTTTAAAAAGTTAATAAATAGCAAAGAAAATAAATAAATGAATATGAAATCTGATTATATTGGATTCATTCTAAATTTAAGTAGCCAGTTGTACTTATTTTATTAATACTGTATTATAAAATATGATTCATTAGATGTAATAATGTTGCAAAGAAAAAAAGCACTTGTATAAATGGTTCCATCACAAATATTCATCCAGAATCTATTTCTAAAGGACAATTTAATGGTTATAATAATGTTTGCATGGCTCTGGTCTTCTCCAAAAAAATTTGTTGTTTTTACGAATAATTGAACAAATTCTTATTAGCAATAAAATCTTTGAAGATCAATTTTCATTTAACTTTTTATTATATACACATACTAAGTTAAATTTATTATTTAGTAATACAGTATTTGATCTCGTCACTGATGTGATATGACCTATTTTACCAATATATTATTATTATAAAAATTATAATGACATTGATATATTTTTTCACTTAAATAATTTTATTAGTATAATAAATAGCTTATATTTATGCATCTATATAATGCCAACATATTTTTTAAGTGTTTTTTCTTGTTGAAATATTAATAAATTGGCATTATGTTTTTTATATCGCTTATAAAAATCAAATGAATGACATTTTGCCTATTCAAACAAAAATGTTTCAAACTACTTATGTAGGAATAGTTTTAGGATTATTGTCAAAGAATTTACTTATTACTTTCAACACTATTGCAATCAATCATTATCAAAATCATTTGCCAAATTTAAAGATTGTTGTCAATAAAAGAGAAATTAAAACAAAGAGAGAAAGTACAATTCAGTATATCTTTTCATACAAAATAAAAGTTGTAATTGTCAGACAGTGAGGTATTATACTTAGCTATGCCATCTTAGATTTATTAAACTCGCACAAAGATATTTTGGATATGTGTGTAAATGCGTGTGCCTTTTATAGAGAAACAACGAAAGGGAAGACATATTCTTCAGTTTTCCCAGTTATCAACTGCTATTAAAGTTTCGAATTTTTTTTTTAATTCTAGTTTTATTCTCTGTCTAAAAACAACTAGATACCCTTTTATCAATCAGCACTGAATGATTAATTACCTAAATGAAAATTTGAAGCCTACTGAAAAAAAAAAAGAACTTTACTGGGCCCAGATTTGAATCCAAGTAATAAACATGTCAAACCAATGCAATACCGTTGCACCATGAGATTGTTTATGTGTAAAACCATGGAATGTTTAACTTTTTCAAAAATATATCAATTATTTACAGTTTTAAAAATATCAGTCATTCTGGATATTGTAAAATAATTTATAAAAACAAAAACTTTTTATTTTATATTAAGAGAAAAAGATTTTATATTAAAAAAAAATACATTAGAAATCATAAAAATTAGGATCACACACATATACTATATGTCTGTTTGCATATAAAATGACTGTAAATCAAAAACATTAAACATTATACCAGTTTGCAATGAATTTAAAAGCCAAATCAAATAAGTGTTTACAGTATATACTTGCAACTTATATTTGTGTATATTATTACAAAACTTAAGTAAAATTGATTTTTCTTCTCTTTAATTGTCAAATATTATTATTTTGGACTTTTAAAAATACTGTATTCTAAGGGCAACAGTTTATTTATCCTGCTTAATATTAATTTTATATAGTCTAATTATCTATCTAATTGAAATACATTTCTTCTTTAAAAATTGTCAAAAAAGTCCAATATTTTAGCATTTCTTTATATTATCTAAAGAAATAATTATTTTATTTATTCTCTCAAACAATTTATCTAAAAATGCACACAGTAAACATGAAGTTTTAGCATAATTAAACAACAAATACTTTTATTGCAGTTGATTCTCTTTTATCATTTCATTTATTTAATTAACATGAATTTATACATTCATGCTGCAGGTTTCTAGATGTCTCACTCGAAAAATTGCAGTTTTTAAACTGCAGTAGCCATTTTGTAGTGAGAAGAGTAAGATTAAAAACTATTTATTCTTATATAATATAATTAACAACAATATACATATGCAATGTACAAATTTGAGATTAAAATTATTAAAGCCATGAATATGATACTGCAAGGTATTAAAAACCAGCTTGAATATTATATTTAAATTGCTTTAAAATGACTTGTATTGAAGATTTTAAAATTACATGTTTATTCAGAAGCAAAAGAGTATTGTAATGTACATATATAAATTTTAAAATTAATTAGACAGAAAGTAATTTTAACATTGCCTTTTTAAAATAATACAACAAATTTATTTAATTATTTTTATTAATTAAAAATCAATTTCATTTTATTCTTTAAAAAATAAACATTTAATATTTTATTTCTACTTCTATTTTTATTTAAAAATTGCTTAAATGTTTGTTTTTCCTATAAGCATTTGTGGTCGAGAGGTCAGCACAGCTGCCTTACAAGCAGTTGTCCTGGGTTAGCAGGTTCACTTCCTGGCCAATGCTATGACACATGAAAAAAATAAAAATAAACAAAATACTTTAAATATGTTTAAATTTTTATTTTAAAGATTATATATATATATTTGATCCTGCAGTGGATTTGTAATGGTTGATGATATATATATATTGAGATGGATTGATCTCATGACACACAACATTATGTATTTAAAGCTTAAATGGAAAAGTAAAAATGAACACAGACAACATTTCAAAAAGATCAATTAAATAACATTTTTGGTATTTTTTAAATGACTACAAATTATTTAAAATTAAATATAAAAAAAGATTCTATTACAATAAGTCTTTATTTCTGATTTTGAGAAAACATTTTTTTTTCTTTTTAGAAATGTGTTTTTATTTAGAGAATTATGAAGAAATTTTTAAAATTAAAATTCATTTTTGATTTAGATTAATATAAATCGGAAAAACAATTATAATTTAATTATAATCTTGTTTTTATTAATCAAAATGAAATATTTACTACTAATCCTTCTATTTATATATTCTATAGCATTTATTGTAAATAGTGAATTTAGTTTAAGTGATGATTATTTGAGGAAGTAATCTTATTGGTAAATATTTACAAAATATGACAGTATCCTTGGTCTATATCTTGATGATTAAATGCTTTAATTGCTATATAAATTCTTATAGAATCAAATGCCTTTTTATAATCTACCAATCTAAAGCACAGTGACAGTTTATATTCATTCACCCTTTATATAATTTCTCTCAATATTTGAAAACACTTTTAAATTCTGCTTGTTCTTTTGGTTGGTTAAAATTAAAATTCTTTGTAAACAAGCCATAGTCATCTTATAAAAAAATTGTATAGAACAGATAAAAGACTGATAAATCTGTAATTTCTAATATCTTCTTTATCATCTTTTAAATATCAATATTACTACTAAATTTTTGCAATCATCTGGTACATCTTTATCATTTAGATATTTGGTATATAATTTTTCCAACAATTTTTCTATTTTATAAAATGGAGATTATTTAAGATATTTATATTTTGCAGATGTTATGACTGCTTTTGCAAATAATACTTCAGAGCTTCAGAAAATGTTGCAAAACATATCAGATGAAAGTAAGAAAGTAGGATTAAAGATAAATGTTAAAAAGATTCAATTAATGTTCAACAGATATTGTCAAAAGAAGAAAATAAAGACTGATAATGATGAGTTAGAAGTTAACAATTATAAATATCTTGATCAAATTACTAAACCAGATGGAAATGTAATAGATAAAATTAATTGTAGAATTAACATTGAATGGTGTGCTTTTGGTAATAATAATTTAATATTAAAAGAAAATATTCCCATATGTTTGAAAAGAAAGGTTTTTGGATAAATGTGTTTTATCAGTATTTGCTTATGGATCAGAACTTTAAACAACTAACAGAAGAGCAATGCAAAGACTTTAGAAAAGATCAAAAACAAAATATATAGATGAGAGAACAAGCAGTAATACTATTGACATTATTGATAGAATTAAGAGACTAATGTGGAATAGATTGAACATATTCCAAAAGAAATGACTATATATGAATCCATGGAATCTTAAACTGAATCTTAAGAGAAATAGGTAGATGAAATAAAAAAATTTGCTGATGTAATGTGAAGAAAAAACACTAAAAATAGAAAAAACTGGATTAAATTTGGAGAGACCGTTATTCTATGGTGAATTGATAATGGTTGGAAATAATGATGATATGGAAATCACTTTTCAGGGATATTGTTCATAGCTTAGAATGTGTGTAGCAGACATCATGCTATTGTTAAAGTTTGGAAATTAGAGAGAAATCAAATTGAATTAAAGACTACTACTACTTATTTTTCTCTACTCTTATTAATTAAAAGCAGTGATACTTATTAGCATTTCTATACTCTACATAGTTTTACTATATATATATACTACATTTTTAATTATACACAAAGTAATATTAGTTTCAATTTTTTCCTCCTAAAATAGGAATGGTCAAACTCAATTGCAAGTTCCTGTTAATCCCAAAATAAAACAAATTAACTAATGGTCATATTGCTCATGACGTCAGAAAAAGTATAACTTCTTGAGTGTGAACAGTCTACCACTATATCAAACCTTGCTGAGTCCTATTAATAATAATGATTTCAAAGTTAATTTATACTCTAAATTTATTTTTAAATATAAAATGTTACTCCCAACTTTTTTTAAATAATTGCTAAAAAAAATTGAAAGGATGAGTTTTAAAACATAATCTATTGTTCTGGTTAATTTAGCCTAACATCTGGATTGAATTCTAACTGATGAAATTATATAAACTACCTTATTATAATTAATAAGTAGTTGAAATTAAAAAACAAAAATAAAGTCAATAACTTGATGCTTATGATCTAATTATAGACAGATTATTATTATTATTATTATTATTATTATTATTATTATTATTATTATTATTATTATTATTATTATTATTATTATTATTATTATTATTATTATTATTATTATTATTATTATTATTATTATTATTATTATTATTATTATTATTATTATTATTATTATTATTATTATTATTATTATTATTATTATTATTATTATTATTATGTTGATGATGATAATACTTTGGGTTACATAGAATTATGTAACATTGATTATAAAGTTTACAGGTGTAATCATGTTATGCAGGTTTTTGTATGGATTAATTTTAAGGGTTACATTAATCAGGTTTCAAGATATATTTTTTTACAAATGCTGCTACTAGTTTTGGATATAGAGATGGATATCAAATTTAATCATTAAAGTCTTAAAAAAACAGTTCAATATAAAACTCAACTTCATAGATAGATAGATATGACCTAAGATTGTAAAATTTGGCATCATCTTGAAAGTTATTTAGTCACTAACTTAACCTTGATTATTATTTTTTTAATTGTTAATTTAAGAATACAATAAAAAAGTAAATTATAATCCAAGTTATGAGTGCTGTACAAAAAATAAACTCAATTCAGAGTAGAATTACATATGGTGACAGTTGGTGGATTGTGATAGATGAGGAGTAAATTCTGTAGTCTGATGGTGAATGGTGTTAACGGCAGTTGATAAAGTGAGCTATGTTGAGAGTAATGGGCAGTACCATTGAATGCTATTTAATGCAGTTATTGTTGAACTATGACATTTTATAGATTGGATGGCTGTTTTAGTAGTGACCTGGTGGTAGCAAAAATATCTGGGGATGCAGTATTGTTGTCCCAGGCCTTGATTTAGTGGAGCTTATTGATAAATGCTGCTGGGTATCTATCTGGTGTTGTTGCCAATGGTGAAGATGCAGTGAGTGCACCAGAAGACATATAGGGTGAAAATTGTTGCACATGCTGAATTAACTGTTGTATATATATATATATATATATATATATATATATACCAGTTATATATATATATATATATATATATATATAACTGGTCATTTGTATGTATTTAGCATGATAGTTCTGATTTGGGTGAGGGATTGACCACTGTTGGAAGAGATGTTGAGTTTCCTCTGCTGCATAGCATAAGATGCAGAATGGATTTATATTTTTATATAGATGGTGATACCAGAGAAAATGAGATGTTAACAATGCATGTAGATTAAGACAAACTAAGAAATCAAAACATTTAAGCTCCAGGGACCATCTTTTGAAAGAGCAGGGTAGTTGGCAGTTGTATTTATTATTCGTGGGGAATGTTTATTGGTTGGATGCAATAAGAATGATTGGTAAAGTGTGATGACAAATGACACTGATAGAGGGGGAAATCTAACAGAAGGGATTACTTTTAATAGTGATTGTAGTGCTGGGAACTTTTGAACAATTGATGCAATTGAATTTTTTGGATGTAGAGCACTTTGGTACTGTGGAGGCCCAGATGATTATTAATGAGTGGGTAACTAAATCTCTTAGTTGAAAGTGAAACTATATTTCTGCCCCATAGTAGCTTGTTGCAGAAGGAGATAGCAGAATTAAACAATTTTGAGAAAATTTAACAATAGACAAATAATATGTAGTCTTTGTCATTATGAATATAATTAAATAGGATAATTTTAGCATAAAGGGAGAGATAAGCTTTGGAGAGGGAGTTGGTAATCGGTGTGGCATTTTCATTAAGCTTGTTTTTACGGTGTTCTTCATCATAAATAAGCCCATGTATAATGGAAAGTCCAAGAAAGGGGTTACTTTTTCCTGGAATATTTGAGTGTATGGTTTTTTGGTGTATATAAACCATGCTGCTGTTTTACTCATGTTACATCTAAGTTTATATGTGGTAGTATATTGATTGAGAATGCTTTGCAATATGGGGAGATGCTTACAAGATGGTAGGAAGGTGGATGCCTAAAAATAAAGAACAATGCACTAAGAAGTGAATGAGCCTTGGAGATGGATTGCATAGGGATGAATGATTAAGAACTTTTCCCATTGAGAATGACATGAATCTCTGCAGTAAGTTAGTAATTAAGTAAAGCAGTAGTGTTAGCCAGCATATCAATCAAAATGGGAATAGAGACGAATTCAAATGAAGACTCTGTATCTAGCTGAACTTTAATTGGCACATATTTTTCAGCTTTGAATTGAGTTCAAGACTGCTTAAAACATCAGAGAAGCATGTATGGCAAAAGAGCCTTTTTTCATAAACTGCATATTGGAAATTAGAAGAAGTATGTATGGCTCTAGATGTTCCTTTATAACTTTTTCCAATATCTTAATTCTCAGTGGTCTCATAGAAATTGGATGAAGATTTGTAAGAGTAGACAACTGAGATTAGATTTAGACCTTTGATGTCATACAACATCTGGGACAGATAATTTGCCAGGTCATATAGATATAATTCATCTGCCTAAGATTGACAAAAACAGAAGCAGGGATTCCATTGTAACCTGGGTGATGAGTTATTTATGAGGGCAAGCTTGTCAGCAAATTATATGGTTTGGAATGAAGTATTGGTATTAGGTGGATCAAATGTCTGAAGATGGTGTGAATGTATTGTGGATTTGTAATGTCTGCTTAAAATATTGGTATATATGATTAATCATGTTATAGCCTGCACACATTACCATCAACTTGGAGTGCCATAGAGACTTTTAATGTGGATGGTAGTCCAGGTCACAGCAAATATCTCCCCAGGTCCAGGTGTGCTGATGTGTAAGACAAATCCTTTTTTTCTTAATGGCAAAATATTCTTTAAGTTGGTTGGTAGTTTTTAATAACACTAGGAAAATGCTTGTTAGTTGGTGAGTATGATGTGCAGGCTTCATTAGTGTAATCCATATATGCAACTAATCAACCAATGCCAGAAGTCAAGAAGCTGGAGGTGAACTGCATGTGAGAAACTGGATATGAAATGATATTATATGTATAAAGGTGAGGTATCTTTGGATTCGATCAAGTTCTATTTGTTACAATTTCTGCAACATAATATGTTTCAAAAGAATAAGAACTCTGTGGTATATGAAGGTAGAAGTACTTGAATGTTTTTGTGCAAATGAATGGTCGTAATGTGTATTTCATCAAGATTCAGGAAGAGAGATTGAACCTATCATTGATTATCATATTTTATATTAGTCAGCAAATTATCATTAGACAAATTGATTATACATTTAAACAAATTTGCTAAATGAGTTATCAAGCAATTGAAAACAAAACTTTGTAATAAGAGATAAGAATTTTATCTTGTCAAATGAAAGCTTTAAATGAATTTTAATGAAACAAACCTAGAGCGTTTTACTTGGATTGTTGACAGATGAACAACTGCAGAGTTATTATTATTATATTAGTAATAATAATGCTGGAGTGATTCTAATATTCTTTGCTTTCAAGATAATATTAAATTGTATAAAACTATTAATAATTTTGATGATCAGAAAATTTTAGTCTGATATAAAAAGATTCTAAGATTGGTGCATAAGAAACTATATGTATGGAAATTAACATGGAAAAATGTTATGTCATATCATTTTCTAAAAAGCATCTACAAGTATGTTCAATTATACACTAAATTCAAAAAGTATTTTAAGAAAAATTATCATAAAGGTTTAGGTTTTATTTTTAATAATAATAGAACATTTAATAATATTCAATACATTATTGTAAAAAGTTATAAAATAATGGGTTTGATTCTTAGACACTGTAAAATATTTAATAGAAGTACATGTATTTGTTTCATACATTGGTTTTACTATTTTAAATGTTGGATCTGTGATCTGGAATGCTTGTAAATTAAATAATAGTTAGCATTGGAAAAAGTTTATAAAACATATTTAATATATATTAAATATAAAATAATATATGATTGCAATGCACTCTATAAATTGAATCTATACTGATATGAAATACTTAAAAAAATTATATCAGGAGTTGCCAAACAACATTATTATTTAAGATGAAGATAAAGAATACAAGATTTAAAAATGTATATAACATTCCAAAGTTTAAAATGAAGCATTAAAAAATTCAGCATTAGCAAGATTACCTAAATTGTATAATAAATATTTTAGTGCTACTAATATATTTGAAATAAATGAGAGAACTTTTAGGATTACTGTACAAAAAACTCTGCAAATGTTTTGTGAACTATAATAGCTGTGGATGTAAAATCTGTTAAATGTACTAAATTAAATATGATAATGATGATGATGATGATGATGATGATAATAATAATAATAATAATTTAAATGTGATAATGATGATGATGATGATATTATTATTATTATTATTATGATGATGATGACGATGCTTCAAGGGAACTTTATTAAGCCCAAAATGATTTTACATGAGTTCTTTTGGCACACATATGCTCATATAAATGATTGTTCTACTTACATTTACAGGTTTAATTTGTAGTGCTACCTAGATCAGAGAGGACTTAATTAGAGAAAATTGAAGTGACAGGATTACATAGATTTGAACTATAGTGTACATAAAGAAAGATTAAAATACAACCTGTGTACAAATTTTTTTAAATCAGTGTTGAAGCTTGCATATATATACCTACAAAAAATTTAGGCTTTTACATATATATCTTGTGGAGACATTATATTCCTATCAATATTCTGTTATTTCTTAACAATGTTATTTACATGTTCATAGTAAATATTTATTTATCTTGAGTTTTCCTGGTATAATTATCCTCTCTTCAGATCTTGTGGTGAATAAGTGAACTTGTTGGATCAGTGGGTTGGTACTCTTCAGTTGTACCTTCTATAGGCTTGTTGAGGTTGTCAGCTAGTTCAGTAACCAGTGGTGTTTAGTCAATATTAATGATTTTTTATTTTTTTTTCAGCTGGTGATTTTTCTTAAGTCATCTGGATTTTCCTTTGGTTTTATTAGGGGTTTAGAGAGTGGTATATGTTGTAAACATAAGGCAATTGTTTCTATGATTTCCATTGAGACTTTTCTTTCTAAGATATGTTGGTCTTGTACTATGTTTCTTTGCAAAACTGTTTCAGGGAAAGATTGGACAAGGATGTTATATTGGTTAGAGTCTGAGTGTGTGGCTATGTACATGAAAAGGGAATTGATCTGAGGTTTTTGATTGAGTATGGGATAAGATCCATTAATTTGTATTCTGGATCTTGGGGTAGGTAAGGAGATTTGTTGGGAGGGTGTTGGGGGGTCAGATTGTTCATTGCTGTTGGGATTAATCAAGGAGTGATGAGATGTTACTTGGTGGTGTTGCTTAGGGATCTGTCTGGAAAATGGTGGTGATGAAGTGAGACTAGTGCATTGGAGCAATGTCATTTCAATCCATGAATATATAGGTGCAATGTTGTTTCCTGGTCAAGTATTGGTGTAGGGATTGTGTTTGGGTCAATAACTGTGTGCAATTGAATTTTGAATTCATGGCTGTTATTGAGTATGGGTACAGGTGTATCTTTGAGAATTGCTTGGAAGAAAGTGACTTTTGCAAAGGATGCATCATTCATGAAAAATCTTGTAGATTGGGTCTGAAATAAGTGTTTTTAGCACTCCAGTGATGCAGTTTTGAGAATTTGGATATAATTATTAAGTGTTTTAATTTTGCTTTGAAAGTTTTACATTTACTGACTTGATAAAACTCAATTGCAATGTACCTTGGATATGAGAAGATCAGTAATGTGATTGATTATATCCCACAACCCATGTACTGTGATGTTATTATAGAGAAGTTGCTGAGGAAACTTGTAAAAAGATAGATTGGAATAAATGGTTGCTAACACTAGAGACCAGGAGAAAAAAAAATCTTTTAAAAGTTGTGAGCAGCTTCCTGGTGATAGTGCTTTTAAATCTATCATTTATTGTGGCTAACATCTATCACATCCTAGGGAGAGGGTTTGAGCTTCTTGTGAATTGAAGTCCAATTCTTTGATAATCATTAGATATAATTCTCTGGGAATGTGTCATTGGCTTTGGGGAAATTGTAATGATGTCATTTTTTCTGTTGGAGATTTGTAAAATTGCTTCCAATGCTATTTGCATGTATCTATTTTGAATTTGACTTTTGAACCAAGGAGTTGGTGATTAAAGGAATATTATCATTTTTGCTGTTGGGGATTTTACATTATTACAACAGATTTGACCTTTGAACTGAGAAATTGCTGATTGGAGCAATTGAAATATAATTTTTTCATTGGAAATCTGTACTTTGTTACTTTGAACTGAGGAGGTGGTAACACTGTTGCTAAGCAATTTAGCATGTGTTTACTGAAGTTTTTTTCTTTGACCCTAAATATTGGTGATATTAGTGGAAACACCTGCTTTGTGTAATGATTTTGAGCCATCTTGTCCTTGATATAGCAGTCAACTAAATCAATATTTTTAAAACATTTTAATGAAAAAATCAGTATTAAAAGAAAAAATATATAACAACTTATTAGGAACTAAAACACTATATTAAACAATTAAACAGAACATCATCACCATTCTTTATGCTTACACAAGCTGTTTACACAGAGACAAAATTTTCCATACAGTAGCATCTTTTAGTGTGAGCCAGAGTAATCAATGAATGTAGGAAAGTTTGTGCATAAAATCCCTATATAGAAACTAGTCTGAGGATATTGGATGAATAGGTACTAGATAGGCATTTTATGCTTAAATTTTCCTGCATCTCATTGATTATCCTGGATTGCCCTGAATGGCACTACTGTCTGGATAGTTTTGTCTTTGTATAAAATTATCTTGTTTGGTTAGCTTGAATACTGTGAAGATGAGAAAACTGGAGCTAGTTACTCTTATTCCTTGTAAATGGTGTTATTGTTGTTATTATTACTATTATTATTAAGATTATTATTACTACTACTACTACTACTACTACTACTGCTACTGCTACTGCTGCTGCTGCTGCTACTGCTACTGTTACTGCTACTACTACTACTACTACTACTACTACTACTACTACTACTACTACTACTATTACTATTATTATTATTAGGATGTATATTTTGCTGTCTCTATCATTTAATAGTTTATCATTACTTTTATTGTTTTCAATCTATTATATTGATTTATATATTTCTATATTGGTTTAAATACATAATTTTCTAATGGCTATATGCAATATTTGTGATAATTCATTATCTGCTAATGATAATATTATTTCTTTCTATGAGTGTAATGGCAGTATGCATTACATATGCTCAACATGATCAGAAAATACTTATAGGTATATGTCATTGTAAAAAGGCAAGCATGGAGATGTTTTTTTTGTAGAGATTAATATGTATTAAAATTCTTCTGTTTTGGATGATTTATCAAATTCAATTTTACAAGAAATTATGCATAAGTTGATGTTATTTACTGTAATTCATAATACTTTATCAGAGATTACACAAATGGTTATGAAAATGCAGGCTGAGAACTATATTTTTTGTCAAAATGTTGACAGAAATAATCGAGAGCTTGTACGTATATATGATGTTTCTAATGTATATGAAAGGGATATATCTTGTTTGATGATTTTAATGTATATGAAAGGGATATATCTTGTTTGATGAATAGTATTAAAGACTTGGAAAGTGCTCAAATGGATAATGAAATCAAATTACAAGTTATACTTTTGCACGTTAGTGAAGATTTGCCACAAATTATTTCAAAAATAGAGGCAAATTTTGAGATTGATCATTTTACTTAGAATAAATATTTCGTACAAAAATAATTATGATAAATCAGTTCTTATTGTTGTTTGTTTTACTTCCCATAATCTGGAAAGAACATTTTTACTTAAAACTATTATATCTATAATGTACTTTGATTGGCAAAGCAAAAAATGCGTGAGCAGAAGGGAATAGTATTCATTTACAATGGTTTCGTCCATGTGAAAAATGATATTAATTCAACCCATATTTTAAGTAAGAATAAAGCTTATTTCCTAATTGTAAAAATGATTTTAATATTTTTATCTGAATATTCACAGGTTGTGTTCACATTTTGATGATTTTAATTATTTATTTTGCTTTTGTGACATTTTTATTTTGACTGAATCATAGATCTCAGTTGAGGAACAGCATTTATATAAAGTGGTTATATTAGTATTCTGGCATATTCACTAAACCAATTATATATGTTGAGCACCACCAGTTTGATGGAGCAAACTTGTCATCTCACTTTGCCTCCAGAAGTGGACTAGTCCAGATTTCTTTCTTATCTGATTGGATTGAGCATTCACTGCCACTAATCAATATGTAAACAGGTAGATAAAACCCAGCCAATGGTTAGTTAGACAATAGGCAGTGATGCTGATTTCTGACAGTAAGGTTGGGGATATGGCAATAAATATTCAGCCTTTTTGGAGATAAATAAGACAATGTCTGTCAAACCTAAGTGGCAGTTCATGTTCTCCATTGAACCGACTACAAACAGCGCATGTTTCCATTATAGCCATTACACTATAGGTCTACACAGTGAGGCAAGTCCACAATAGGATGGGAAGCTGCTAAGACTTGAGCCTACTTGAGGCAAACTGTCTTGTATATCTGGAAGGGTCATTAGAGCAGGCTATTACAGACAGCTAGAAGTGAGTTGAGTCAATCAAACACAACTGGCTCAGCAATAATTGAGATGATATACATGGAATTATATATTATTATATATTGTGTAAATAGATTTAATCCTAGTAAATCATATTAATTGAACTTCTGGTTTTCATATTTTTACTACTGTCAGTTTGAGTATGCCATCCAGACCAAACACACAGAATTGGCACAGTCTGACAAAATAATTGTTTCCCTCACAGCAAAAAATTTAAGTAAATATACGCGAGTGCAAAATAAACAGACTTGTTGTTTGATAAAGTTAAATCACTATTCTGCCTGAATAAAAAAACAGATTCAGCAGATTCAGAAGAAAAATTGACCACAAATGTTATAGGCATCTCAATTGAAGTCTTACACCAGTCATGAAGGCATTATTCATAATAAAGTGACAGAAGCTCTTCCTAGTGGATTATTAGTTTATCATTATTGTTTTTGGGCAGTTACAAACTGTAGCTATCAAATTAACATTACAAGTGGTAACTCACAAAAAATTATGAAGTAAATAATATTTGTTTTTGTTTCTCTCATGAGAACAAGGGAAAATTACAAAAAAGACTAATGTGGTTGGCTTCATCACAGCTTTTGTTCCAGCCTACCCTGGGAACTGGTCAAGCTATAAAGAGCAAATAATTTTTTACCTACAGGCTAACAGATCAAGAATCCTGAAGTAAAACTGGCCACATTAATGATGATAATAGGACCCCAAACATATATGAGATTCTGAAATCACAATCTATGTCAGAAAAGCCATCTGACCTACATTTTGAGAAAACAGTGATTCTCACAGATTATTTTCCCCGCAAACCTCTCTCAATAATGAAGAGATATTATTTGAATCTCCGCAGCCAAGAGCAGGGTAAAAAACCCAGAGTATTTATAATGTGAATCCAGACATTGGCATTAAAGTGTGATTTTAAAGATTTTCTTAATAAAGAACTTCATGATTGTTTTATTTGCAGGATAAACACTCACAACTTGACTTAAATTACTAATGATGCCAAATTTTAGATTTTGATTCAGCTTTCTCCTAAGCAACACTAGCACAATCAATAGCTAGTCAGGCAATAAGTCATTAAAAAAATTTAATTATGGGATGCAAAATATCGAGCAAAACACTGAGTCAGTCAAGCACCCAGCCAGCAATTCAACAACAATGGGTATAAAGCATTGTTATAGATACAATGAACATATGCACACACAAATAGAATGCCAACACTGATATATTGTGTGTACATTTTTCAAGCAAGTCAGACATATTAGAGCTATTTACCTGAAAATGAAGGGATAAATAGCCGATAGGAGAATGGAAAAACCCATTCCAAAAAAATAACAAAGGAAATAATAAAAAAAATAAAGAAGTTGTCTCTATAAATCATATAAAACACAATCAGTCTGGATTTAAACACATGAGCATGATTAATGATATGTCAGTTACAATGGAACTGGACACAGGTTCTGCAATGTCCATTGTTCCAAAAAAGACCTGGGCTATCATTAATAAATATAAAGAATATCCTAGCAGCAAGTCAATAACAGACTATCTGGGCAATCACATAAAACTTATGGGCTAAACAACAATTAAAATTACAATGCCTAATAAGACTATATATCTACCACTGGTGTTGGCATCAGGTGATTATAGTAACTTATTAGCCATGACTGGTTTAGTTACTTAGGCTTTGTAGTAACAAAGGTGAACCAGATCAGAATATTAAAAAAATTAAAACCTGATTACTCGTATGTATTCAATAGACATTTATAAACCAATCTATCAGCCCTGAAACCTGATCCTAACTTTGGGTAAAAGGAAATGATAATATAAAAGTGCAAATAGGCCCTCAGGTGCTATGCAGAATGTACAAATGATCTGAGAAAATGGATCTCAGTGATGGTGATGCAACTGAAAGGACTTTACATAGTAGTAATAGAAATGGCAGATGGGTGTCAAGATCATTGCCACTAAAACAACTGAAGACAGCAGCAAAACAAATGAGCATTGAGGGGCAAGTACATCAAGAAAAGATGATGGCAACAAAACCAAAGACAGCAGCAAACAAAAAGAACATTCAGGGACAAGAACATTAAGCAAAGATGATGATATACAAGTCAAGAACAGCAACAAACCAAAGGCAGCAACAAAGCAAATAAAATGGTGTCTAGCACATCTGTATGACTATGCCCTCCCAGGGATAATTTTAGCCAGGAGGAGGAATTTAATATTTTGCTTTGTCTCCAGAAGTAAACTACTCCAGATTTCTCCTTTATTTGATAAGATTGCCCATTCACTGCAATTAACTCATGTGTAAACAGAAAGATAAAACACAGCCAATTGTTACTACAACCAATAGGCAGTAGTGCTATCTAAATTTAATTGCTGCCAGTAAAGTTGGGGATCTGGCAATAAATAGTCTTTTTTTTTAGATAATGGTGAGTAATGTTTGTCTAACCTAAATGACAATATGCTTTTTCCATTGAAACTACTATAAACAGTGAATGTTTCCATTATAGCCATTATGCTATAGGTCTACCCAGTGAAGCAAGTCCATAATAGGACTGGAAGCTACTATGATCCTAATCAACTTAAGGCAAACTGTCTTGTACAGCTGAAAGACTCATTGGACAAACTCATGCGGCAGGCTGTTATGGACAGCTAGAAATAAGTCGAATCAATCGGACATAACAGGCTGGCATTAATTGAGATGATATATGTTGTAAGAGTAGCTTACAATCCTATCAAGACTAGCCTTTATTTATCCACACCACCAAATCAAACCCATTTAAAACATAAGCTTAACTAACAGATGATTGAATATGCACTATCATTTTTTTTGTAAACATATATTGTAATGTTTTCCACGTTTTGCTAGGCCTCTACATGCAATAAACTGCACGAGTTGATCAAGTTATGGAAAATAAAAAATGTTTCATTTTTTTATTTCAAAAAACATAACTATATTTCCTGATCAACTCGGCCTAAAATTGTTATGAGTACAATTGCGAGCTGAATCAGTTTTTAATTTATAAATGAGGGTGCCAGAATTGTTAGGCTCACTGATTCTGCATCAAACATATTGTAACTCGTAAAGTAGTAATTATACGATCAGGATTAAAATTCTTGTTAAGTAGTAGAAGATATTCCCCTTTGACTTAATTAAGAAAATAAATCTACTTAGCAAAGGTAATTTATACACTAATTTGAATCTAAATAATCAAATCTAAAACTTAAATATATTATTATTAATTTTATACACGTACAATGAAAGTTATGTTAATAATAAAGATTTACTCTAGCCCATCAAACATTTAATATTTATGATAAATTATAATATTGGAAAGGATTATGCATAACGAGTTTAATAATTTGATTCAAATATTTCTTCTTGAAGTAATAGTTAGTTTGTGTCTCTTATTTTTCTGTGGTAACAGTTTCATTCACTACTCAGTTCGCCTATCTTAGTTCCCAAAGCTTTATATAAAAGTTATGGCCATTAACTTACCAATAAGTTTGAAATTTAAGTAGGTGATTGATCATCCGATGCCCAATCTTTCCATGTGTAGTCTGCAGTAGGTTTTTTTTATAGTTTTATTCCTTCCAAGTCTCTGATCCGTATTTAGATAGAACCAGATGATAATTTAGGTGACTTTTCAAAGAGAAAGTGTCAGCAAACAATAGAGTTCTACTCACTCATGGAGAGTGGTTTCAGTTCATATCTAAGTGGACACATTTTATTATTTTTATTAAAAAAAAATATGAGGCACCTCAGATTTCTCACCATTCTCTGGAAAAAAAAAGACAAAGACACTTTTCCAACCTGTCAGCTCCTTTTATATCTCCAGATTCTTTTTAGAAGTTCTGCACATATTTCTTTCACCTTTTGTTCTATTTTATAAACTTCTACATTATTTCTCATTTTTTTATTATAAAGTCTCTTTTTTCTTTATGAATTCCTGCCATCTTTAATTACTATCAGAAAGTTGTTTCTGATAGCAATCTTTTACCTTTGAAATTTCCTTTCCTTATTTGAATCAATTATTCGGTATGCACTTTCGAATATCAAATTTATTCTAATTAAATTATATATATAAAAAAAGAAAAATTAAACTTTCACTGTATGTTTTTCTTAAAACAACATTATATTACAAAAAAAAATTATATATCGTGTTCTCTCTTTTTTATTTAAATGATATACAATATTAAATAGCAATTTGTACCATATATAAAAATAAACAGTACAATATATATATATACAACAAATGTTTACTTTATTAAGTACCAAATTAAACAAATGTCACAATGAACTAATTTCTCTTATATAATAAAGAAAATAAAACCCAGTTAAAAAAATATTTCATATATATATATTCTAACCTTGTCTAAATGCATCTTCACTTCCAGATAATATATGATATGAAATAAAATGGGTTCTAGCTCAGTTAATAATTAATAAATAAAATATTCAGCATTAAAATTAAATATTCCACTAGCTCAAATTTAAAATTCGAATAAGGTTCAATTTATAAAAATAAATTAAATAAATAATTAATATTTTCATGAGACTTGAAGTGAAAATATATGTGACAAGATAGATTACATTGAGCCAATATCCTACAGGATACTACCTCAATGGCATAAGAACACTATCCCCCCTTTATTACTATTTTAAATAACAAACTCATAGTATTCTTACGACTTTAATAACTTCTACTCACTAAGATTAAACCAATAATTAAGTCTTAATATTCTATTTGTAATAATCTAGCTCAATAAAATAATCTCAGGTTCATAAAGTTTATTCTAAGTTAATAAAAATACGGTAGTAAAATATGAGAAGGGATTTTATGTCATAATCTACTACACTGAAACTAATAATAATAAATAACAGTAATAATATTCTTCATTGTTTAACTAATTCTGTACATCTTTTCTTTTACTATAATTTTATTACCATAATAAAATAATGAAATAGTATAATATGATCTTATATCTTCATGTAATCATATAATAAATACGTGGTAGCATTTTAATAATCTGATAAACAAAATGTGTGTGGCAACTGATAGCATATAATTTAATATAATATTGTGATAACTGATTTATGACTAATAAAATAACGTAAAACTATGATTATTTAATTAAATGAATACCAATAAAATATTTAAATTCTTAAATAATTCTCTATTTATCTTTTTGTGCAAAATTATATATTTGTTTCGATTATTATGCATATATCATGATTTCATGTAGTGATGTGGAGAAATAAATAACTCGGACACAAAATTTTTGAAATAACAAAATTTAACAAAGTTTATTATTAACAACAAATAAATAAACAATTTATTTACACTATTTACAGTGGATATCCTTAACTTTTTTACTTTACAGTTTGATCTACCGGGTTATAAAAAAAATAATTTATATTTCAATTATATCTTTATTTAGATTTAGGACAAAATTTAAAAAAAATGTTACTATTTGGTTTCTCATTATGGTTAACTTATTACAAATATATTTATCTACTTTATTAGCAACAGCATTTTATCCTTAATATTATTAAACTATCTTATTTTAAAAAATTCATACTTAGAAAAACATTCTATAGAAAACAAAATTTTATAATGAGTATGGATTTCTCAAAATATTAAAAAAAATTTCATCTTGCAAAGTCAAAGATGTTACACAAAATATTATCCAAAAATTCAGTACTAGATTTTAGTATTTATCAAACAATGTTTACTAATTATAATATATTCTTCTTTAAGCCTTACTTTAGTATGATATAAGTGTAATCATCAATATATTTCTGTTAATCAATAAACAAAAAATATACTATGCATATTGTTTACATAATTTACTTTGTACTATTGTATTTTAAAAATATGCAATACTTATTTTTCTCTTAAAAAAAAAATAATACTAAAGTATTTAAAATTATTATCACTTTAAAGAAAATATCTTTATTTAGATACTTTATTTTAAAAAAGTTTATATTTCATTTCCGAAATAAAATTCAAAATATATTCTATGATTCTTTTCTTTCCTTAGGATACTTTGGATCTTCAATTTTAAGTTATAATGTCCTATTCCTTCTAAGCAAATAAACCAATCTTATACAAAATGATAGCATAACCTAAGTTCTAAATTATTTATCATTTCTCTTAAACACATCTTACTGAACGATGCAGTTACATGAAATAAAGATAGCGAAAGCAGATGCATAGGATTAAGGAAGAAAGCTAGAATATTACTCTTAACATATCTCAAAATCATGGCACAGTGCGAAGAGGTATGATATTTACCTGCTTAATATCCTCTAGTACAGGGACGATGTTAAAGCTATTTCTTCAGCTTTATTAGAACATCAAATATTTAAAGAAATATAAACACTGTCCAAATAAAATGTGTATCAGTCATAGGGCTTTGTTAACTATGCTGATATTCACATAAAGACTAAATATTATTTCCATTCCTTATAACATCCTATTTCTTAAAACATCATCTTGATTTCCTGTTCACTAAGTACTTCCAAGCCACTATCTCAACATTATTTCTCAAGATTTTCCACATCTTACATGATAAATAACTATCTGCATTTATAAAACAATAAATAAAATTCATTAATAGTTAAACAATCTTACGATTCCATAAGAAAAGTTGCTTACTTCATTATTCTATATGTCTAATCATATACAATCTACTTAGACAATATTTGAATATCCCATAACATGAAAATTTTAAAAGAATCACATAATTATTTGTTATGTTGGATTATATCACAAATAATAAAAAAATCGTCGTATGCATATTTTCAAATTAATCCTATCTCATAATGTTTTTTAAAATGTTGTATGAAATGCGGTACATATAAGTAAAAAACTTTTACACTTCATTCTTCCAATTTATGGATGATCTAAAGAAAACAAAAAAAATATATACATTATAAATTATCAATACTTATTATTATTACCAATAACCTTTATCTAGTCATCGTGTTCAGTAGGCTTCCTTTATCCACTTGAGCATTGCAGATATAAAAAAAAAAATTCACACCCATACACTTTATATTAAAATATTTTTAGCTAAATTATTAGATTGTTATATTATAAAATTTTAATATTAATAAATTAATGTTTTTATGTTTTTACTAATCTTATATAAAATTTTTAGATTTACACTATGTTAACAAAATAAAAGGAATCAAAACTATAATTACATATTTTTTTGACGATAGTTCCTGATAAGTCCAAAATGTTTATTATTTTCTCTAGAGTTTTTAAAAATGTTCTCCTCCAAGCACATTAAAGTTTAAAATAAAAATAATTATTAATCCATTTAGTAAAATTTATAGAAAATAATCCTTGGTTTTAGTATTTAGGACAATAATTATTAAATCATAATATTAATTAATCCCGTGAAGCTTCTTAATCTTCTCTACCAATATTCTCTACATATCTGATGCATCAATCCATCTAATTTAACTTTTAAAATATTCGATAAACTTTTAAGTACTATTTGTATTTCCATGGATCCATCTTTTATTCAACTATATGTTCACTTTTTTATATATGTTTCCTTCTTGATACATTTAAACTTTCGTTTGGTATTTTTATATATCTCTTTTAAAAAAAAAAAAAAAAAAACTTCAAGTACTTTTAAACAAATCTTTTCTAAATATATTTTAAATAATTCTAAGACCGGATATTTTAATATCAAAATGCTTCTGTACCATATTCTCCTGGGTTCTTTCTTTAATTCTTGAAAATATTTTTTAAAAATGTTATCTTCAGAAAGGATATAACATTTTACTCCTTTGAATATCATATTATATAAACGATTCATAAGATATATTTGTCTTATTACTACTTTTAAAAAAATAAATCTTGGATAAACTTATAAATAATATGTTTCAATACATTTTTTAGACTCCGTATAATGTCCGAGCTGTGGTTTTTTATGTACCAAAACAGTTCTTCGGTGAAATATTAATAAAGCTGTATCAATAAATATTCCAAACATTTTTACAGTATTACAATTTATATCCATTTTATTTCATAGTATATCCATTTCTATTGTGCAGTCTAGGTTAAATTTCAGATAAAATACTACTGGCAAGTAACTTTTAAAAAATTAGAAAATCATCTCCACAAAGTTTCTAAATATATAATTTTTTTCTAAACTTTCCTTTTGCAAAATACTTCTTTAAAATTATCAATTAGTCTTTGCAAATAAAACGATAAGAAAGTACTAAAAAAAAAATTGACTAAAATAAAAAATTTTTAAAAAAAGTACTATCTCTTTGAGAGCTGCTAATATACCTTTCTTTGGTTTCAATACATTATTAATCTCCCCCTATACCCCCGTGCAATTCATATTTATAGTCTGTAAGAATACCTCATTTGATTGGTTGATTCTTACTTTAACTTGAGAACAAATTTACATATTTTCAATTTATAGCAGAATTATATTTGAATTTCAAAATTAGAAATTATGACGTAATGAACTTAAAATATTATTTAAAATATTACTTTTAAATCAATTATTATTTTATTAAAATTATTTAAACATTTAAAATAACTTTTAAAACAATTTTAATAACTTATTCCATTTATCTATTTTTATTTAAACAAAATATTTAATTTTTTTATTAACTGTATTCATCTTTATTACATCATTTAAGCATGTTATACGATAGTTAACTTAATGTTTAATACTATTTACTTTTATGATAGGCAATAATTCCATCCAATTCTATACTGCAATTTCAAAATATTTTAAACTTTATTATTAATTCAAACAAGCATGTGTGTGAAAGTATTAATATACAAGTCACATGATTAATAACTTTGACAGATGATTTTCAATCTATTTCTCTGCCTAGATTTATATAATTGATACACTTATTATATTATATAAAATAATTATAAAATTTGAAAGAACAATTTAGAAAATATAGAATTAAATACAATTCTCACCATCATAAAGTTTATTTTTAAAATATATTATATTAATTTTGACTATTAAATATGATTATAAATTTAAATATAGCATTTATTAACTATAAGTTTTAAACTATTAAAATCGAATTTTTAAATATACTTTTAATATTTATAGCTGTATTATTTAATATGGCCAGCTTTTACAACCATATGCAACAATATTTAAAGCTTTACATAACTATTTTTAAATGATTTTATATACTACGTATTCTCTTTAGCTTCAAATTGTACTTTAAAGATATAATTGAATTAATACAATTACCATATTAAAAGAACATATTCTAAATTTAAAATTTTTTAGTAATTGACTGTTATGAACTATTACTGACCTATAGAAAAGGGCACAATATATATATATATATATATATATATATATATATATATATATATATATATATATACACCAACAATGAGTTAATTATCAATGAGTTATGCATCACTAATAAAGACTTAGACTTAGTAAACATAGAGATGACCTAATGATAGGCTAATCTCTAGGCAACCAAGTGTGGAAAATAAAAGTAGAATTCTGTTATGTAATTTTATTTTTTGATTACAACCAATATAATATATGCAACAATAAATGGCCACAGCAATGGAAGAGAAAATGGAAAAGCTAGTATACCAAACACCCAAAACTAAGCATGGTATAGAAGCAAGCTCAGTTCATTTCCATCATCTTTTGTTATTTTTCAAATGATGCAATAACTATATAAAGCCAATATCTTAAGATTGAATGTTCCAATACAAGACAAGATGGATGACTTGTTTGAATATTCCATATTATCCATATAATTTTCACAGTGTAAAACTATAAGAAATTACAACCAACATTTAAATAGAGAAAAGTTTGACAAATTTGTGTGGCTTAACAAAAAAACTGAACAGATTTTAAATTGATATTTAAAAAAAAAGCTACACTATTATTCAAACAGGGACAAAAAAGAAATAGAACATCACAGCATTTATATAAATGATGAAGTAATTTTTTCTTATATAAGCCATTAAGTGCTAAATAACAAGTCAAGAAAAATCAAATCTGTTATAAACTGCTGTGCAATGTATTCTGGCTAAATTAATATTGCCATAGGACTGGAGTTCTACTATCTCAACCATAGAAGTGCAATAACATAATCTATTTACCTGTTTAATGCCTAAAGAAACATCAAATGTCTTACACTAAATGTCTAAGTGGGTTGAGAAGAAAAGCAACTGCAGAAAATGGAAACAACATAATTTCAAGTGTGTTGTTGAGAAATTCTAGCAAATGATAAATGACTTGCCAAAGAAGAATGATCTGAAGAGAGATAGACTGTATCTATAAAAGATATTATTGCCAAACTCATGGACACTAATTGAGATGATTTAAAGAAAGTTTTGATTTTTTGTGCATTATATATATATTGTACCAATATTGAAATTGGCACATACTAATTTATCTCAAAAAAATTATTAAAATAATCTTTCGTAAAAGAAAAAATGTATTTAAATGTTGAAGAGTTTATTACAGTTTGTTTTCGAAAAGATAAGAGTCAAATAGTTTTCTATCATTAGTTTTGAAATAAAAGTCAAAATTGATTCATGAAAAGAGGGAGGGGATTCTTGGTTAGAAAAGTTAAACTAAAGGTTTTATAAAAAGGAAGTAAAGAGTTTATTATTATTAGTTGAAATACAATTTAAAAGGTTTAAAAAATATATATAAATCTCTTTATTTAAATTAAAAAAGAAAAATAATCTTAAAACTATTTTTTATTTTAGAATAGTAAAATATATTTGTGCATGCAAATGTAAATAAATGTAACCTTGTTAATAAGAGATATGATAAATGCGTGTTAAAATCATATTGAAAAACACATGAAGATAAATATTGAAGTGAAATGTATTTAGAAACACAGCGGTGGGCTACTAAAGATATAAAAACAACACGTTTTGAAATGGCTACTACTAATTAAACAATCTTCAAAAACACATTGTCATAGGATTAATTACTAAAGAAATTTCAACAATACCTATTGTACCTATTGCCATAGGATATTAAAATGAAAACAATTCGCATATATAAATAGCTAGATTTTTATCAGATGTCCAGTTTGAGTTTGCAATTTCAACCTAGTTTTCAGGGTCAGTCTTGTTTAAATTATGTATCCAGAAACAGAAATGCAGTGCTGAACATCTTATGGAAGTATACGCTCTTCTTTCAGCCCTTAGTCCAACAAGATCAGCAAGACTTGCCCATGAAATAATGTCTACTTAACAGCTCAGAAATCCTCCATCAATATTCCACTGTCTCCAAGAATAAAACCAACGGATTAGCATCAAATCTCAAGAAATGTCAAGTCAAATCTAACCGGTTAGATGTCCTTATTAGATATACTCTGTCAGAAGCAGCTAACAACAAGCAATATCCACATTCCAAAAATCCTAGGTAAAACATTTTATTATTCTCATTTATATGTAGTAGCCACCACTGTAATTCGTAAAAATTCAAGATTCAAATTATATAAACTCTATAACCATGCATAAAATGAACTATTGATGTGTGTGTTTGTGAATGCTATATAAGTTACCAATGTCAAATATTATTTTGCTTTTTCATAAGATCTATTATATTGTATTAATTTAAAATGTGCGTGACAAAAATACCAATATTATGTTAGTTAAAAATTATAAAGATATTTAATTTAGTATAGTTAATGCAAGTTAAAATAAATTGTCTTTAAACTAAAACTTTATTTGTCAGGCAATTCTTTTTATCAAATTCTTTTTCTATATTTTATTACTGATTAAAATTAGGCTGGGCTAGTTTTTGGGATGGTTTCGAGCTCTGGATTATGAGCCTACTGACCAAATATGTTGTTTTTTCTTCTGAATAGATAGCTGGCACCCGGAGTTGTTTGGATAGTAGGGGTTTGAATCTAGCAGGCGAGGTGGGCCATTGTTGATAGTTAAAGCTATCAATAATATCTCCCATTTTGCTTGAACGTGCCGGTTCGTTCACGTAACATTTATAATCAAATAAGATTATAAATGTATTATGAAGAAAAAGTTTGAAACCAGGAAAACATATATATGTGTAAGTAAACTTTATTCGACAGAATCATTCGGTACAAATGACGTGCCAACATGGGCCAAACCTGTCATAAATGACAGTTAATTAAATACTTTGTTTCTTGTATAAAAATAAAAAGCTAAATTACATATTTAAACTAGTTTAACTTTAAAAAAAAAAGAATTGAACAAAAACTTTTTTTTCCTTCTTTAAATAAAAAGAGATTTATGCTATTTATGATGGTTAAAATAAATCATTATGTTAAATCAGAGACAGGTGGGTGTTTTGGGCAGAGCTAAAGTGTTAGGATCGGGTAGAGAAAAATGGACAAGGGGGTGGAGTTAGCGTATATTTCCATCTTAGTAAGAAAAATAATTAAACAATAATAATTTTTGATTTGTTAATGCAAAAGAATAATTTAATAGCGTAACTATGAATAAAGAAATGGAGCCGGTAGAAAGCTCAATATATTTTTAAAATCCACAGTTAGTGGAAAAAGAGAAAGAAGAAGTATGTGAGACATGAATGATAATGAAAATGATGATGAATATGATGCAAGAATTCAAACAAAGTCAACAAGACCTCAAAAAAGAATTGTGTCAGAAATTTGAACAAAGTCAGTAAGACTTCAAAGGAGAAATTAATGAACTCAGAGCAGAAATTAGAGAAATGAGGGGTAAAAAAATAGAGGAAGTAAAAACATATCATGTAGCCATAGAAGCTGTAGTGAAAGATTTGAACAAAGAAAGTCAGGAAGTTGAGGTGATAAAAGAGATAGAAATTAAATTAGAATCAGATAGTGTTGCATCAGAGAAAATAGAAACAAACTTAGATCAAGAAATAGAAGAGAGACATAAGTTCAAGGTAGAAGATAGTGTAGAAATGTTTTTACAAAAATTTAAAACGGTTAAAGTAAATGTTTGTATTTATTTTAAATGGAGATTTAAAACAAAGAGAAATCGTAAGAGAAAATATTCACAGTTAAGAAAAATACGGAGGTCTGGGAAACTTAAAGATTTTCTGATTTACAAGGCAGAAAATAGAACAAAACGAGAAAGAGATAAAGCAATAAATTTCAATCGAAAAATAGAAGTGAGAATATGGAGTATAAGTTATGTTAGTGAGTTAGTAGAAAGAAAAAAGGAACCGCCTGACATAGTTTAAACGTTAATAAATGGGTAGAATAGTAAAGAAAATAAACAAAAAGGACCGGAAATGGACAATGAGTACGAATATGATTATTCTAACGTCAATAATTTGAGAAGTTTAAATCTGAAACTTCTATGTAAAACTAAAATAATAAATTAAAAATAACTGAATAATAATAAATTAAAAATAAATGAAATGTTTTGTCAAATAATAACGGAGGCTTCATAGAATAAAAGATTTTTTCCCCTCTCCACGCACTGATTAATAAGAAAAAATGTTCGTAAATAAATGGGTCAAATTAATGTTTTAAAAATAAAGCCTGTAGGATTAAATAAATGAAAAAGATAACGGAATTTCTAGAATAAAATCAATTTAGTCAAATAGATATTTACATAATAATGAATCGTAAGAAAGTAAGTTGTTTTTGAATATACACAAGTTAATAAAAGTTGAATAAATAATGGATCGTAATATAATAAAAATAGTTTTTTTGAATACACACACATAGATAAAAAAGTTAAAGTAATAGTTGAAAAAAAGATCATAATATAAATAAATATGTAAACTGATGTCTGTGATAGTTTAAAATAATATTATAAGACTAGCATAAATAGATACTATATTTTAAATAATGTTCATAAGGGTCATAAATAATATTGTAATATAAATAAATATGTTAAAGTAATGTTCATGTGTACTTAAAAATAATATTGTAGGGTTAATAATATAAACAATCTAAGTTATATTAAGAGTGTATAAGGGTTTGAAATTAAGGGAATGAGGGTAGTATTGAAATAAGTTTAGATACGGTTAAGTTTAAAGCTGTCGACTGGATAAATTGAGTACCCATAGCGGATTGGCGGGGATCATCCCTCTTTTAAAATGTGCCCTGGGAAAATCCAGCATGAGCCGCAAGTCACTTCTTCAGGGGAGAATCCCCATATCTCGTACCTCATTTTCCAAAGCATAAGTCGGAAATGGACAGTTGATAATTTCTGCCATTCGCAGCGACCTTTTCTTAGTCAAAGTCCGATCAAGAGAATTGGAAACCAAAGCTTCATTTTTAATAGTGTGTAAGTCGGTATAAGTCAGCAAATCTGCCTCCATCTCATTTCCAAAAGATCCCTGTGCCAAAAAATTACTTTGTCCGGTAGTCATTATCCAGGACTCTGAACATTGTAAGCAATGTTTTCAGCATAGAAAGAAGTAAAGCATAATTGAGGATTGCCCTTAGTATGTAAAAGTGAAAGATATTGAAAAGCAAACTTAGAAAAATAATAACATTTAGAATTAAAAATTAAAGTTGTCAGAGATAAAATGGTCAAAAATAACACATTTTACTCTCAAACGAAGGGGGGTGCAATGTACCAATATTGAAATTGGCACATACTAATTTATCTAAAAAAAAATTATTTAAATAATCTTTTGTAAAAGAAAAACGTACTTAAATGTTGAAGAGTTTATTACAGTTTGTTTTCGAAAAGATAAGAGTCAAATAGTTTTCTATCATTAGTTTTGAAATAAAAGTTAAAATTGATTCATTAAAAGAGGGGAGGGGAGTCTTGGTTAGAAAAGTTAAACTAAAGGTTTTATAAAAAGGAAGTAAAGAGCTTATTATTATTAGTTGAAATACAATTTAAAAGGTTTAAAAAAATTTATAAATCTCTTTAGTTAAATTAAAGAAGAAAAATAATCTTAAAACTATTTTTGATTTTAGAATAGTAAAATATATATGTGCGTGCAAATGTAAATAAATGTAAGCTTGTTAATAAGAGATATGATAAATGCGTGTTAAAATCATATTGAAAAACACATGAAGATAAATATTGAAGTGAAATGTGTTTAGAAACACAGCAGTGGGATACTAAAGATATAAAAACAATATGTTTTGAAATGGCTACTACTAATTAAACAATCTTCAAAAACATGTCATAGGATTAATTACTAAAGGAATTTCGACAACACCTATTGTACTTATTGCTGGAGGATATTAAAACGAAAACAATTCACATATATAAATAGCTAGATTTTTATCAGATGTCCAGTTTGAGTTTGCAGTTTTAGCCTAGTTTTCAGGGTCAGTCTTGTTTAAATTATGTATCCAGAAACAGAAATGCAGTGCTGAACATCTTATGGAAATATATGCTTTTCTTTTAGCCCTTAGTCCAATAAGATCAGCAAGACCTGCCCGTGAAATAATGTCTACTTAACAGCTCAGAAATCCTCCATCAATATTTCACTGTCTCCAAGAATAAAACAAACGGATTAGCATCAAATCTCCTCAAGAAACGTCAAGTCAAATCTAACCGGTTAGATATCCTTATTAGATATACTCTGTCAGAAGCAGCTAACAACAAGCAATATCCATGTTCCAAAAATCCTAGGTAAAACCTTTTATTATTCTCATTTATATGTAGTAGCCACCGCTGTAATTCGTAAAAATTCAAGATTCAAATTATATAAACTCTATAAGCATGCATAAAATGAACTATTGATGTGCACGTTTGTGAATGCTATATAAGTTACCAATGTCAAATATTATTTTGCTTTTTCATAAGATCTATTATATTGTGTTAATTTAAAATGTGCGTGACAAAAATACCAATATTATGTTAGTTAAAAATTATAAAGATATTTAAATTTAGTATAGTTAATGCAAGTTAAAATAAATTGTCTTTAAACTAAAACTTTATTTGTCAGTCAATTCTTTTTATCAAATTCTTTTTCTATATTTTATTACTGATTAAAATTAGACTGGGCTAGTTTTTGGAATGGTTTCGAGTGCTGGATTATGAGCCTACTGACCAAATGCATTGTTTATTCTTCTGAATAGATAGCTGGCACCCGGAGTTTACTCTGAAACAAATAAAGTGTTTGGATAGTAGGCATTTGAATCTAGCAGCCGAGGTGGGCCACTGTTGATAGTTAAAGCTATCAATAATATCTCCCATTTGTCTCGAACATACCGGTTCGTTCATGTAACATTTATAATCAAATAAGATTATAAATGTATTATGAAGAGTTTGAAACCAGCAAAACATATATATGTGTAAGTAAACTTCATTTGGTGGAATCATCCGGTACAATATATATATGTTTGTAAAATTCTAGTTTTATTTCACTTCCACACTTGAAAACTTGCCTACAATTGGAAGAGTCCATTATGAAAGCAACAAAGTGAAAAGGAAAAAATTATTGAGTTAAACAAATTTTTTTTGTATGTTAAATAAAGTTTAGATCAACTTTCCTTCCATAGTGACCTGATATTGATCATCACCACTGTGGAATAAGGTAAGAGTTTTGATATTATTCCACATTAAGAACGTACATTGTTAACTAATGATCGTTTATATTTATTTTTTCAGTATAAATGATTAACCTTCTTGTATGCATGTTTTTTTATCAACTGCAGGGAACCATACATAGGTAGGGGGTTCCCAAAGAAGATGGAACATCAATAACTGGAATTGGACGATGAGGATATTCATGGTCGATTTAGTGATAATTTTTTTACTATTTTTATCTGCTTTGCAAATAATTAGTGCCTTGTCATGTATCTCTGCCATGGGTAAGGGTTGGAAAGTGAACACATTTAATCATTGATATGATAGAAAATGCATCCTTAACACACACACAATTATATCTTTTATCATGTTAAAAAGTTTTGAATTTTTTGTTTTGCTATTTAAAAACATTGTTAATTTGATTTAAATTAAACTAGTCTTTAGTTTATCAAAATGATTTATCCAGTCATTCATCAACTTATAACCAGATATATATACATACACACACATTTTGTTCTTACATAATGATACAGTAATGTTAGGATGGATCATTAAATCAATTGAAACTTATATAGAGGTGTGGTAGTTGCTATCTAGGGTAAATTCACTTCTGAAGAGACCAGAAGGCATATTTCTGCCTGAGTTTGAATATTGAGGCTTAACGGAACCTGAAAGAGGGGTGAGATATGAATGAACTAGCCCAAATTGTATCTAAATTTAATGTGTAAACTTAGAGTTAGGCCATTGGAGGTAGATATGATCACACATTAGGTACTTCATTGTGTCATTCATGGCAGCCTAACAGAAGACCCTAGGTCTGACCATAGTGAGATGCATTCCCCCTCTTCTGATGGAAAACCCAGACCATTACAATGTGGAAGTATATTTATTGTGTATTATGTAAATATATTTAATCCTAATAAATTGTAGTGTTCTTATTTTTTATTACTGTCAGTTTGATTCTGCAATCCAGACCAAACCCAACAAAACTAGAACTCTTAATTCCTCAATTAGATTTTAACCTAAATGAGATATTATTTAAGAATATGATAGCACAAAAGCTTTATTCAATTTATTAAACTCCTACCTCTTATATATATATACAAATCTAAATATATAGGGGTCCTACCTCTTATATATATATACAAATCTAAATATCTAGGGGTCTAGAGTTCTTCATCAGAAGATCTAGACCATAAATAGGCAACTAACAGTAATGTTGTCTGGTAACTACCTCAATTTATAATAAGCTGACAAAACTACAATTATGTGGTTAAATAGTTTTATTAAACCCAGATTACATAATTTCCTTATATTTGTCAGTGCTACTATTACTTTTTCTATTACACACCTCCCAAATACTAATATTAATTATTTTAATCAATTATTCAGAGCTTGAATAACTAAATAATTCACATTTGTATGTACACATCCCTATGCATATATTTAAATAATTTAATATTCAAGACTCTACTTTAGGAGCCTATTTATTTTATTTTAAACCATAGAAATTCTTTAAGTTATCCTATTTTAAATATGATCTATTTAGCAGATGAAATTTATTTCTCTTTCTTCTATCTCTCTCTCCTTTTTTTAAACAAACAAACACAAAAAACTAACAGGTAATTATGAATGCAATTTCAATAATAGCCTTCTTTATTTCTAATATTAATAGACTATTAAAATTTATACTCCAAACCATTAAGATTTTTAATTAAGGTTGTGATTCTATACAGACAATGCAAGCTATTACATTGAATTTAAATTTATAATACATCCTTAATATAAATTTTAACTAACATTATTTGACATATATGAAATAAAGTGTATGTATATATTTATTATAAAAGTTGAAGTTTCTTTCTTTTAAAGTGCTCCAAAGCAGATATTCAAAAATGTTTATACTTACAATCCTTGCTAACAACTAATTAGAAAATGTGTTTAAATGCAAGAAATCTTTTGTCAAATGTTAGTTCAAAATATGCACATTTTGTAGCTGTAATTATTTTGTTTCCTCTTTCCTTGAGAAACTCAAGCAAATTATATACATTAATTAATAGATAATTCCTGGAGTCATCAATCTAAACCTTGTCATGTTTCTTTCCAAAATTAAGATTTAGGCTTTTATTTTCTTTGAAAAGTTTGACCAGAAGAATTTATATTACATCTTCTAAAATTATTGAAGACTGGATGAGTGTGATCTTTAGTAAGTTTACATTGACAATATTTTTAATTACTCTCCGTTTTTTTTTTTTTTGTAAGGTAAAAAAATAATTTGTTTTTAACTTCAGCCAAGTCTCTTTTATTTTAGTACTGCCCTGCATGTAGTTAACACAGAAATGATCTAGAATTTTTTTTGTCTTCATTCTTTGTAATCCTGACCAATCAAAAGTCATTCTTATATCTGCATTCAATGAATTTTAATACATACCAAACATTTTAAACTTTTAATTTTTTTTTAAACTTGGAAACCTCATTATTACACATCATCAATTAGATAACTATTACTTTACATGTGTGTGTTTTTATACAATTTATCTATTAACTTTTAATTACATTGTAAGCATTTTTTTTATTTCATTAAAACCTAAAAATAAAATTTAAGTTCTCAAATTATACTTATCTGATATATACATATATTTTTACAAAATATTTATTAAACATAATGTTTTTTAATATATGATTTTTTATCAACACATACACACATACTTAAAAAAATTCCTTTATTTTCATTTAATAAAAAATATCCAGTTAATAGCTCTTACTTTTTTTTTATAAACCTTATCAACTGTTTTCCCTATTAATATAACCTTTATATGCAGTACATACTATCTTAATTGAACCACTAACCTAAAATATATTATTTCAATCTGTATTTGATATTTTGTCATTAAAAAATAACACTCAGCATATTTATGTTAATTTAGGTATTTCTTCATCTACTCGGAACTTCTTTGGTTGGCAAAGCAAAAAATGCTTGAATGGAAGGGAATAGCATTTATTTACAATGGTTTTGTCCATGTGACAAATGACATTAATTCACCCTATATCTTTAATTAAGAATGAAGCTGATTTATTGTCTTTGTGAAATTTAGATCCATGTGAATGGCCCAATTTACTTCATAATTGTAGAAATAATTTTAATATTTTTCATCTGAATATTTGCAGTTTGCATTCCCATTTTGATGATTTAATTATTTATTTGATTATCCATTTTATTTTTATGACAATATTATTTTTGACTAAATCACGGATCTCATTTGAGGGACAGCATTTAGTATTCTGGTGCCAGAACTTACTTGCATTCTGGAGGTGTAATGATTTTTGCAAAAATTGGCTTGAGTTATATGTATTATATTTCAGCATTTGATATTGTTGAATCTGTATTGTTTACATTTACTTTTCCTCATGGAAATTTTTCTTTAACTGCTTTATATAGAGCATGTTCTAGTTCTATTATATCTTTTATAAATGTATTTGAGTCTTTTCAATTTAAGATGGATTCATTTTCTGCAGTATCGTGATTTAAATAGTGTTTGCTAGTTAAAGAGAAAAATGATTCTATTACATATTTGAATTTGTTATATAGTTACAGTTTTAGTCAAGTAAATTTTTGTCTGCCCATGTAACATAGATGTGCAAATCTTTGATTGATCATATATTTGTTAGACCTAGTAAATATTTTAATTATGAGTCAAGTGTATCTGATGTAGCCATTATAGATCATTGTGCAATTCTTTTGAAATTGTTGTTCTCTCATAATAAAACAGATATTTATTTGTGTATTGATAAACTGTGAGTTGGGATGGTATTTTTGTATTCTCTAATGTAGATTTAGCTTTTGCATAATTTCAGAATATTTGTTCTTCTTTAATTGATAAGGCGACTGATTGTATCAAATTGGTTAGTAAGAATAGGAAGTGGTTATTATGGATAATTGATTAATTAATTGAAAAGACTAATGTGAGAAAGAATGTCAAGCATTGTAGTAGTGATGTGGAAAAGATTTATAAGGAAATTAAATCTGATATTAAAAGGACAAAATTGTATTATTTTAGGGAATTCCTTTATCGTAAAAATACTTTTGGAAAACAATTAATTTCTTAATTAAAAAATTCCCTAATTGAATTGATTTTGCTGAAAATAATGATCACTTATTAAAAGTTAAAGATAAAGGATAATATGTATTGATCTTTTTAATGGTACATAAGCTGCAGGAGGAAGCTTGTATTAATGATTTGGCTTTTGATTCTGTTGCGGATTCTTGTTTCTGTTCTGAAGTTTCTGATACTCAATTATCTTGACTGATTGTTTAAAAAATGTTAGACCTTCTGGTTTGGATAATTTAACTTCAAAAACTTTAAAAGATAATAAGCTTATATAAACTTATATTTATATCAGT